>JANDJT010000081.1:19902139-19916910 GCA_024331685.1 Stegophilus panzeri | reverse complement strand
TAACAAATATATATATTTTTTATAAACCTGTGATTTGTTTGCAATTGTTCGATATCCATCAGAGCAGAATAATTTTTTTAAATTTTTTAAATTTTTTTTTAACAAAAGATCAAAAGGTTAAACAATAAAGACAAATGATCACAGCCTTACTTTGCTCATATTTACCAAGAGTGCCAATATTAGTGGAGGACACTGTACTTAACTTTATATTAATTCTTTACAACATTCACTCACTGAACACTTTATTAGTAACACTATACTAATACTGGGCTACTGAGATTCTGGTCCATGTTGACATGATTGCATCACACAATTCCTGTAGATTTTTCAGGTGTTCTTTTATGCTGTAAATCTCCTGTTCTACCACATCCTAATGGTGTTCTCTTGAATTCAGATCAGACTGGGAAGGCCACTGTAGAACACTGACCTCATTGTCATGTTCATGAACCAATTTTAGACAACTTTTGCTTTGTAACATGGTGCATTATCATGCTAGAAGTAGCCAGTAGAAGATGGGTAAATTGTGGTCATGAAGGGATGCACATGGTCAGCACCAACACTCAAATGGGCTGTGGCATTCATGGGTTGGTATTAACATGCTAACGTGTGCCAAGAAAACAATTGTCAAACTATTACACCACCTCCACCAGCGTGGACTGTTGACACAAGACGGGTTGGGATCATGGCTTCATGCTGTTGGCGCCAAGATGTTTTTACTTTAATGCACCATTCTGAGTAAACTCTAGAGACTGCTGTGTGCGAAAATCCCACAAGATCAGCAGGTAGTGAAATACTCAAACCAGCCCCTTCTGGCACCAACAATCATGCCAAAGTCAAAATCAAGATCAGTGAACATTACCTGAACACACACACACAAACAATTTCTGCATTGAAGACACATGAAAAAATTCATAACAGTTTATTACCATGCCAAGACAATTTCAAAAACATTACAAAAGCTGAAAAAAAAAATCAAACACAAAAAGTATTGTCTTCAAATCATTTCTGTACTATGTACCCTGCCACTTATGAAGGATGACTGAGATGGAACAGAAAACAACGTGAAGACCTACAGACCTCCTGCCCAGATAATTTGGCATTTTCTATATTTTCTCACACCTCATCCTACTAATTAGCTAATGAACAGGCCCTGAAGTCAGACTGGAGTTAAGGTGTGTGAGTGTGTAGAGCAGGGGAAATAAACCCCCATAGGCAGAGCAGAAGGACTGCAGGCCCGAGAACCAGAAAATAAATACAGCAACCTTTTCTTAAAGATGTCTGTAATGCTGGACAGTGGTGGTTCAGCAGTTGAAGTTTTATGCTAGTAACAAGAAGGTTGCGAGTTTAAATCCCAGGACTGCTGCTGTCGCACTCCAAACACTCCGCTGCTTAGCGTTGTGCTTGGATTGTCCTCTTCCTCACTAATAAGTCTTTCTGGATAAGTTACAAAACATTAACAGCACACGTTACAGCAATCAGACATAACATTAAAACTACTGACAGCAAATCAAAAACACTGATTATGTAGTTACAATGGCACATGTCAAGGGTGGGATATATTAGGCAGCAAGTGAACAGTCAGTTCTCAAAATTGTTGTGTTGGGAAATGTGAATGGGCAAGGTTAAGGATCTGAGAGACTTTGACAAGGGCCTATTTGTGATGGCTAGACGACAGGGTCAGAGCACCTCCAAAACGGCAGGTCTTGTGAGGTTTTCCTGGTACGCACTGGTTAGTACCTACCAAAAGAGTTCCAAGGAACGACAACCAGTGAACCGGCGACAGGTTCACGGGAACCCAAGTCTTATCAATGTGTGTGGGGAGCGAAAGCAAGCCCATCTGATCTGATCGTGATACGCTGGACAATGGGAAAATGCGTCCTGGCATTCATGTGGATGTTACTTTGACACGTACTACCTCCATGGCAACGGTATTCCCAAATGGCAGTGGCCTCTTTCAGCAGGATAATGCGCCCTGAGACACTGCGAAAATTGTTCAGGAATGGTTTGAGGAACATGAGATTAAGAGTTTAAGGTGTTGACTCGGCCTCCAAATTCCCCAGATCTCAATCCGCCCGAGCGTCGGTGGGATGTGCTGAACGAACAAACAAGCCTGATCCATGGAGGTTCCACCTCGCAACTTGCAGCACTTAAAGGATCTGCTGCTAACGTCTTAGTGCCAGATACCACATCACACCTTCAGAGTCTTCTGGAGTCCATGCCTTGATGGGTCAGAGCTGTTTTGGTGGCACAAGCAGGACCTACACAATATTAGGCAGGTGGTTTTAATGTTATGGCTGATGTGACAGAGGTTATTCTCTGTGCAATGCCTAACACAATCGCCTTTATTGCACATAACTGCACTCAACATTCATCCCCTAGTTTAAAAATAATGACTTCTATATGAAATATTATCTGTAACCATTTCTAGTAGCATCATATTTTTGATAATATTGATTACATTTATAAGAATTATGTTTACATAATATGTCTTCAAAGACAATAAACTGAGACTCTGTTAGCTAGCTAATATTACATAACTAACTAAACTTCTGGTCACATTGCCTTAATATTAACAGTGTAGGGTCTTGCTTAAGGGCTTGATAGTGGGTCAGTACCAGTCCTGAATTTGAACTTACAACCTTCTGATCACTGGGAGCTGTGAGGACTTTAACCACCCCCGTTTTTTTTTTTGTTGTTTTTTTGTTTTTTTAAATAAGAGCATCAGTGTGCTGTATATTCAAAAAGCACTTGTCCTACCGTCATTATGAACCCTGTGGTGCACTTTACACTGTAAATATTTACATGTCCATAGGATTTAAGAAAAAAAAAAAAAAAAAAAAAAAAAAAAAAAAAAAAATCGTCTACACCAAGTGCTTGACATGCAGCTAGTGTGTGCTTCAAAATACTGGAGGGACACGCAGCCACTGTTCAGTCTGGTTTAAATAAGTGTGACAGGACAAACAGCACTTCCTAACAGGCCTTACGAATTAGCATAGGCACATGGACACAATCTTTTTATGTCCTGGTTACAGCAGGGACTCCAGCTGGCATTGAAAACAAGATTGGAGAAAGAAACTGCTGCGTCTGGAAAGTGCATCTGTTCCATGGGCATTTCTCTCAAAGCTTCACGGGTGCTAAAGCCTCTCGCAGCCCTAAGCAATGTTCTGTCAAATACATCTGCTAGCATCATATAAATCTATTTTCCTGTACACAGCATTTCCACATCCCTCCTTTATCACAGTCTGCTGCGAGTAAACCACATACTGTAGCACAATTGTCAGCTTGTTAGTTAGCTAGCTAAACTGCAGAAAAGGATACTGAATATGTGCGATGATCACTAACTTATTAGCATATTGTGAGGTTTACTAGACAACAGTCTAAACTTATCTAGCTACCCAATTCCTATCTATTTAGCTAGCAGGTCATCAACCCAAAATACTGTCGCATCTTAAATTCTTCAATTTATGCCACTGGGAATCGAGAGTGGAGCCCAAAAATTCGACTTTAGTTTGCACTCAGCCAAAAATAAAGTGAGAGAAGGAGATCTTATTGTTGTTATTTAACAAATACATCAGCACTCTGGCATAAAGTTCATTTGCCACAAAAATCTGACTTACAATGAACCAATATCACCAATGCTAGAGGCAGCGTACAGGTTTAGCTAACATTAACTAACTATGACAGATCATATCAGTGAGCATGCCTTTGAATCCATACTGTATAGTGTATTTTGATATTGTAGTGTAGATTTGTTTGCACTCAAAGTTTTTATTTTTTATTTTTTATATTGTCACGTTATCCAATATTAGTCACATCTACCATCAGCAGTGAAGGATATGGACATTTATACAGATATTATTTTAAAATCCTGTCAGGTTAGCTGATGTTAGATATATATATGTAGCTATTGTTAGCAGTGAAGATCATGAACATATATATATATATATATATATTTATGTAATTTGGAGAGCTGATGTTGGATGGATAAAATATTAGATTTGATTTGTCCAGACCAAAAACTCATGGTCAAGAACATGTAGACTGAATAAATGTACAGAAGTTCCATTGTTTCACAATAACAGGAAGTGGACTCTTAATTTTATGGAATCAAACAGTGCTGCATGTTGACTAGCAAGTTAGTGTTAGCGTTCCCTCTCCATTTTGGTAGCTAACGGCAACTAGCAAGCAGATTTAGTGTTTATGTTTCTGGAACAATCCATGTAACTTTTATGAAGATTTCTACCATGGTTATGACAGATGACACGTAGCTGTATTGTTGTTGTCTCACTATCAAGTCACTTTTTCTTTACTCTGCACCTGATGGCACTGCTGAGATGCTAGCTCTAACACTAGCTCTGTACAGATAATGGGGGGAAAAAAAACTACAATGACACGGTCACACACAGACATCACAGTTTTGATTCATGAGCAGTCTATCAGTCACTCTTTAGAAATTTATCAGGCCTTTTACACACTTTGCTAATTAATAAATAACAATTCATGACTTCATTATGGGCAAATTTACATTATATCAAATAAAGGAAGGAATGCCACTAGGCTAAGTATAATTTTCTAGAATTCGCTCATGCTGATTTTGCCATGTGACAAGTAAAAATGGGTGGAGCTTACATAAAATGTAAATCAGCCAATCCCAAACTTGATCGTGTGACATCACCACAATAGTTTAGCTAACAATAAAATGTTGCTACTTATTTTAAATAAACAATTGCAACTTTTTATTCGTTAGTTAGCCTGCAAGTATAATGTTAGTTAACTGGATAGCTGGTAGTGTTGTGCTACACTGTGGTAGCGGGCTAGGTTTGCTAATGTTGCTATCCTATTATCTTGTGTAAAGAAACGGTAATTTATGTGAACGTTAAGCTACGTGAGTGAAATTGAAAAATGATATCACTAGCTGATTAAATGTAACTTAAGCTCCGCCCTTTTCACGGTGTAGCATTTCATCTACATTTCAGTTCTCTGTTGTATTTCAAACGTAACGTAAACAACACAAATATGCAGAAGCAAGTAACAAAACTTGCACTGTGCTGAAAGTTTCTGATTCAAAATGTATTAAAGCACACAAAAATAATTCCAATTACAACATAACATGTATATTATGTATTCATAAGCGTAATATCCATGCTTCATTCTTTAATTGATTGTCTGATGCTTTCATAACCAAGTGCTTACTAATACAAAAGAACAATTCCTTTTAATCCAGACAAATTCTCAATACAAGTGCAAGTTTCCTTATACCACTGTTATTTAGGCAGGCTCTGGAGGAACGCATCAGCACCGTTATTTGTCTTCCGATGGTATTTTACACATAACCAGAATTTGTTTCAAGGCCTTTTGTACATCTTCATCCATCTGACCCTGAAATGTACAAAAAGATTATTGTTAAAACTGAGTAATGAGCAGGCTCACTGCTTCATTTTTAATTTTTTTTAAAAATTAGACCAAATTGAAGTCGTTTGTTTTCCAGATTAGCTCAAATGCAGACAATGTTTGATGTTCAAATATTGCTTCTTTAGTTTTACCCTCGTGCCATGAGGCTAATGTAGCTAACAAGTAACGAAAGCTAACAGCCTACACTTTAGCATCGTGCACTAAACCTGCATGTGTAAATCTGTACAGTATCTCAAACAGACTTGCGGATGTGGTTTCTGATGCTATATGGCACTATTTATAAACATGGATTAAAAAAAACATTGCGGAGCTAAAAACCGTCATAGCGCCATCTTTCTTCCTCAGCACATAGTTTAACGTCACTCCAGACCACACTTTGATAACTGAGTAGAATTTTTTGACTAGCAGTATTTGTAGATATATTGTAAAATTGATCATTTTCACTTTCAAAAAACAATGAGGGATGCCATGTACATAGAAACTAACATCTCCAACTTTTACTAGCATCCCCAACATTGACTTGAGTCTGCAACGTTGATTAGTGTCTGAAACTTTGACTAGCATCTCTAACACTGACAAGCATCTCAAGTGTAGACTAGCATCTTTTTTTAGATAAATTGTAAGTGACCAGTAATTTTCCCTTTCAAAATCCATGAGGGATGCAAACTTGCACTCGACTGTACATAGACACTAGCATCTCAACCACTAGTAGTGCATAGCATGCCTAATATTAACTACAATGTGATACAGATGATAAAATGATGATTCAAATGATGTCTTGTGAGGTACGTGTGTAATATTTTTAAGCTACACTGACAGATATAAGAATCCTTTAAATGTTAGCTACCTTATAGCTCCAATACAAAAGTAATAGTTCCAGTACAAAAGTAAGCTTTAGACACATCTCGGCTTTGTTACTTTCTAAGTAAAGGATAAAATTGTGTTATGGTCATTTTTGGCCAAACTGCTCCTTTAAAAGAGGAGTGAAACAAGTACAAACCTGAACAGCATAGAGGAGGTGCATTCTGTACACGGAAACAATTTCATGGTGCCTCTTTTTAGACTCCTGTTTTAAAACACAAATGCCAAAAAGGAATGTAATAAAGTTGAAATATAATTAAAGCAGGGCCATCAATATCGATTAACCATTTGATTATGATGATACAAATAACTAATCACAATTTTAATCAACACTCATTATTTTATATAAATGAGGTCAGAAGAACATTAAAAAAAAAAAAAAAGCCTAATTTTTTAAGTTATTACCCAGTTATCACCCAGGGCCGCACTAGTTATGACCCAGTTATCACCCAGGGCCGCACTAGTTATGACCCAGTCATCACCCAGGGCCGCACCAGTTATTACCCAGTCATCACCCAGGCCCGCACCAGTTATTACCCAGTCATCACCCAGGGCCGCACCAGTTATTACCCAGTCATCACCCAGGGCCGCACCAGTTATTACCCAGTCATCACCCAGGGCCGGACCAGTTATTACCCAGTCATCACCCAGGGCCGGACCAGTTATTACCCAGGGCCGCACCAGTTATTACCCAGTTATCACCCACGGCCGCACCAGTTATTACCCAGTTATCACCCAGGGCCACACTAGTTATTACCCAGTCATCACCCAGGGCCGCACTAGTTATTACCCAGTCATCACCCAGGGCCGCACTAGTTATTACCCAGTCATCACCCAGGGCCACACTAGTTATTACCCAGTTATCACCCAGGGCCACACTAGTTATTACCCAGTTATCACCCAGGGCCACACTAGTTATTACCCAGTTATCACCCAGGGCCGCACTAGTTATGACCCAGTTATCACCCAGGCCCGCACTAGTTATGACCCAGTTATCACCCAGGGCCGCACTAGTTATTACCCAGTTATCACCCAGGGCCGCACTAGTTATTACCCAGTTATCACAAAGGCCCACATAAGTCACTATAAATACATATGAATGTACTATAATTGGAGGTTTGATTATTAGGAGACTTGGGGTTCTGATATTTAGTTTAACGCCCACATGGTTACGCTCCAGTTTCCTGAACGCTATTTTTATTTATTTTTTTTTAACCCATTTGTTGCTCTGTAGTGGGGTATTTTTGTATAAATATCCTATCACTTTTTGAGGCATGTTCTGATTTAGTATTTTTTAAACTTAATTTAAATTGACTTTATTTGTTTACATTTTAAGGTATTCTTATGCAAATACATGAAGAAACTGAAATACATTACTTATGAGATGTAACCATGACCCATTTTGATCTTTGTTGATGAAGCCATCTGAGAAGTTAGAGAATCAATTCCGACTTATAATCTATCATAAAACTATGATGTTTTGGTTAATCCCAGAGTTGGTTTATTGTTTCTTTATGTTTGCAGTGTTTATGACCCTACATTTGTGCTATGACAGAGTGATTGTTCTGATTAAAAAGTTGGCAGACTTTCAACTGTTTTCATTTGGTTGTGTTTATGGTTTTGTAATTGGATAAGCTGCTATGTGGAAGTTGAACAATCCTGATTCTTGCCACATGTGCCTTTGTGTTTAGTTGCTCGAATGGCACAAATTGCTAGCTGCTCAGACAGAGAGCTGTCACTCAAGCGTGCTTACTAAATTATTAGGCCACACCCATTAGGATGGTTCTCGGATGAGTTCTGCTGCTGTTTAAGTTATATTTTGTCACATTTAAATGTACATATCCCTTTTTTTGCGGATGTGTATCATACAAACATTTACTTTTATACTGAATTCTCTGGGCGTTTCAATATAAAAAGAAGAGGTGATGAAAGTAAGAGGAGCCTTTAACTCACAGTCAGTTGGTACTGAAGCTGCTTGATCTGCTGTTGGAGAGAATCAACCTGCTGGCTCTGCTGTCTGCTTTTCGGGCTGCTTGTTGTGTACGAGAGCTGGGACAAGCTGTTCAGTGCCTCCTTCAACTTCCCCACCTCTTTTGACAGATCATCGATCTTAAAGAAAAGTAAACATACACTACAAATGAGCAGGAAATAAAGTTTAGCAGCCTCTAGTGGTGTAGTCTAGTTTAGTGTTTGTCCTGTTAGTGAAACGAGCTGAACGTGTGCTCCAGTTCTGATCTGAGTGAGAGAAATGATACCAACATTGGGCCTCATTTAGTAATCTTTTAGACAAGTTGTGGGTAAACGTTTGCACAAACCCGTAAATTACAAAGCGTGTGCATGGCCAGCTGATTTGCATGTAGTGACGCAAAGTTCAAGTGAACAGACAGCTGTGAGAACAAAACAATCACTCAGGGTAAAGCCTGAAAAACAGAAAGGGAAATTATTTTGACTCACTACTACTATTGTAATATAATAATTCCCTTAGTGTTACCTCATATTTATACCCCACTGAAACAGGGAGTCATATTTGAACAACTTCCTGTTCCTAGTCACCAGGTGGTACTCAAAAAATGTAAAATAAAATAAATAAATAAATAAATAAATAAATAACTTATGGGAATATACTTAAAATATATATTTTTCTCATATGAATTCATAGAGGTGCCAATAATTGTTGCACACCTATATTTAACAAGATTTTTTTTTTTTTGATAAACCTGTTTTGTTTGCAATTGTTTGATATCCATGAGAGCAGAGCATTTCTGTGATTTTTTTTTTTTTTTTTTAAACAAAAGATTAAAAGGTTAAACAATAAAGACAATTTTTCACAGCCATCTTTGCTCATATTTACCAAGGGTGCCAATATTAATGGAGGGCACTGTAAATTCTTTAAACATAATAAAAATAAGCACTTTAACCTCAACAGTTCCAGATCTCAAAGTGCAGTAATCCATGCTAATTACATGAATTGATGTCGATCAAGTCGCGGTTCACATTAGTCTTCTAATGCATAAGACGACTAAGGATACAGACATTTTTCAGTATTTATGGAATTGACATAAATATCAAGTTTGTGTTCATTGTAAACAAATGTAAACGCTCATACTAACGATTTACGCACAAGTCCGTTTGTATCCAGCTTCATAAATGAGGCCCATTGTCTTGAGACTTGTATTTTTACCATGAAAACCAACGCATGAGTAGCGCCAACACTTTTGGTCTGATTCTGAAAAAAATGTATTGAGCACTTAATTTCTAAATATGTTATAAACATTAAGGTTAGTACAGATGCTTTCCTGCTATTTTGTGCATACAGGCAAGATCCAATAAATGACGCCGAGTAATCATTTTAAAAAGCTAATGGTCTTAGCTTAGGTTAAGGTTTGAGTCTGTGTGACCACACAGCTTACACGGGTCTATTTATTTATTTATTTATTTTATACATGACTAAAGTTAAAGTGCTGCTGAGAGAGCGATTTTGAGTTGATGAATGACAACAATCGTTGTTCATTCTAAAGGGAAGCCTATTCCTGCTAGAAATCATCATCATCATCATCATCATCTATGTGTATAGCACCTTTATTGCGTAAAATACTCAAAGTATTTTCCACAAGGAAACGAAAAAGACACTAAAAGACATAATATTAAGACTCAAGTAGGGACATGAGCAGCAATAATAAAATAATAATATATAAATATAAATCATTAAGAAAGAACATGAGAAAACTAGAATTAGAGAAAACAAAATCAGAAGGCTTAACATATTTTGGAAAAGAAAAATAGTCAATAAAAACCGAAAGAATCTTAAAGAGCCTAAAATGGGGAAATAATGCAGGAATGAAGCATGAAAACTGAAATCATAACTAGTAGATGAGTGTCTGCATTTACCTTTTTATTCTTCTCTCTTTCAGAGTTCACATGGTTTTCCACCTGCTTTTTAAGCTGCGTGATGGCTTCCTGGGCCTCTCTGCACTTCCCGCTCAGCGCGTTATTCTCCTGCTCTCTCGCTACAGCAAGCTTCTGCGCTGCATCCTTCTCGCTCTTGCCATCCTTCACCTCCTGCCAGGCAGCAGTCACCTCTAGTGCCATCTCATCCTGCTTCCTCAGAGCATCCTGAAGAAGCTGGGTGAGGTGATTGATCTCATGCTGGAGGGACTCTCTCATCTGCTCATGTTCCATTTTGGAAACACAATCATTTGAAGTCGTGTCCTTCTCCACAGTAGGTCTGTTTTGTAAGGCGTCCAGCTGCGAGGTCTTCTGCGTGAGCTGTTGCTTAAGGACGTCCACGTCGGATTCTAAGCTCTTGATCGCGTTTCCTAATGAGGCCATAACCTGAGTGTGGTCCGCAATGCTCACTGAGGACTTGGCCTGAATTTCCGCAGCCTGTTTGAGTTGCGAAATCTCTTTCAGTGCTGCCTGATACTTGACTTCAGTGTCCTTTGAGGAATTCTGCACATCCTTCATCTTAAGTGTCAGCTCTTGCAAGTGTTCCTCGTGCTGCTCTTTAGTCAAACACACTGCCTGTGAGAGCTGCTTGGTCTCCAAAGCTTTGGCCTGGAGCAGGCTCCGGGCTTCGGCAAGTTCGTTTTTCGCCTCACTGTAGGATTTCGAGAGCTCCAACAGCCGCTTCTGGAGTCCTTCAATAACCCCGCCCATCTCTGCCTTCATCTCATCAAAGTCTTTAGCGGCAGCCTCGACGGACACGGTGCCACGCAGAGCTTCCTGAAGCATCTTGATCTCGTCTTGAGCCTCCTCGTACTTCTCAATCAACAGAGCCTTCTCCTGGTTGATGTTCTCCACCAGGATGCTGTAGGAGTTTTTCAGTTCTCGACACTCGTCCTCTATAACCTGATGACTCGCACTCTCGAGACGAGCCTCCAGTTCTTTTATCAACTGAGCGTCGTGCATCTTCTCTTCCTGCACCTTGGCCAGCTTTGTCTTCAGATCTTTAACCTCTTGCTCAAGACAGCCTTTCAAAAACTGAAACTTTTGTACTACTTGATCATCTTGGTTGCAAGATCCTGTAGGTACCACTCTTGCCCTCTCCACCTGGAGGGTTCCCAGCTCTAACACCACATCCTGGTACTTTTTCTGCATGTCTGCCAGCTTGTCCTTAAGCTCGGCAATGCTTTCTGACGGTCCTTCATTTCTAATTTCCCCTGTATGAGAGCTGAGCTCGACTCTGGCCTGCAGGGAGCGGTTCTCCAACCTTGACTCATCCAGTTCAACTTGCAGGCTCTGCAGCGCATCCCTAAGCAGTGAGATTTCTTCCTCATACATCACTTTCTTGGGCTTACTCGCTTCTTCATGCATAAAAGCTGAGACATCAGAGAGCTCCTGCTCACTGGAGAGCTCAAATTCAGCATGGGTAGAGTGGTATGATGCGTTGGACTCGATACTGTTTGGACCCGAGTCCTCCTGGCCTTCTTCACCTTGAGGAGGTGGACGCTTCTATTCAGCGAAGACGGAAAGACATTATACAACTAATATAAACTTAAAATACAGTACGCATCCTTGAAAGTTGCATCCAGTTGGCAAAACAATTCATATTCAACCAAGAACCTCTGTTGCTATCGACAGAAGTTTATAATAATATGTAAATGCTCAGTAATACCGCAAAAAAATAAATAAATTCATGAATGATTTAAATCCCCACAGAAACAATTATAGCACATGCATGGTTCAACAAACAATAATAATTACAGTGCACAAAATAATGCAAGCTAATCTTCCAGATCTCACTGAAGCAAAAAAATTACACACACAATGTTCCTTATTGTTTAGCCAAGCCAAGTTTAGTTGCTTCTTTAGTGTTGCACTGTAGCTATGAGACTAATCTAACCTTGCAGCTTTTAGTTTTGAATCGTGCAATCTACAAGTATTAATCATCACACTCTTTTCACAGGTTGTTCAGTGTCTCTCAAACACTTGCAGATGTGGTTTCTGACACTGTAGGACTCACTATTAGTGAAGGACAAAGTGACAGAAGAGGAAAAAAACCTAGTCATACCACAAAATATGGAAACAGAATTATTTTCAATTATATAACTGTATGTACTTCTTAGCTACACTGTACAAGCATTGTAGTTTGAGTGCAAAACTAAAGAAGGACATTTCAGACACTGGACCGGTCTTACCCGATTGACTACTTGTGCAGTAAAAGGTACTGATGAAGTCAAATCATTACCTTGATGATCTGGGCAAGCTGCTGGTTCTCCAATGAGAGTGACGTCACCTTGGCTTGAAGGGCTGCAAGCAATGCTGAATTTTCACAGCGGTCAGTCTGCCTCAACACAGGAAAGCAAACAGGGCTTACTTTCAAAGAGCTTTTTATTAGGTTTGTGGTCAAAAAAAAATAAAAATCTCAATACATTTCTATAAAAGCATACGACATGCCAGAGCACCGATTTTTTTTTTTTTTTTTTTTTTTAAATTCATCACAGTGCCCAAATCTCTTGCTTAGAGAAATGGATTTCGAGATCCCCTGGCAGCAGCGACAACGGCCTTATTAAAGACAGAAGAATTCCCTGAGTCGACGTTCAAAGTCACTTTGACACTCAGGAGCGAAAGAGAGAAAGAACAAACGACTGGTCAGAACTGTCAGAATCCCATAATTAAAGGCAGAAGGCTTTTAATTAGCACCTCTGTCTATGGTGTTCATACACATCGGTATAAATACATTTGAAATATAGCAGCGCAGCTTATTCACAGTATTGCAGACGATCAACTAAAACGGATTAAAACGTGTTTAATGTGGAACATTTATGGAAGGAGTTTTCTGACACGGGAAAGTCTTTAGGATGGAGGGATTTATGCTTTGCGGTTTCTTGCAAACATGACAAGCTTATTATCTGAGAGAGAGAGAAAGAAAAAGAGAGGTTGTAGCTGTTGTACCATAAGTCATAACATTAAATGTGACTATAAAAAGGAAAAGGGTACAACGAGTCATTCTTTTAAACAATTGTAGCTGTTGGGAATTTGCTGTGGTATAAGAGGAATAAAACACTACATGTTCACTGAAGCTGAGGTCAGGGTTCTATGCAGGACATTCAAGTTCTTCCGCTCCAACCTTGGCAAACGACGTCTTCACGGACCTCGCATTGTACACAGCAGCATTGTCATGCTGGAACATGTTTGGGCCTCTTAGTTCCAGTGAAGGGAAATCATAATGCGACATCACACAAATACATCCTAGATAATTGTGTGCTTCCAACTTTTTAGTGGTGTGATGGTCAGATGTCCACATACTTTTGGCCACAGTTTGTATTTAAGCAAAGTGAAGTCCAATTTCTTGTGTAGTTTCTATCTCAGTGAAGTTTTGTAAAAGGTCTGAAGCAGCACAGATGTGAGACGGTACTGCTGCCGTCACATTCCCTACAGCGAGGGCCTGTACCTGGCCAGGGTCAGCAGATGCAGCTGGTAAAATGGGTTCCAGAAAGCGTGAGTGGCTGATGATCAAAGCGTCTGCCACATGAGAGAATATTAAAGGGCTTGTGCTGTACTCGCCTTGGGCTCAGTCTGCTCCATAATCTGCTTCAGATCTTCAATGGTCTCCAGCAGCATGCTCTTCTCTTCCTGGAGCTTCTCGATCTCCTCTCTCAACAGTGACACACTCCTCAGCTCCTCCTCCTGCAAAAACACCACAAATAATAATAATAATAATAATAATAATAATAATAATAATAATAGAAGTGTTCACTCATAATTTTTTTTTTTGTGCTCAGTCCTGCATGAAAATGGATCAATATGGTGCAATTGCCTGTGATATGATGTTCGTGTACCTTGTAATTGAACCTCTTGTCACCTTTACTTGACACCGGAGTTTCATTCGGGGTCACATACGGCGGAGACATGACATCCAGTGACTGAAAATGTGCAGAAATATGACAAGGTAATGCAATACTTCATACTCCTCAGATTGCTATATGTGCTACTGCACAATCAATTTAAAGCCCAATCAGGATGGAAATAGAGTTTTCTTTTCAGATGTTCAGATGAGTAAAGTTCATCTTTGATTTTACACACACCATCATCAACAGACCATTTACTTTAAACTAACACTTTGGCCAGAAATAAAATAAATGCACACCAGGTCCTTTTACCCCAAATGCAGTCGATCAGTCAGGACATGTCTGATGTCTGAGGTTTGCTCTTTTAGCAGCGCAATGTATCGAACAAATATGTAATGGAAGTCTGTCTCACCCAGATATTATCATAAACTCACTTAATGTTAGCCAGGGTTGGCAATGTTAGTGTAACCTTAGCCAGGGTTGGTAATGTTAGCGTAATGTTAACCAGGGTTGGTAATGTTAGCGTAATGTTAGCCAGGGTTGGCAATGTTAGCGTAATGTTAACCAGGGTTGGTAATGTTAGCGTAATGTTAACCAGGGCTGGTAATGTTAGCGTAATGTTAGCCAGGGTTGGTAATGTTAGCGTAATGTTAGCCAGGGTTGGTAATGTTAGCGTAATGTTAGCCAGGGTTGGTAATGTTAGCGTAA
>JANDJT010000081.1:19890143-19901883 GCA_024331685.1 Stegophilus panzeri | reverse complement strand
GGTAATGTTAGCGTAATGTTAACCAGGGCTGGTAATGTTAGCGTAATCTTAACCATGGTTGGTAATGTTAGCGTAATGTTAACCAGGGTTGGTAATGTTAGCGTAATGTTAACCAGGGCTGGTAATGTTAGCGTAATCTTAACCATGGTTGGTAATGTTAGCGTAATCTTAGCCAGGGTTGGTAATGTTAGCGTAGTGTTAGCCAGGGTTGGTAATGTTAGCGTAATGTTAACCAGGGCTGGTAATGTTAGCGCAACATTAGCCAGGGTTGGTAATGTTAGCGTAATGTTAGCCAGGGTTGGTAATGTTAGCGTAATGTTAGCCAGGTTTGGTAATGTTAGCGCAATGTTAGCCAGGGTTGGTAATGTTAGCGCAATGTTAGCCAGGGTTGGTAATGTTAGCGTAATGTTAGCCAGGGTTGGTAATGTTAGCGTAATGTTAGCCAGGGTTGACAACTCTCACGCCTTCAGGCTCGGTCTCATGCTCTTATGCTGCCCAAGTAAATCTCACACCAAATTAAATATCAAGCAAATGTAAAAATACAACATAGTAACAAATCTGCTCATATGATTATTTTTTTTTCTGTTAGTATCGAGTAGGTGTGAGGCTTAACAGTCTGAATCGGCTGGGTCCTGTACCAATCACATTTCCTCCCGTGCTGTGTAAGGTCACTGTATATAAGTCGCCGGAGACGGATGTTGAGACCAGAGCTGCCAAGTCTGTTTGTAATACGCAACTTTGGGCTGCTTCTTTTTCTTTTCTTTCTTTTTTTTTTTTTTACTGAAGTCGCTTGAAAAAAAACCACGGGCCACGGTTTTTTGGCTGGTTTTAAAAAATATGGTTGCCTGTTAGTTAAAACTGACAAGTGCCTTTTTTTTTTTTTTTTTTTTTAAAAACACATTTATGATCGCTATTTTCCCCAATGCATTGACGATGTCTGCTCACAGACTCACAATAATATCAGTGCTGTAGTGTAATGTATAATTGCCCATCCTTGTCAATAAGCTGGTTTATAATTAATATGTTATGTAGGAACCAATTCTCCATGTACAGTGGCTTGCTGTTATAAGTGATATTACCATTGTTCCAGATAAAATCTATTGGGAAAGACATTGTGCTTGTACAAAAGTGACAAGTACAGTAACGCTCGTTTGTGATAACTAGCGGAAATAAGCCGTACTTGACGGTTAGTACCATGGATTTCTATAATGTTGGGGGGTGGGATGTGATGTCATCATAATTGTAAATGTATTTATCATTTATTTATGACTGTACATTTTGAATGCTCTTCTAAATGCAAATTTCGTCATTGTTTTCGAGCACACTAGCTTAAAGATAACCTTAAGGCTAACTTATTCATACCAAAAAGCCTGCAAAGACAGGCATGTTGAGGAAGAATGTTAATGTATGACGTTACGTACATTTCATCCAACAATTCTCATTTCTGCACAGCAAAAAAAAAAAAAAAAAAAAAGGTCATTTGATTCATAAATCTCACTCCAGACAGGAAGCTAAAGCTGCCAACCCTGTGTTAGCTCAATGCTGTGGCTGATGCTTTACAATGTTTGCTAGCTTGCTATCGAACTTTGCTTCTTTTTAACAACGTATATATAGAATAGGCTAGCTAGCTTGATATTGCATTGTTTGGTTTATATCCTATAATACATATTACTGAATATTAACTAGGTGGCTAGTGAACCTGGCTAGTCATTAAAGTCAAACAGTTACTGCCGGAGATATAACGTTAGCTAAGCCAAACCAAAACTCGATGCACAATTAGCGTGGCTAATGTTGCTTATAAGTCACATGGCAAGTTCTCTTTTTAAACAATTCAGAGGAATTTGCAGAGGAAAATACTCATAAAATAAACAAAAATAAAATCAATAAAATAGTCCTGACTGTCCTACAGCCCACATAAAGTTAGTATACAGTGACACGTGACGTTCAGATCATATTTATACAAAACAATTCAGGTGACTCAGACTTCCATTACTTGTTTGCCTCAGATACTAAACTTGTCTTGGCTGGTATTCCTAATTTCTTTTCTTTTAGCTAAAATAGTCCTGACTGGGAGTTTTTAAGTGCTGTGAAGGAGCAGAGATGATGACACAAAGTGACAGACAGGTCATTACCTGCAAAGGGCTAATAGGAGGAGGGGGTGCTTTTCGTTTTTTGGGGGTTGTGCTCCTCTCATCGTTTAGATTAGCCGTGTGATCATGCTGAGATCATGTGAGAAGGACAAATGAGGTTTAGTGGTTAGTGAGAAGAATAACAAGTTCAATAACTGTGACTAAAAATAAAGAATTTAACAAGGAAGAAGTTTAAAAAAAAAAAAAAAAAAAAAAAAAAATCTATAGTGTGATGCTCATGCATGTTGCAAAAATGTGCATTACAGGCACTATACTGAGCTGAAGAATGACAATGATGAAAAATATATGAATATTTTATGGATGAAGAATGTGTATATCCTTCAAAAAAACAAAAAACATAATAAAACTGATAAGAAATTAAATGAAAAAGAAATAAACTGCATACCTGCTGGCTTCTGGGTGAATTCATATCTGCTTTTTTAATAAGGAAAAAAGGAAAAAAAAATGAATGAAAATAATTATGGGATGGGAGAATAAAATGATATGAAATAAATTGGAATGTCATCCTGTTTTATTTATAATTATTCATCTTTTCATCATTCATTAATCTCTTACTCCAAGAGCAGACTTAACACATTTCAGTTGACCACCACAAGATGGCAGTGTTGAGCCTGAGTGGGTTCGAGGGCAAGTCACTTGCACCTCTCACGGCTCAGGCACAGCGTCTCGAAAGAAAAAGATAAGCACAACAAATAACTCAAGGGTGTTCTAACACATTTATCTTCCTTCCTCTCTACTTGTGATCGTCTCAGTGGTGAAGGAACACGCTGAGGGGATTCGTTTCATTTCCCTCTCCAGGAGCAGATCCGGGAGTCGACTCCAATCAATCAGATCACCGTTTCAGTGACATGAACACTTTTGTAGTTTCTCACCGGCTGACTCCTTGCTCGTTGGGGTTGACTTCATGCTTGTGTTGAGGCTGGGATTTTAATACTTTATCAGAAAGAAAGTGTTTTGTATTGGAATAAATAAAGGCTTTCTGCGTGACGGTGGTCTGCTTTTAGCTCGACGAAAGGAGTCATGAAAATTACAAATCCTTGACAGCCTTAAATGGGTTGCTTTTTCATCAAGTAAACCTAGACTCTACTTGGCTTTACTGCTAGGCAAAATGTATTGGCACCCCTCTATCCTGTCCATCGGTGACAAGGAACCACCACTGAGCAGATCTTACTGTAGGATGCTTCAACTTTTTTCTTTTTTGTTAAAAGCAGCTCTCGCACAACACGCACACTGTAACCATAAAGAAACACTCTTTCCAGTCCTAGCTAGCCTATCTGGCTCTGTAGATTAGATTTATCATCAGCAATACAGATGAAATGAAGATTTTTTTCCCCATGTAGCTTAGATGTGTCTATACGTGAGGAAACTAACACGGCTCAGGTGTCAGGGTTATGACTGAGCTTTATAATAATGTGTATCAGAGCGGTCATTCAGATCCCACCTGGGATTAGTGTTACTGTGCATTTGACTGATGGGTAATCACCTGACTCGGCTGGGTGGCACTGCAGCGCAGCGGTGATGACGGCTCGGACCTCGGCGCTGCCCGACAGCTTGGCGTAGTGCAGCACGTCGTGTCCTAGCGAGTCGAGCAGGCGTAGGTCGGCTCCCCTGTGCACGAGCAAATCCACGGCCGGCACGCAGCTGCTCTCGCTGGCCAGCATGACAGCACTCCTGCAGCGTTCACACCAATTATTAACCAAACCTCAAAAGAGGACAACACTGCACTGATAGAACCAGCAAGTTGGACGAGCGGCCCCACCTGCCATTCCTGTCACAGGCATTGATGTTGGCTCCCCAGTCCAGCAGGATGCCACAGACCTCTGTGTGGGCGTGTCTCGCTGACAGCAGCAAGGGTGTGAAGCCATCCTACAGGAAGGCAAGGTGAAAGATTAGCGACTAATTACAGGTGGGATGATATAACAGCATGATAGTATAAGATGATGAACCAGAAACCACTGTACTACTCAGTACTTCACGGTTTTTATTCATGGTCACTTGTGTCATTTGTAATTTGTCTCTTGTGGGCAGGTAGCGACAGTGACTTTTGTCGCATGTCGGCGATGACTGTCAAACAGATTAGCAAAGCAAGCTAACTGTACTAGCTACGTACACTCACCAGGACACCAGCTATTTCCGCTACTTCTTTCCCAGCTTTATTTTTCTTTGCAATGTTTCTATGCATGTTTAATGGGAGGTTATACAAGACCAGAGAATTATACTGTTTCTTCCTTTTTTGCACGTTAAACAGTAAATTGTTGCGAGTGAGGAACTGAAGTTGAAAATGTTGGACCAGACACACCACAGGACCCGAACCTATCCTTCGAGCCAATCGGTTCAATTTGTCGCTTTACTGCGTCATAACTAATTTGCACAGAACTGAGAACATTATTCAGATACTGCTTTGTTGTGATGTTGCTGAAAAGACGGCTCAGTGTTGCACACATACTGTATGTAGAAAACGAAGTCAAACGCAGCTTGCTAGTGTGCTCTAATGGGTTAGAGCTGGACGATAATCAAAACTAAATGAACAGCTTCAGACACGGTATTAACATTCGTCTTTGGCGACTAGTAGCATCTAGTGCAGGTGTGATTGGAGTCTAACGCGTCTCGGAGACAAACACATCGTTGCATTCTGTTTGTTATGAATGCTTGTGTGTCCCAAAGCCCCAACAACCAGAGTGGAGTTGGCCCAAGAACCCTTTCTCAAATAAATAAACTGTTATTGAAAAATAAAGCCTCAAGTACAAGTACGACAAGCAGTCATCCACAACGAGTAGGGTAACAATAGTAAATCGTCTGACGTGCGCGTTAGTCATTCCACCAAAGTGTTGCTGATGTGGTTTCTGACTCTGGAAGAGGGAGATAACTATAAACATGTACGTCACAGGGATAAAAACAGCTGTAGCTCAATCAGGTTCTTCCTCAGCACAGAATTTGGTGTCACTCAACACCAGCATCAGGCCCAAGTAGGGAGCGTGACCTAAAGTTTGAAAGCAGAGCTTTATAGTAGAAATTTGCATAATAATTTAGTTCACATTTGACTATTTAAAAATAATAATAATAATAAAATAAAAATAATTCACAGCAATGTTGAATTCAGGATTCTGATTGGTCAAACACTGTTGATTCATTTTCTATGACAGAAGCTCTGAGCGTAGTTGTACTTCTTGAAATAGAGTTTATTTACAAATTGTTCTGCTGTCTTTTGAGAAGCTTGTGTGATGATTTAGGAATGCGGTCGCAGTAACGGGAAACATGTACACTTCATTTCTGGACATTTTTTTTAAATGTGAAAATGGTAGCTATGATTAAACTATAATATACAGTATACAAGTATAGTATATGCATTGGTCATCTATTCCATATTTCAGTTTCTGAATGCAAAGAAATCACATTCTGATTTATAAATGCATGACATTAATGACTTGATCCTTATAGATAAACATCTGCATAGTAAAGGCAGAATTTTTTTTTTCGTGTTAGTCAGGGGGATGGGGATTTGATTATCTGCTACCGCTTTTGGCAGCAAAAAATAAAAAAAGATAAATAAATCTACGTGTTATCTTATAGACTGGACTGAAAAAGATGTAATGAAAGCAATCAGGCAGATCGATCATCATCTGCCCTGGAGGTAACGGTGGTCTGTGCCAATTAGCCGAGTGCAGAAAACAGGAACACGACGTCTCATCGGAAGCATGTTTAGTGAGGCTGAGCGAGGCTTTTGGCTGCACTCGGGTCATCATGAAAGCTTGAGAGCAACCGGCAACATAACTGATGTATAATACATTCGGGCATGCCAGCATCGACGATATATGTTAACGGCGATGGATGTTAAAAACAGATGACTGCAATCCTGTGCGTCAATCAAACTGGCTTTCAAACCACATCAAAAGTTTTCAACTTTTTCCAGCGGATTCATTCATTCCAAGTACACAGCATATACCAGCTCCTGATTCTTGAATACCACGGTATGGATTACAGCAACAAGGTGTGAAATACGGTTTCATTTACAGGCTACATGGCTTTTAGATCACACCTGCAAATATATCTTGGGGTGTGTGTGTGTTTGTGCGTGTGTGTGTGTGTGTGTGTGTGGGGGGGGGGGGGGGGGAGGCTGTTGGTTCTGTTGGCTCCTCAAAGCATTCTCAGATGCGCTCAGAAACGATTCTGCGTCAATACGCAAAAACATTACACGTTTTTCATTAAAGCTCATGCAGATTTCTTTTAACTGTGCAAAAAACCCAGTCAAAATTCCTGATGCAACAATAAACTCAACGACATGAACTACCAAATTGCATTTTTAAAAATGCAATCGAACTTTAAGTACTCCAGTATTCAAATGCATTTGAATATTAATGAGGCGGTCATTTTAGTTTTAGCAGCAAAAATAAATAAATAAATAAATAAATAAATAAATAAATAAATAAATAAAAATGATGAAACGATATTGTACATTCTTACATAAACTTTCATGTTGATCTATATGCTCAATGGAGCACCATTTATGACTTTGCCATAGAAACTTTGTGACTTTCATAAGTGTGTTATAGAAAAGAACCTGTGGTCTAATATCACTTTCAGAACACAAACCTTGTCTGGATTTTATATTTAATTTGAAAGGTAGTCCAAATTTTTGAAAAATGATAAATGGCATGCATTGATTTGCAGCCAACTCTGTAGATGAAGTCTTTTCCTCTCTAACTGTAATATGACCTTGGCTATGAGGAAAAGGATTATAAAAATAAAAATTAAAGCTATTATTATTATTATTATTATTATGACAAAAGAAATTGAGAAACAAGTTTTTACCTACTTACATTGTGACTAAGAGGAAAAAAAAAAAAAAAAAAATCTAATCTCGGACATAGAAATGTGTAAATTCTTGGCCTCTACTGAAAAAGTACTCTGTGAAATTTGATTTCACAGCCCTAATAAAAATACAAAGCAAGATGGTTTTCCATAATGGATATAAAATGATCATCTGGTTTGAATGAAGCCATTGGTCACACTGGGGGAAAAAAAAATCATAATGTAGACTACTATCTATAATAAAATGAATGATCCATCAACACGCATAAATCATCCATTTCTATAACAACATATTCCCACAGATCCTTGAATGAGCAAAATGTGAGGCGTATCATTATAAAGAGTGTTCTATAAAGACAGATTAGTGTGGCGTCTGTACTGGAAAGAACTCCAGAGTCGGGACCAATTTAACAATCTGACATTTAAACTGTGTGTAATATTAGCACATGGGCTGAAGTTGCCAGAGAAAGTCATGGCTGCAGTTTGAAATGAACGCAGTGGGCAAAGGCAGGCAGTGATCTGAGCTATTTTCAGACCATTACACTGACACTGTTTTTTTTTTTTTTTTTTTTTTTTTTTTTTTTTAAATCTTGAGAAAACAGTTCAGATGTTTGCCGTCTTTACATGTGAAGGTCAAGATTTACTTAAATTTTTACTTATAACATACAAAACAAGAACATTCCAACAGCTCTATAGTGATGTGGTATTATAACGATAAATGATAAAACTAACTTTCTCCTAAGTACTGTAGCATTTTTTTTTAAAATCCATTTTAGGGGTCCAAACACTCACTGCTGGAACAATATTGTAATGGAAGGGGTTTTCTTTTAATCTTTTTTATTACTCCTTGCTGTCTTTTTCTTCTTCTCCAGTTTGTCGTCATCTTCTTCCACGGCATCTTATTCTGCACAGTCTTCTTCATTGCCAATGTCTGCTACATCATGGTTGACGTCTTTCTTTGTCTTCGTCGTCATCTTCAACTTCACCACCTTCGCCATCATGGTTTTCTTTGTCATCGAGATGGTCCTCTTCACCATCTTCATCTTTGACTAGCAGACTAACAGACACTTGCTCAGTAGGTAGTACTCATTCCCATTATTCATGTGAGCGAGATGAGCCTGATCAGCCTGAAGGTGGCACTAGAGCACAGTATGTATTTGGCCCATAAGTCCTACACTCTGAGGCATAGAGACAAAAATGCTCCTGCAGAATCGTAGGTTCCAACAAAAACGTTGTCAAGAATCCGTAAGCTCCATCCGCTTAGACTGAGCTAATCTGCATTATATGCAATACCTACTATCCACAGTTCTAGGATTTTTGGCCTATCTTCACAAACTTGTTTAAAATGTTAAGTAGAGCTTAGTTTACTCAAACTCAAGACTTGAACCGATGTATTTGCAGGGAACTAGAAAACCATGATTAGGATAAGAAGCTGAGGTTGTGTGCAAATGTTGGGGCGTGGTCATCCATAGGGGGCGTCATAAAGTTCAAATAAGTATTTCTTCGGATTTGTAATTCCGGCCGAGTTGAAATTTGGTGTTCCAATCTGTATTGATCTGTAAATGGAATTCTGATGACGACTAGGTAAACATGACCTCCAGCAGCCAATTAGTACTCAGCAGGTATTTCAAATCTCTGCAGAACTGGGATGCTCTCCAGCACTGGAGTTGGAGCATGTCGGCATAAGTGCTGTAATGAGAATGAACCACTACCCCCATATGGTGGTCTCCTTCCACTTAAGGATGGACTCTATTCAGTAATTCTACACCTACAACTGGTGTAATCGGTCTAAACTGAGCTTGAATCCAAAAAATAGATCTTCTGTATGGACAAAATTAAACAAAAGAAACTGTGAATGGTTGTGTCATTGAGCACTATCGTTTTTAAACTGTGCGTGACTGTTTATAAGTGAGTAGTGGTTTTGTTTAATCAAAACAAGGATAGTGCCAGAGTTAAAGGAAGGGTTGGTTTGAGTTTCTTACCAAATACAGTTTGCAATTTTTAAAAATAAAATTCTGGTGCATTGTTGTAGATTTAACAGTTGAAAGCATTGCTCCTTGGTGCTGCCTTCCTCACGTACTCCCACACTTTTTTTTTTTTTTTTTTTGTGTGTTGCCATCTGATAATAGAAACTTCCTTCCTTATTAAAACATTCTTGTGGTGTTTGTTCAAAATAAGAGATACACAGGCATGCTAAAGATTAGCAAGCTGGCATCCGCGCTTCCACTATTTAAAAATAAACGCCAATACGTTCCAGATGCGCGCTTCATGCTCCGAATTCAGACTTTGCCTCAAAGAGGAACTCTAGTTGACTTGTGCAAAATGGTGAAGATGCAAATAATGTGCGAATTGCTGTGAAAAGCTCTGAGGTCGCAGCAGTGGAGCATGATTTCAAGGGGTTGGCTTCCAGCAGAGAGAACAGGCGATGAGAGGGCAGGTAACAAAGCAACGATTCATGAGTAGGGAATAAAAGCAACAGGACACTAATGTACTCAAGCTCATCTTTGGAGAATGACTAGAAAGCAGGGACTCATTTAACTCGTCTATAATTTTATTTCAGGCACTGCACTGTGGCACTTCCTTCGTGAGTGACGTGAAAAAAAGAGAATTAAGATCATTATAGTCTCTGCTGGGGACGTGGACTCGTTTTGATACAAAGAACTCTGCAGTAAGAGGCTTTTTAATGAGAGGCAACTGCTGTGTCTTAAATATCTTAAACAAAACATCTGCTCATTTAGGGCTTCTCGCTCAGCTTTTCTTTTGTTTTAAAGCATCACTCAAACTCTAGCATTAAATAAGTAACGAGCACTTCGGTTACACCGGCCTTCTTTCACTTCACCTCATCTAACATCATCTTAGCTAGCTCACGGCATTAATGTTTCTCACATATTGCACCAAGTTTCATGCAATCATGCTAATATGAGAGTTGAATCATGACTGACGCAACAAATCCCAGCTCTTAAATTCATAACCGGCCCTCTCCTTCCAACAGTTCAGAAAATGAGCAGTCGCCTAAATACCGCTTGGCACAAAGGTGCTAAGCTAAGCTGGAATGACATAATGACATAAGTATTTGCTGACTGCTTGCACATTTATGCCAATCTGGTCAATTTACCCTGTTCTGTGTAGCACTATTCGCTTTCAGTGTGATGGCTGAGGAAAGACACACTTGCCAGTATATAGTACACCATATTTTCCACACTATACTGTAGGGCACTTTGCGTTATCAGACACACACACACACACACACACACACACACGATGTTTAGTGCTTAAACCTGGTCGGATTTATGCTAACTTCAGTGTTATGCTATGAATGAATATCTAGCTAGTTGCTGAACAGCAGTCACAAAATATATATTTGTGCTAATTAGCATGTGAGCCAATAATAATAATAATAATAATAATAATAATAATGATAATAATAATAATAATAAAAAAAGAAGGGCAATTAGAAAAAGCGAAATGGCAAAATGAGATGAGAAGTACTTGGTAGTACTAAATTAATGCATACAAACTAGCTATACAACTATTTGAGCAACCAGATAAACTACAAATAAATTACTTGTGCAACACAAACTACCCACATACAGCGGATAACCTAGCTAGTTTACTGGTAGTTCATCTGCATTACCTAAGCAGTTCATCAGATTAACAACCAGCAACCTACTTATGTAGTTGGAGAAATGATCAAACTATTAGGGTAACAAAGTTAAACTAACAAACTACTTGCATAGCAAACACAAACCACAAATCAACTACATGGGTAATGCAGATAAACTTCCAATAAACTATTTGAGTAAACAGGTAAACTACCAATAAATTACTTGTACAACACAAACAAACTACATAGAAAATGCAGGCTTGTAGTTTATCAGAAAGTAACTCGGATAAACTACAAATGAACTAATCAGTACAATAAAGATAAACTAGCAGTCAACTACTTGGTTAATTCATACAAACTACCAATGAACTACTTTGATGACGAGGATAAATTACAAACAAACCACCTAAGGAATGAAGATAAACTAGTAATATAGTACATGAATATTGAAGATAAATAAATGTAAAGGTAGATAAATGAAGAAAAAAATAAAATATTTATGGATATAAGATAACTACCAATAAAGTATTTGGGTAACTCGATAAACTACCAATTAACTACTCAGGTATGAGGACATATTACTTGGGAAACGAAGATAAACTACATGGGTAAGACAGATAAAAATATCAATAAGCTCCTTGTCTCTTGTAGCTAAAACTACCAATATATTGTCTAGGTAATGCAGATCACTATGGATAAACTACCTAGACCAAAGTTAAACGATTATATTAAAGTGTAACCAGTATGCTGAGAAGTAGAAGTGAACAGGAAAGTGATTGACAGATTACCATCATTCAGTATATTCAAATGGATTGTGGCTGTATCCATGGCAATATAGGCATGGATCTAAAGGATTCAGTAGATGTTTGTGTATTCAGTTAGACTCTTACACAATCTTGAATGGAAGAAAAGTCATATAGAAATAAAATAAAACATGCTATTTATCATAACACTGAGACACCTCAGAGTTAATAAGTACACCAAATTAGAGTTAATAAGGTCGGTGAAGCTTGGAAGCTAATAAAAGTTTGAATATGAATTTCATATATTTGAAAACACACTCACCGTCCACTTTATAAGGAACACCTGTACTTTCATACAGTTATCCAATCAGCCAATCATGTGGCAGCAGCACAATGCATAAAAATCCTGCCAGATGGGCCGGTTTGTGCATTTC
>JANDJT010000081.1:19864884-19886523 GCA_024331685.1 Stegophilus panzeri | reverse complement strand
TATATATCTTACTGAACTTCAAAACATTCCAGCATAAAACTAGCATCTAATATTATTTGTCCTGCTTTGTAGTATTCTCCAAGCAGGGCAATATAACATTATTTAAATATTTATTATGAAATATACTATGAATTTGTGGGGAAAAAATTCTTCATTTTCAGTGTTTATTACATAACACTAATCACACTGGTTTCTGCCCTCAGGCTTACTCTGTTTGGCTGCTGAAGACTAACTCCGTTCTATGCCAGTGATTCTCAAACTTTTCAAGCTACTGTACTCCCTTTCAATAAAGCCATGTACCCATTTAATGATAGATTACTTGATTATAAAGAGTGAGACAATATGTTCGCCACATGTTACGTCTCAAAGGCAGCTGTATTTTTTTGTTTTCATTTTAGCCAACTCTGTACTGTCATTGGTAGAAGGTGGTGAACCAGTTTAAAAAAAAAATTCACTTCTTCATTTCGCCTTTGTTCCACTATATTTTTACTTGTTACTATTTTCAACCCTGCAGCTATAAAAATATTTTCAATTTAAACATTCAGTAATCAGTGTTCAGTAATTGTTCAATTTAAGTAATCTTTGTAATTCCTCCAAGAGTACTCGGACCCCCATTTGAGAAAGTCAGACATTAGCTATGGTCAAATGCAAGGCCCTTCACACAATCCTAAGCAAGGCACAAAGCGGGGGCAGCGGGGGCGGGGAGGAACTGGCAGCACCATTAAAAAGGTCATGTCCAAGTGAGAAACTTTTCACTTAGTAATATTAAATTGTACCCAAATTGAATAAAATGGATGAAAGTAGTGGTGCAACAAAGCTCTTTAATGTCGGATTCATGGTTTTATCACTAAGTTAACTGTCCAGCATTTGTGCAGTCAAATCTGCAAAATCAGACAAAACCCCCATTCAGATTGGATGGTTTTACATGGGCAGATGGGGTAATGTCATTATTACCGGAGTATCTCTGGGATTTTTGTTCCATCTGAATCTGACATGTCAGTCATTTTTACAGACTGTGGTGTATACATGACCAGTAGAAATAACCCAAGGTAAAAATATATGTAGTTCAAATTGGCACATTGAATTCCTAACCCAGGTAAAGCTAAACCCTTCAGAAGGCAATGTGATCCACTAATGGATGGGTAAAAATGGACAAAGTGGATTAAAGGGATGGATGGATTGGATGGATATGTGGGTGGTATTGGAGACTGGTAGATGGGATTGGATTGGAGAGACTGAATTGAAAGGATGGATGGATTGGGCTGGTTTGGTGGGATGGATTGACTTTTTAAATGGATGGATTGTATTGGAGGAATGGACGCGACAGTGTTTACACGCTAACTAATTTGAAACCATTCCATCACAGATGTTGAAGGTGATGTTAATAAATTCATCCTTAACCCTTAACTCAGAACTCATTTCCCGTTCATGTGTTCATGGAACCCAGACCAAAACAGGCATGCAAGTTCAACTGCTATAACAAAAAAGATTGAGAGTTCTGTTCAAAGGCCTGTTTTGCTGCCTTATTTTTTTTTGTCTTACAGGATATCCATCCCAGCAAAACTTCAAAAAGAAGAGTCTCAGGTTTAAATAAGTTGCTTAGTTGTGTAGGTACAGCTGAACTTGGACTTAACTGAGCTGTGCGAAGATAAGAAAAATATTTCACAGTACTGTATGCCTGTGAATACATGTGTCAATACAGACTATTATCAAAGTTGTAGGTTTTCAAACAAGCTCCACATACTTCTGTGTTCATGCCGAACATTAAACAAATACCACGATTCCAACCAGGACTGCAAACAGTGCTTGACAAAATGCTGGAAATGTCCAAGCTGATGAAATCATGAAAAAAATAAAATAAAAGTGCAGGTAGTTTGTTGTGCAGGCCGAGCCCGAGCCTGCGGATATTTACACGTGTAGAACAGCACGCTTCTGACTTGCCTCACTTTATGATTTCAGATGGAAGGGCAGAAAGACATTGGACATCCAGCTGGGTTGTTGGTGTTTTATTATGGTTTAATCACAGACCAAATGGTAAATGGTGCACTTATATAGCACTTTGGGTAAAAGCGCTTTACACTGTGTCTCATTCACCCATTCACACACACACACACACACACACACACCAGTGGTAGCAGAGCTGCCATGCAAGGCGCTAACTTGCCATCGGGAGCAACTTGGGGTTCAGTGTCTTGCCCAAGGACACTTCGGCATGTGGAGTCACGTGGACCGGGAATCGAACCGCCAACCCTACGATTAGTGGACAAGGACACTTCGGCATGTGGAGTCACGTGGACCGGGAATCGAACCGCCAACCCTACGATTAGTGGACAACCCAGTCTACCACCTGAGCCACAGCCGTCCCAAATAAAATGCAGAACAGTAATTAAATCAAAATCATTGTGGAACATTTGAGTGATTTAGTGTGCAGGCATACTTGGAAGTTAAGCTGTTAAGGGGCAGTGGTGGCTTTACAGTTAAGGCTCTGGGTTACCGATCGGTAGGTCGGGGGTTCAAGCCCCAGGACTGCCAAGCTACCACTGTTGGGCCCTTGATGCAAGGCCCTTAACCCTCTCTGCTCCAGGGGATGCTGTATCATGGCTGGCCCTGCACTCTGACCCCAGCTTCCTAACATGCTGGGATATGCGAAAAAAAGAATTTCACTGTGCTGTAATGTATGTGTGATTAATAAAGATTCATTATCATTAAGCCTACACATAAAATACTTGCACACAGTGCTAGCTTAACTTTAGCACATTTTTGGTTAAAATAAATAAATAAATGTAGCGTGAAGCTGTTGTGTACGGTCCAACCAAGACACTGTGTAATGTTTGTCTTTACTGTTCTTCACCTGAATACTGGAATGATTTAAAAACAGACAGTCAGGTGTCACTCAGAACAGGATGGGTTCACTTTCGATTCTGGTTCCTATCAAGGTTTCTTCTGCTCGTCTCTGGGACTTTCCCCTTCTGTTATCTCTGGCTTGCTCAAAAGAGATCTAAATCTACATCCGGGATTTCTGTAAAGCTGCTTTTGTCCTTTGTGGACTGTTAAAAGTGCTAGACATATAAACTTTGAATTGAATTGAATCACTTCATGACTGCCTGAACTGAAATCTAGTTGTATTGTGAGGTCCTTTGGGCAATAAAACACCCAGCATTTGCACTTGGTGTCACATTATGGCTTTATCAACATCTGTATAATCCACATGACTCTTGGAGGATCGCATTACGAAACACAGCACTCGCTCATGCTGTAAAACTTCATTCAGAAACATTGTGTGCATTATTTATTTATCACACTGATTTTCCACAGCACACTGTGATAAAACAAGCAGGAAAAGCATACAAGACAAGGCTGGGTCAGCTACCATGGGACTTTCTGTTGCAAATCTATTTGTTGTCTGTAGGTTTGGGGTTGGAAAACTTCTCAGTGGTGGGAAGTCACACTGTATAATTACTTTCTTATTGTATTTACATCTGTATAGGGTTTTTTTGTTTGTTTGTTTTTTTTAAACTTATTTGATTTTAAACATTACTACATTTTAAAAGAAGATGCTTTATTTTTCATTACTAAATTTCTCTATAATAAAAATTTTAAAGTCATAATGTGACTTTTTAAGCATCAGACAGCCTAAATTCCTAACAAATTTAAACTTGACCGTGAGAATGAGACCCAACGCCATCACTAGGCATGCTGCTATTGTCATTGGTCCGATATCATGCTCATTTACTCGTACTTGCGAAATGAATAAATAAATAAAATTTGATCCCACATGACGTACTCTAAAACAATAATGAACATACAACAAAAGTAAAGAAGAAATGCATGACACTACTTTACCTGTATGAGTTTTTTGGCACATTCCTGGTGGTTGTTTTTGGCAGCAAGGTGTAAAGCACTAAAACCTAAAACAAATGGGGGGGGGACAACTGTGAGCTGCTTCTGAAACAGCTCAATTAAACACAACAGTGGAGTATGTGTGAGAATTATAATAAAGTTTTAATTATATTTTGGATTTAACCAGTCTTTTCTATATAAAAGCCACAAGTAAAAATAAGCACTATTTTTTTAAAGTATAGCAAGTACCTAAAATTAAAAAAAATTATTAAATGTTTTGTGGTAATTAAAATAATTGTCGTCTAGTTCATACTTTGTATATTAGATTGAAAATACAAAGAACTTGTGTGAAACAGTTCTTTAGAATGTAATAAATAATAGCATACAGTACTTTGAAGTAATACATGGTGCACAAAATGGAAGTTGAGTATGTATTTATATGAGAAAATCACCAGGTAAATTTCAGCACCTAACGTTCTGAAGTAAACACAATAAATACTGTTAAACGGTGTCAGTAATTAAAACCCATGATGCATTTTAAAATCCAACAAGCAAGAATGTAGGCAAAAACATAGAAAGTGCCATTAAATGCTATGCAGCTGGAGAAAGAAGACATCACTTAGACGAACCTGAAGCATCCGCTACAGACACATCAGCTCCGTGGGCCAGGATGATGGCGAGACACTCGGTCTGACCCCGAGTCGCTGCAATGTGCAGACTGAAGGCGAGGAGACACACACACACACACACATTTAAAACTTAACACGCATGAAAACATCAGGATTCAGTAACATGTACAGGCTTTATTAAATAACATTACAAAAATATTACATGAGTACACTGTGATGCATGAATTAACAATAATGTGTACTTTATGTTTATTCATTCAGGTGAAGCTTTTACCCAAACTGACTACCAGTTGAGACAGGATATATCCGAGCAGTTGAGTTAACGATTTTGCTAAAAGACTCCATTCAAAATGTGAACCTGACAATCAAATCATGTAAAATGAATGCTTTTGCATTGATCCAAGTGAATCAATGCAACTTGGACTCGAGCTGCAACACTATAGATATTACGCTATGGCTGTAACTATATTCAAAGACTGAAGCATCATTCATCTTTTCTTTTGTTTTTAAATTAAAGTACTAAAACAACAGCTTTTCATTTTTAAATGATCTAGTAAGTGGATTACTGTCCGCTCCAAAACTATTGGAACGGCAAGGCCAATTCATTTGTTTTTGCTGTAGACTGAAGACATTTGGGTTTTAGAGCAAAAGATGAACATGAGAAGAGAGTTTAGAATTTCAGCTTTTATTTCCTGGTATTATATGTAGATGTGTTAAATGACAGAACATAGCACATTTTGTATCAGACTACCCAGCTGATCGGTGAGCAAAAAATATCATCACTGACAGGTGTTTCTTGTTACCCTGGTGTGTCCTGTTAGATTGATTGTTTAAACAATCAATAGCTACTCTTGGTTTTAGCCTTTAGTTTCACCTGTGAAGACTACATTTGTTGTTAAAAAGGTTAAGCCAATATGAAGATCAGAGCGCTATCAATGGGAGTCAAGTAAGCCATTTTGAAGCTGAGAAAAGAGGGAAAAAATCAATCAGAGGCATTGTACAAACACTGGGCATAGCCAATACAACCATTTGGAATGTCCTGAAAAAGAAAGAAACCACTGGTGTACTGAGCAACAGATACAGAGTGGGTCGGCCAAGGAAAAACAAAAGCTGATGACAAACATTGTGAGAGCTGTAAAGAAAAACCCAAAAACAACAATCCATGATATCACCAACAACCTCAGCAAGACAGGGGTGAAGGCTGGGTGGGATTTGGCAGAGTGACTGGGGGATTTCCCCCCTCTGGTTTAGATATCCCTGCCTCTGCTGAATTATTTTTTTTTATCCCCGGTGGGCAAGTGGAAAAGCTTTTAGACTGGCCAAGTCAATCACAAGGCCTTAACCCAATTGAGCAACATTTCACCTCCTGAAGAGGAGACTGAACAGAGAAACATCCAAAACAAACAACAGCCAAAAGAGGCTGTGGTAAAAGCCTGGAAAAGCATCACAAAAGAAAAAAACAATTTGGTGAAGTTAATGAGTCGCAGGCTTGATGCGGTTCTTGCAAGCGAGGGATATGCAATCATTTACTTTAATTTACTTCAAGACTGATCTGTTCCTATACTTTTGCTCACCTAAAAAAGTGGGTGTTCTGATAAAACATTTTGTATGTTGTTTAACACATCTAGAAGTAAATACCAGAAAATAAAAGCTGAAATCCGAAACCCACGTCTCATATCAGTGTTTTGATCTCAAACCCAAATGTCTTTGGTGTATAGCAGGAAAAAAAATGAACTGGCTTTGCCATTTCAGTAGTTTCAGAGGGGACTGTATATGATTAGACAATTATAAATGATGTACTTTCATTTTCACTGCTTAAAAAAAAAAACCTCAACGGATGGGATCTTTTTTGACTCTGGTCTCTTCCTCATGTTCGTAGGAGATTTTTCAGCTCAATCATCATGTATCTGTACTGTGAGTGCTGTAAAAGTGCTTTATAGATCAAATGAAATAGACTTTAAACCAGGCAAAGAATCCCGGCAACTTTGTCCTTTAATAAACATACTGATTTTTTGCTTTGCTGACACAATATCAGGACAGAAACCTCAATTAGTAATGCAGTTAAAGTTTGGATCAATAAGGGAAGCCTGTGGTTCTCGCTGTACTCACGCCGACTTGCCCTCGCCATCCAATTTGGTGGCATTTGCTCCCTTCTTGGCAAGGAGCGAGGTGACCTTCTCCGTCTCTCCATGCTCCACGGCGCTCAGGAGACGCTCGTCATTTTTGCTCCATTCGTTGGTCTGAAAAAGATATAGCAGGTGGGTTGAAGAGCATTCACAATAACAGCACTGATGAATAGAAGGGTTTCAATGTTTTCTATTTTTTGTAGAAATCCATCAATACAACCTACCATTGCACATCTTACACATTTCTCATTTATTTTTTCAAATATTATGCACCAATTTCTACCAAAATACAAGCAGTTAATTTCCAGTTACATATTTAAATCTTAAATGTAGTTCTTTGTAGACATGGAGTGGTTCATCAGCATCTTTTCTCCACCTATACCAGTGTAAGAGTTGCAAATTCATTCTTGATTAATTGCAGGCCAGATACAGTACCATTCACCCGTATTTTGTCCTACGCACAAATGGCCGACAGATTCATTTCTGAATCGCACAGGATCAGTTTGATATCGCTGCATCTTGCATTTCAATCGTATTGCTATGCCTTGCGTTTTGTCAAATCGCCACACCTTGTCATTTCGTCTAATAGTAATACCTCATGTTTTCAACCAAATCGTCAGTCCTCGTATTTCCATCGAATGCAACCAAATCGTCGAAAACACCTCGCATTGCGTTTGTCAAATTGCCACAAGCCTTGTGTGTTTTTTAGATCTTCACACTTTGCCATTTCATCAAATCATTGCAGTTTTAGTATTAAAAGTACAGTAACATTTGTAGAAAAAACATGCATGCATTATTTATGAATTTCTGTAAGCCATGCCATTATATTTATGTCCTATACCTGAACTGCCTCCCTTTCCATACACTTTACGGTATTCTTTATTTAAACAGTATTCATTTTTTTTTTTTTTTTTTTTTTTTAAATTAAAAAATAAATATGCAAGACTACTATCCACTTGAGTGTATTGTGTCAGTGATTATACTAGCCACATGCTGCTGAGTGGCGCAACAGAAAAGCGTTCTCCCTATCATCAGGAACATTGTCCTAATCAGCTAATTAGAAATAAAATCAGGAAATCAGAACATCATGTTTCTAATATGGGAACATCATATTTCTAACACACTTTCTGGTGTTCTAGCAAAATAATCAGCACTTACTGTAAGGTGAGTCAACCTGCTACGTGTGGCATACAGATTTTTCTTTGATACAGCTTATAAGAGATCAATAAATTTGTTTCATCATGAAATTGTACAAAATATAAACAAAACATTTAATCCTCAAATATCAATTTGAGCTACTAAAAAAAAACCACTAAAAATGCTGAAACATTTGTTCCCAATTAAATTATAATAAACTGTCTATATATAAATCAGGAATTGAGTATAAAAAGACGGAAAAAGTCAATGGAAGATGTGATAGCACCAAACCATTTTTGGTCACACTACATGATAGTTTTTGAGTTCATTCAAATTTAACAGGCACAGAACTGATTGCATTCCACATGATGGCTATATACATGGCAATTATACAGCAGTACTTCAAAAAAGTGAACATTTTTCTTTCACGTTTTCTCATTGGATTGTTTTTAACAGAAAAGTCTCAAAATGGTCTTTTCTTGATGGTCGCACCAGATGATATCTGACAACTTTGGGCAACTTTCATGAGTGAATTATGAAAAATCTATAAATGCAAATGCTTTGGGTTTTGGTCAGTAATGGAAGACCTTTTTGAAATTATGCCAAATGTCCCCAAGTCAGAAGCCTTGATGACATGAAGGCTGAAGACATTTCATAATATATTACATATAGCACAATTTTTCAATTTTGACGAGGAAAGAAAAAGGAAAATAACTAAAACCTATGAAAAATGAAAAAGTACCATGATATTTTCAAAATGTATCATGACGCAATTTATCACAATATTAATATAATATCCACCCACTAATCCATTCATATTTGGCAAATTGCAAATGCAAGTTAATGCATTTTAGGCTTTATGCAAGGTCACAAATCACCACACGGGAAATTAAGCGTCTGTTTGATTGATGTTGATCCAAACAGGAAAAGAACATGAATCAGCATGAAAGAACCACCACATCAGGTCATAAAGAAAGCAAGCAAAAAAACAAAGACTGACTACAATAACCCACTGAACAGGAAGGAAGAAGTGAAAGCAACCCAGGGTCAAAGAATTGTCTTGTACAGAGCACTAAACACTGATTACAGATGACCTGAACACATAGGCTTCAAAATGTCCTTTTTTGGTACTTGGATTAAAGGACATTACACCAAATGACACAGAATGTAATAAACACAAACTGAGAGTTGGTATATGACTGGCTGATGTGGCTCTGTGATTTATTTCGGACTACAAGACTGTTTATAGCAGGAAGAGGAAAGTAAACCGCGGGGTTCAGCCGACAAAACACGGAGGACTCTGTGAGTGTGTCCCTATTTATGGAATGCAACAGGACACGCCTCACTAACGGGACTGGAAAAACTTACTACTCTATTTTATACACGACTTCACGTTGACCTGAGAAAGTCAGCAGAAATAAAATCACCACATTTCATTTTGTTGGGACTTCAGAGTATGATAGTCGAACACAAAATACCCAGAATTATTCCATTAGTGAACATTCGATCACTTTTATGGTTAAAGCAGGAGCAGTACTAAGAAGAACGCAGAAGCTTTTGTGCAATGAGCCCTTTCAAAACGAGATGACAATGTGAAAGTGAGAGTGCAATATCAAAGCAACTATCAAGCAGGTAAATTGAGTCAAGATGAAGCACAAGTAAAAACTTGACTCATATCAGATGGAAAGTTAATACTGGAGAGTTCAAAACTCATGCACAACTGATAATCTTTTCAGATTCATATGCTGATTGGCTCATCTGAATTTTTTTTATTTGGACTGGGGTGGGAGAGATAAAGAAGACTGCTCTTTTGACATATTTGTGAATCATAACTCATACCGGTGCTCTCTAATGTTAAAATGTTGAGCAAAATTTAAGCACCGTATATGATGCCTGTTCATAAACTTATAGATACTCCTGGAGAATGTACAATTCAGGGTGTTTTGAGTTAACAGCTGGAGCAGCTACAAACACCAACCACTAAGATGAGAAACATTTGCTCGACGCGTCATGAATTTTCTGATTAAACGAGATTCTAAAAGAGATGAAGTCACTGTGAGATACTGATGAAATACTGGTGGAAATTTTTGGTGGAAATTAAAATGCATCTTTAAATTAAAACAGACTGAATTGTCAGTGGAAATAACAGTTAAGTATACTTTTATTTAAGCATGCTTCAGTATGTAGAAAAAAAAAAAAAAAACATTCACTTAAGCATACTTTAAGTTTTATTAAAGCAGAACTGAATTATAAGCTTTAAATAATGCACATAAGTAGCCAAGACAATTAAACAATCTTTAATATGCTTTAATATGTAAAAAATAAATAAATAAATAAATAAATAAAAATACATTTATTTAAGTGTAATTTGTTACAGCATACTGAAGTATAATTTGAAGGTATTATTTTATAATGTACTTTTTGAAGGAAAAAAAAAGTATATTTTAGGTGCAAAACAAAAGATGCAAACCTCAGATAATAAACGTGTCTTGGCTGATCAACTACATTTTAGATTGAGAAATGTTACATTTTATATTAGTTAACTTCAAGCCCTTGAAAAGAAAGTAAAACAACAACAAAAAAAAATAGAAAGTACACTTTCAAATAACCCTACAACAGGGTTCTGGCCTATCAAGCAATCTTTCTTAACGAAGCTACTAGAGAAATTCTAGCTAGAAATTCTCTAATTGCAGAAAACAAAAACTTAAACCTCCATGATTAGCATACACTACTGGTCAAAAGTTTAAAAAAATATATATTTTTTTAAACAGATGAAGGAGCAAAATATTTTGAAAAGCAGCTGATAAGTGTCCAGCGTAGGTGGGAACTCCTTTAATACAGTTTAAAATGCATCTCAGGAAAATTCCTCAAGAAATCGGTTGAGAAATTGCCAAGAATACATTTCTGGAAATTCTAGGCGAAAAGGGGATCTACTTTGAAGATGCTAAAATACTAAATTATTTAGATTTATTTTGGATTTATCACAACATAATTCCCATAGTTCCATTAGTGTTACTCTAGAATTTTGATGACTTTATGAGGGTGTCTAAACTTTTAATCAGTAGTGTATATTTTAGCAATTTTCTATCAACATGTGAAGATAGCAATTTTCTATCAACATATGATAGGGCACAGATGCTGAAATAGAAACTGTAAGAAATTTGAAGTTACTGAAGGCCACAGTGTGTTTAACGCAATGGAAATTCCAGTTGTCTATTTATATTTCCTCACCTTGCTCAGCCTTTCGCTCTGCTACATCCCGCCATGTCTGAAATGTAGGTGTAATGAAACTTAGCCTGCACTTATGACCTTTCTGCGTCCTCTTTCACCTCACGTCTGATCTGTGAGCTTGAGAAATACAGCTAGTGGCAGTTTAGTAATTCAGCAGGTCCTCTGATTACCACATAAGACCTGCAGTCCTGTGAAATTCAGTAGTCGCACAGTCAAAGTCATTAGAGTTTACAAATCTGATCTAAATCAGGACAATTTTTAGTCTTCTACTTGCAATATGCCAGCAAAATTAGGGCTTAGTCACAACATGACCAAAACATTAACTATCAAGGCCATTAAAAAAAATATATAATATAATATATAAAAAATATAATAGATTTATTTACAGAAATATTAAGTGTGAGTCTTTATATCAGCTGTAGCTTCATTTTACTGGCTAATTTATTCCTGCAGGATTACACACTGTACTTACTTCTTTCGTCTGATGGACTCCCAGAAAAGACATAGCACGCAGCTACACAGAAATGCTTTCGGTTAGAAATGACTTGATTTATTATTGATGACTGCAGACATCATCAATAATAAACTCTCCTTTGTTTTTGGCCCAGATACTGCACTTTTTCCACTATTGCCTTTTCATAAATTCAAGTTTGGTTCATGCAACACTGGCTCCTAGTGGATATGTTCCTGTGATGCGCAAGCACGAAGGCGGACACCTATGGATGCAGAGGTATACATTGAACCTGGGACACGCCATGTGTGCATGTGTTTTAATCTGCAAACCAGAGGTACCCAATTTGTGCACACTGTAGTTTAGTACCTTTAATGAAGCTGCACCACAGGAAAAAGGAAGATGTGCAACTCAACACTTTATAAACAATGTCCACTGAATTGGTGTGTAACACGGAGTGCGAGTCCCACCCTGAGTAATGTTCACCAACCCATACAGGAAATCATATCCATTCCTCAAATCCCACTTCTAATGTAAATATTTATCCTTACGCTTATCTCCAAATGTCCCATTTCTGGTGCGAATTAAACTAAAAACTAACAATATTCAGGAAAACACTCTGATTTCTGGACCCTGGTGCATGTACAGTAACTACAAGCCTCCATCAGCAACCAGCGATCAAATAGCTCTGTAACTCAAACTGCACTTAAACCTCATCAGGAAGAAGACAGAAGGACTAAAAATCCCATCAGGGAAGAGGGAAGCATGGAACAAACGGCCTCCACCCACCACTTAATATAAACCTTTAACCGTTATCTGATTGAATTCTTCCTCAACACTGTAATATTTAAGGAACAGGATGAGACATATAAACCAAGAGGCCCATTTTTATAAACCCAAAAATGCCTCTCCTACATACACACTTCAAAAGATTGCAGAATATCACTTAGAATGTTTGGATACAAAAAAAAAAAAAAAAAAGTAAAAAGGAAAGAATGCGTTTCCTCAAGGACATCATCTAAGAAACAACACATTTCCCAAAAACAACCACACACACGGTCATTTACTTTAAATAGCTTCAAATCTAAAGTAATTTATATAATGTCATTAAAGTAAAAAGGTTGCCAAAAATGTTTGTTTTACCCCAAATATAGTCAATCAGCCAAGATGTGTTTGGTGTGTAACGTGTAGCATTGCAGCTACAACAGCATTGTAGCTAAATAATGGAAGCTTATAGTTACAATTTAGCATCCTAAATCATTACACAGTCCCCCCAAAAGAGAGTTTCGCTCAGTAACACCTTCTGTACATATAAGTACATATATATCAAATGCAAACATCATTATCCAACTCACATCTAACATCTCCATCTTCAAACCACACACCTGGTGTAGAGTCTGGACACCACCTACAACTTTATAAATATGGGCAAAAGAACAAAGTTGTAGATATACTGAGTGTAACTAGAGTGTAGCTAGAAACCATGTACGGTATTTGGCAGGCACCCTTATAGAGAGCAACTTACTTTTATCGCATTTATACAACTGAGAAGTTGAGGGTTACGACCTTTCGATCAGAAGAACCATTGAGCTACCATTACCACATCAGCAAGTCACATAGAACTTACACTGGAGATGCAGGGGGTGTGTCCCCATAATTAAAAAAAAAAAGTCAGTTAAATATTTTTGTGTCATATTTAGTGGCAGAAAACGATGCCAACTCTTTAAAAAAATAAATAAATAAATAAATCAGTTCGGCCCTTTTAACACTGTAACAACCCTTTTAACCCTTTTAACACTGTAACATCTCCATTGTCTGTAATAAAATATCTCCTCTATGATGAGAATTCTCAGATATGCAATAGTTTTAACAAAGAGCATCATGTATAATCACAGTGTATTATGAATGTATCGAGGATTACCTTAAACTACACTATTATATCCAAAAGTATGTGGACACCCCTCCTAATGATTGTGTTCAGGTGTTTCAGCCAGCCACTGCTAACAGTTGCATAAAATCAAGCACATACACTGCCCTCCACTAATATTGGCATCCTTGGTAAATATGAGCAAAGAAGGCTGTGAAAAAATTGTTTTTACTGTTTAACCTTTTGATCTTTTGTTCAAAACAATTCACAAAAAATAGCTCAGTGACTTCAAACTTGGCTCTGCCATAGAATGCCAGTTTGTGAAATTTCTGTCCTGCTAGATCTGCCCTGGCCAACTCTAGTTATATTTCTATTATAAGCATCTAGGAGGAACATGAGATCAGCCATGAAGCACTAGACCATGCAATCTCACAGAGCGGGGCGACTGAGTGCTGAACTCCAGATTATTGCTCATAGATTTGGAACAGGATGCCCAGCAAGCTCAAATAGATGTGATGGCCAGGTGTCCACATACTTTTGGACAGTGTATAATCATTTTGCTGGCAAATAATTTAATCAGCCAGTGGAAAGACACCATTCCATCCATTTTTGTCCTACACAGGGTTGTGAGGAGCCTGGAGACTACACCAGGGGACTCGGGGCACAAGGCGAGGGGACACCATGGATGGGGTGCCAACCCATCGCAGGTGGAATGACACTTTAGCTTTATTCTCTTTTTTTCTGCTAACATCCTCCCAGTGAAACATAGCATAGATATATTGCATAGTCCAGTGAACTAATATGTAAGTACTGGCCACTGTGGGGATGTCAGCTAGTCACGGCAGGGGATTCGGGGGGGGTAGGTGGGGGAGAAAGAGATCAGTGAGGCAGATGGTAAGGGCATGCAGGTAGTCATTAAACAAAGCAGCCTAAATGCACTTTGTTGGTCTGAAAATATTTCAGACTAGATGAAGCCAATTCTACAGTCAACTGCACAGGACTATGATGGGAAAAGTCTTTTATTGTTTTATTTCTTTTGCTACACTTTGAAATCACTTTACATGAGGTGAAGAGTAATTACACTCCAACCCACTCCTGAAGGAATTCCGCTTGCAGTTATTTTCGCTGTCCTTTAAAGCTAAGCAAAACAGCACTGTGTGAAAGACTGCTCAGAAGCCGCGGGTTGCACATCGTTATCCAATCCAACTTAGCTAGTACAGAGCACATCAGCAGCACATGTCACTTCAAAGAGTGATTTCCAAACACGTTCATTTTAAGAACTGATACATACTTAAACAGTGTAATATGACACACAGATGTATTAATTTGAACATTTATTGCAACGATTTATTTACTTTAGTCATTAACAGTGTAGCCTAAAAAACACTGAAGCTGGAAATGCGATTGTAGCCTCAGCGCAATCTGTGCATGGTAACTGAAGTGCAATTTGACACACAAATAAAACAGCCGTAAGTACTGATGTCCTAAAACTATGAAAAAGATGACCAGTCAATGATGTTTTTACCCTGTTATCATACTTTCCCTCATCACTGTTCAAAACATAGTTGCACCCATGAGTGAATCTGAACAGCTTCACAAAGCAGAATGAGGTGATGCCACTGTGGGAGGATTTACACACGCACTTTTAATGCACCATGCTAAAGTGGTCTTCTTACAGTTTAGCAACATTATCCTCATAACTGCAGTGCAACACTAAAGTGGACACCGGACATGTCTCGGCTGATCGCCTACATTTGAAGGAAAAAGAGGGAACCTATTCGTTTAACAAAAACCACCACTTGTGCTGAACGCTCAGGTTTCTGCGCCTGACTGAAAGCCAAGTGGATCAAATGCTCATGAAGCAATGATACGGCTTGTGAACCAGTCGAGGGACTGCTCGGCTTTCAGACCAACAGCTTCTCATCTTCCCAGGCTGAGGCAGTGCAGCTTGAGAAATGACCAGACTTTGACCTGGTTAAGTCTGCTTCACGCCAACATTCACTTGAGTGCTAGTAAAATTTCTGATATGGTGGTAAAACATTTTCATTCAAACTGCTGAACTTTCAAACACTGGAAATGAAATGTAGCAGGAAAAGCCAAGTCAAGATAATCATAATAATAATAATAATAAAAATACACCACACACGCAATTACAATTGCATACAGTTGTAATTTAGCGGTATAAATTTTTTCTGCTGATTTTTCTCCCTAGTTTGATCTTGGGCAATTCCAACCCACACGCCAGCCCTCCCCCATCACTTACCTACTTGGGTAGCGATCATGTGTTTCCTCAAAGACATGTAAAGCAAGCCAACTTTCTGAAATGCTGCACACTCACTCTGAGGACAGTGCTATCTGCCCTCTTCCATATACAAGAGCTCACAGATGCCCATGATAGGCTAGTGTCACTGTCATTAACAGGGGAGAGAGAGTAAGAAATCCCTCCCTTGCAGACAGCATGGCCCATTTTGCTCTCTTGGACTCCTATTTGTGACTGTGGCATTGTTGGGATTCAAGCTTGTGATCTCCGGAAGATAGGGCGAACGCTTTTCTATTGCGCTACTCAGGAGCTGAGCTGGCTGCTAATTTTAACCGAGTGGAAAAATTGCTGATTCACTATTGTCATGAAACTTTGAGATAAATAAACCAATCTATGAGTATGAGAAAAGAAAAATAAGCTTTATTCAGAGATTATGGAGAGCTTGCGGAACAAAGGATTTACTTAATGCTTTCCAATAGAAATAGCTTATTTCTTTAAAATTTTTGAATAAATAATTAGAGAGATGTATTTATCTTTCTTGCTAATAATACATTCAGAGGCACTGACTAAATGAGAAACACATGCCAGCAAATAAAATAAAAACGTATACAAAATATATGAATTAATTCTCATGTCAAAATTACAGTGGGAATTTTGAAAGTAGAATATTTCATTATGGCCAAACTTGGCACTAATCCGTACGATATTAAACATGTGGTCGTCCTCACAGCTTTCTGCATCGCCGCCGTTTCCTCAGGGTTTAAGTGGGTTAAATCTCCATTATATCTCATTAATAGAGCTACAGCCATGTGGCACGATGGTGAAAATGCAGGCAGACGCCAAGCGTTCTGCATTACCTCTCAGCTCTATGTTTGAGAACGGTCTCTTGAGAACCGCATAGAAAAGAACCAGGAAGGACTGCAGGGGAGGCCTGGAGAAAGTCTCGGTCCAGATAAACAACAGCTGTTAAAATCACTCCAGATTACCCAAAAGCCTCAGCCGTTTGTCATGAAGTTAAATGCAAAAGCAGTCAGAATCTCATGGAGAAGCCACGCGAGCCCCAAAAAAACTCACAGTGTAAAACTGCTGTGCTAAGACATACCAGACAAAATGCTGCTCAATCTCAGACAGAGAACATTCATCATGTAACATGCATGCACACAACTGGAGCAGGAAATAAATACACTCAACTTCCTGAAGTATGCAACTGGACATAGTTTGAGGAGAGAGTGTTTGAGCAATGTTTGAGGCATAAAACTATAATCTTCCATTAATTGTTAGCTATATTAACCTCGATCTCTGAACTCCAGACAACAAACATGACCTGGTTGACAGACTAGATGGTGTACATAGGAACACTGGGTTTCATTTATCAATCAAATGACCAAATGATGAAAAAACTGTGAAATTGCATCTCCCCAGCATGGTATCTTTCAATAATGCAGCTCAGCCATTGCAGCACATTGACTAACAGACTTATTTGTCTTAATTTATGGATTTGATTTGGGTTGCTTGGTTTGGGAAGTCAAGGTTCACTTTAGTGAATATCCTTATATATAAATTTACACAAACTCAGGAGTGAATTGTACAGTAGGATGAATTTTTTTTCCCCAAACTAACTGGATTTTCATGAATACCACATTTCTTGTGTAAATGCCCCATGAAACACTAACAATTGGGGTAAATGTTTGCATTGCATTGTTTGCATTTTTTTTTTTTTGGTCAAAGTGACCCTAATGTTGGATTCACCATGAGTCCAGGTTCATCACAGTAAAAATCAGCATACAGTGCACAACTAGTTATTATACTCGCACACTAAAAATTGTTTAACTACCACAAGTATAGTAGTCCCTGTCTGACTACCACATTTACAGTCAAAGGTGCCAACACTGTTGTACTGTGTCACTTGCTATAAATTCCTAATGAAGGCCATGTGGATCATGTCTGAGAACAAAGCAACTTTTCCGAGAAATAACAAGCAATACAGTGCCAGCATAATGACTAACAAACAAATTCTAACGATTCAGGAATCCACAAGCACATGTTAGAAAGATAGATTTTCTGCACTGAACTTCATCCAGCACTAAAAATCCACAGTCACATCCCAGCATACTGACCCTTCTAAACACAACCCAAGAACATTTCGTGCTTAAACTGGACTGTGTTTGTTCTCCCCCAAAACACCGTCCCCGAACAGCCTCCAGACATTTTGGCGAAGCTGGAGAACTCTTGGGAGACATCCTACAGAGCCATGCTGAAGATTGATGAGGATCAGTTTACAGGAGATGTGGTGCAGCTCCAGAGAGCACATGGGTCACAATCGTGCAAATCGCAAGCTTATGCCTGTAAAGGCAAAAGAATGAAGTGCTAAAAATAGATGTTTTTTTCCCCTTGGCATGCACTGGACCATGTCTCACATTCTTCTGGAGACCTGAAGTGGTCCAAATACCTCATTTCCACAGAAATAGCTTTCACTGTTCTAAAAATAGACTAAAAAAAAAAAAAGAATTTGAAAGTGTTTGATTAGCTTAAAAAAGTTCTACAGTACACAAAATGTTTGTATACTCTGCTTCTCTAAACACATTTTGACTGCCACTGTAGTTTTAAATGCATGAACTAAGTGAAGATTCAAGAAATGAATACAATATATGGCTAAAAGTATGTGAACACTTTTGTGTATACTGAACATCCCATTCCAAAACTTTGGGTATTATTATGGAGTTGTTCTCCGTTTGCTGCTATAACAGCCTCCACTCGTCTGAGAAGGCATTCCTGTAGATTTTGGACTGTGGCTGTGGGGATTTGTGGCCATTAAGTATACACGAGGTTGGGCACTGACGTCGAGTGAGAAGACCTGGCATGAAGTTAGTGTTCCAATTTATCCAACAGGTGTTTGTGGGGTTGAGGTCACGGCTCAAGTTCTTCCACCCGACCTCGGTAATCCATATCTTCATGGATCTCACTTTGTGCACAGGCACATTGTCATGCTGGAACATGTTTTGGCTAGGAGTCACAGTTACAATCAAAGAAAATCTTAAACGTTATAAACATAAGATTTTCTAGAAATTGTTCGAGTCCAACTATGTGACAAAAATTTGGGGGAAGACCTACATATGTAGATAAACACTATTAATACTTATAATTAAGGGTATACACCAATCAGCCATAACATTACATCTACTGACAGGTGAAGTGAACACTGATTATCTCGTTCCAATGGAAACCGTCAAGGGGTGGGATATACTAGGCAGCAAGTGAACAGTCAGTTCACTTGTGTTGAAAGCAGGAAAAATTGGCAAGTGTGAGGATCTGAGCGACTTTGACAAGGGCCAAATTGTGATGGCTACAAAACTGGGACAGAGCATCTCCAAAATGGCAGGTCTTGTGGGGTGTTCCCAGTATTCACTGGTTAGTACCCAAAAATAGTGGACCAAGGGAGGACTACCGGTAAACCAGCAACAGGGTCATGGGCGCCCAAGGCTCATTGATGTGCACAGGGAGCAAAGACTTGCCTGTCTGGTCCAATCCCACAGAAGAGCTACTGTAGCATAAACTGTTGAAAAAAAATGTATGCTGGCTATGATAGAAAGGTGTCAGAACACAGTGCATTACAGCTTGCTGTGTATGGGACTGCGTAGCCGCAGACAGGTCAGGGTGCCCATACTGACCCTGTCCACCACCGAAAGCTTCTACAATATGCAAATAAGCATCAGAACTGGACATCATGCGGACAGCCGGGTGCGTGTGCATCGCTTACTTGGGGAATAGATGGCACCAGAATGCACTATGGGAAGATAATCCAGCAAAGGCAATGTGAAGCTCTGGCCAATGTTCTGCTGGGAAACCTTGGGTCCTGGATGTGAAGGTTACACATTCAGCAGGATAATGCGCCCTGCCACACTGAAAAAATTGTTCAGGAATGGTCTGAGTAACATGACAAAGAGTTCAAGGTGTTGACGTGGCCTCCAAATTCCATAGATCTCGATCCGATCAAACAAGTCGATCCATGGAGGCCTCGCCTCACAATTTATAGAACTGCTGCTAAGGGATCTGCTGCTAATGTCTTGGTGCCAAATACCACAGAACACCTTCAGAGGCCTTGTGGAGTCCATGACTCAACAGGTCAGAGCTGTTTTGGCAGCACAAGGGGGACCTACCAATATTAGGCAGGTGGTTTTAATGTAATGGCTAAGAGATCTTTCTGGCAACAAACAACCCATTGACATGGGTGAGAAAACATGATGGGGTGACATGGAGGAGATGTACACATAATATGCTTTTGAATGAGAACACCACAGTTCCTGTTCTGAGCTCCAGAACCGTGACTAATGAAGTGAAATTTTAGTTCAAACTGCTGGTTCATAGCGGGGTAGACTAATCACAAATTCATTAGCTAGACTACTGAGAAGCCAAAAGGTTCAGTCCCATGTTCAGGAGGCCCAGAAAGCCATAAATGATTTATCTAGAAAGTGGTAGCCAACATTATAACGTATGGCCAAACAAACGACCACATGGAATCCTGGGAAGAGGAAAACATGCAGCCATACTCCTTATACTCTCGTCATAGTTTTTCTTTGTTGCTTTGTTGGCTGTGAGATTTGGTGTTCTGTCATTTCATCAGAAATAAAAATATTATTTGAGTCTTGCTAGCACTTTAAATTTCTCACAATATATTTAACTGCAAGGTGACTGAATTTTGTGCTAGCAAGAGAGTTACATGATGGCTTGGCGCTGCACTTTGTTTTGCTCAGACTCATCCTTGCTTCCACATACCAGCGTGTTCCTTAATCAGAAAAGATTGTCTGTCATCCGTGCAGAAAAATGTTCTACCATCAGACAGATCACACCTCAGCAGACGTGTGTAGTGCCACAGGCAGCGGAACTCAGACACGGCAGTTATACCAACGAGGTGCTTGGTACAATTATAAAGCGTGCTACGTTTAAACATGGCCACCAAATGAAAACTTTTGCTGAGTGAAAGTGAATAGGAAATAGGGCTTATTTCATTGCTGTTGCAAACATGTTGAAGGCTGAGACAAAGGTCATGTCCACACTAATACAGACACACTTTTCACAATGGGAATTTCATTACAAAAAGTTCTTTGTCCACAATGAAATACAGAGACAGACATACCTGTGCAAATCAGGACATTTAAACCAGTTACACAGTTCCTGTGAAAAAGGCTTACTGTGAGCTGCTTTGTCTCCTGATTTCACATCAGCTCTCTGCACTGTTGAAACCCTCACAGTCCGATGCAGATAAGTCTGATTATTTTTTCTCACATTCATCAACACTGACAAAGTCATTAAACTGTGCGTTTCGGTCATGTCATCAGGTGGTAAACATCTGTCAGTTGGAGCATAAGTGCCAGCTCCGTGGATGCTCATGAGCAGGGGTTCTCAAACTTTTTGCAGCTAGGGACCCCTTTAACTATAAAATAAAATCTACTGACCCATTCAGCACAGATGTATTTTATGAAGCACATTATTTAACTATGTACAACAATATTTTGTCTTTTTATTGAAGCCAAATAGCTTTTTACTATTTGCTCCTGAGAAACATCTGTTTTAACTTAATGCCAAATTGAGTGATATTGAACAGTTACTAGAGGGTCACTAACTGAACCTCAGAATGACCTCATGCATATGCCCTTCAAGTTTTGTGTGAATCTATGAACTTGAGTTACAACTGCTTACAAATGTTTTTGATAATTACTGAAGTTCTCACAGTGAGTTGTTGAACAGTAAATTTGTGAAGATAAGCCAAAAATCATAAAGCAAGTTCACAAGATTAGGTTTAGCATATTATGCAAATTAGCAAACAAATCCAAGTGGGTGGAGCCAAATAGTGCTTGAAGCTTTTTTTTGTTTTTGTTTGGGAGAACCCAAAGAATCGGGGCAAAAATGATGGGCAAAAACGTAAACACTTGCACTCTAGCGCCACCATCGGGCCGAGAGTAGTACCTGCTGACCATGGCTCTAGAGCAGGGGTGGGCAATCTTCTCCGGAAAGGGCCGGTGGGGGTGCAGGTTTTCATTCCAACAAAGCAGAAGCCACACCTGAATCTATTGAAAGCCAAGATCAACTGATTAAATGGG
>JANDJT010000081.1:19829911-19864784 GCA_024331685.1 Stegophilus panzeri | reverse complement strand
TCAACTGATTAAATGGGTGGAATCAGGTGTGGCTCCTGCTTGGTTGGAATGAAAACCTGCACCCACACCGGCCCTTTCCGGAGAAGATTGCCCACCCCTGCTCTAGAGCTTGAGCAAAGCCCGATATATCAAATAGAAAAATCATACATTTCACATATTTCACAGCATTCTGCTTTTTAAAAGATCAGCAGTGACATAGGTTCACATAGGTTTGTGGCTTCTTATTAACACAACAAGATTTGTTTTTTTTTTTGTCTTATCAACATCAAGAGTTAAAACAAGGTGAGGCTAGTGAGGGAACGACTTATAAAATAAGCGATAACAGGAACTGTCACGATCGTTCCGTAACATTAGATGTAACTATAAATGGATAAAAAGTATTTGTCATTCTTTAAATCCATAGAAAGTTGTAATTGTTGGCAAATTGCTTCGGTGTAAGAGGAATAAAACATTCTGTCGTATACCGAGTGTTTAATTTCAGGCACTAGCAGGGAAACCAAGGCAAGGGGCTCTGTCACCGACTTGAGCAATGTCATTTTGATATTTATGAGGGCTAGGATGCGATAGTTAGGGAGTATGACGTCACGTATGAGCACTCGAATGGATTTCCTAAATTGGTGTCTGGCGTGTGAATGTGTAATGCGTCACTGAGGAGGCTCGGGCGAAACGTTTTAACATGTCAAAACTTCCCACAAACCCACGCTGTGGAATTTAGAGACGGTGATTCATACAGCAACATTAAAACCAGAGCACGAAGTATGTCTCATCGGGAGGGTGTGAGAGTCCCGGAGTCTGAGGACTCATTATTCAAGTGTGTTTTAATTTATTCTTTATGTGTCTTTAATGTTTATGTTTAAAAAGCAGCACACGATCATACTAGAAAAAAATAAATAAATGTAGGCAATAAATTCCTGAGCAGTCATAAACAGAATGCATTTTGAATTAAGGCTTTCAAAATAAACACCACTTAGTTTTTCATAAAACTGGAATGCACAATAAAGCCAATGAATTTGAATGTTTAGGAGCTCACCTAACACAAATCTACTGAATATACAAATGTCTCCTAAACATTTTGGTGAAATGACTCATGCTGGTTAATACAAGAACTCTATATCCCTTTATTACCCAATGAACCAATACAGAACCCTCCCCCCCCCACCCAAGAGTCTATTAACAGGATGTTTATGGTACATAGTCCAAATTATTTCATATAATACAAATATTGTCTTCTTAACACCTAGAACCTGTTAGGCGTTTAACAGTTAGCTATCTTGATACACTCTTAAGACAAAAAAAAGGTTCTTCATGGATTATTTAATGCTTCCTTTGGTAATTAAGGGTCCTTACATTCCTAAAACCTCAATTTTCTCTCTGAATGGGAAACTTCAAGGGTTCTTCAGTGGTTTACTGCAGGTCCTTAGCTCTGTGTTTATTACAGAAGTACTTATATATGAAGTACTTCCTTATGAAAGTCTTAATATCATTCATACTCTGTTGTAGGTAGGTACACCTTTACAAGTTCCCAAGAAGAAAACCAATTTGCAAGAATGTATAGTACATAGACAGTCATGTGAAAAAATAAGTACACCCCATGGAAATTGATGGCTTTTATGACATATTTGGACAAGTAAAAAAAATTTGATCATCTTTGAAACAGTGCTTGTTTATAAAGTTGATATACTTGAACAAACCCACATGGAATATTAGCTTTTCCAATCATTTACTCAACAAATATATGAATAGATGTGATATTTTTCTGTGGAAAAAGTAAGTACACCCTTGGCTTCAGAAGCTAGTATTAGCCCCTTTAGCAGAAACAACTTCCTGTAGGTGTTTTGCATAATTGTCCACCAGGCTTGTTGGGATTTTTGACCACTCTACCATGCAATATTCTTTCAGTTTCAAGATGTTTGAGGGTTTTCTTGCATTTACTACCCGTTTCAAATCCCCTCACAACAATTCAATGGGATTCAAATCTGGGCTTTGACTAGACCATTCCTAGTCATAACCCTCCATTTCTTATTTTTGAGCCATTCCTTGGTGGCTTTGCTAGTGTGCTTAGGATCATTATCCTGTTGAAATGTCCACTTTTAGTTCAACTTACGGACATATGGCCTCACATTATCTTCAAGCACTCTTTGATACGATGTAGAATTCATAGTTGAAAAGGCCTGGTCTTTGCCTATATGCTCATTGGCAAACGGGTAACCAATTTGTAAGAGCGTACATTATATTTAGTACTGACTTGCAGTACCTACATATTTAATGCACTCCTTAAAAAAAAGAGGTTCCTGGTGCTTGTCCCAGGGAAGTAGGAGCACAAGGCGGGATACAAATCCATGGCAGGGCACAATCGCACACACAATCATACACCCATTAACATACTATGGACAATTTAGAGATGCCAATTCAACCTACAACGCATGTCTTTGGACTGGGGCGGAAACCAGAGTACTTGAAGGAAACCCCCGAAGTACAGGGAGAACATGCAAACACAGAGATGAGGCAGGAATCGAACCCCCAAGCCTGAAGGTGTGAGGCAAAAGTGCTAACCATGAAGCCACCATGCCCGTGGCCAATGTTACAGATTTAACCAAAGATCACGTCTCTTTATTAACTGATCTAAAGCCAATAATGCTATAAACTAATTTACAAGTAGAGAAGGGCAACTTTGATTTGACATCACTCTGTAAACAGGGAAGGAACTAAACTTGGTAGTTGAGTAGACTACCCTAAGTTCACAAGTTTTCGGTGCTTTTTACCACCGAAGTTGCAACCTCTCTTCGAATGCAGAATTAGTAAAGATCCTCTCCCCTCTCAGCACTGTTCTGATCTGCTTCATTCTGATTGGTTGCCTGAAGCTTTGACTCCAGCTTACAGGATTAATCAGCGAGGTTTGTCCAGCTGTACACTCCTGATTGGTCCCCAAATGGGACCTTCTGCACAGGAGGTCCACCAGACGGTACATTCTAACGAGCACCACTAGAACGTCTGCAGGCATTTTTCTTGGTTCTTGGTTCTTCTAATTTTCTCAGAATTTTCTCTGAAGTGTGAGAAAGGTGCATTAAAAAAAAAAAAAAAAGTAACGTATCTTTGTAATACATTCTTTTTGTTTTGTTTTTTTCCCCCCAAATGAATGGTTTGAGCAAACATGGTAATGTGATTAACAATGATTGGAAACCAAACTCAAAGTGAATAGCCATCAATTAGCATAACTTCATGTATATAGTGCAAATTGGGGGCTGTTCACTTTGAGTCATTGTTAGCAGCTTTAGCATTTTTGCTTGACCTTTCAAGAATCTTGCTAATCAGTGGCAACTAGCTTTAATGAATGTTGTCATTTACTTTAGTTTCCCTTAGCAACAGTAGCATTATTGAATGATAAATGAAAATTATTAAGGGTGTGTCTCAATCAGCCCCCTAGATGCCTAGGTTGTGAATCAGTATATTGTGTACACGAGCTGGGGCACTGGTAAGGACCCTGGCTCACTACACATTGGGACACCGATAACTCAATTTCCAGCTAGATGATATCATACTCGTGTTGTAAAATGTCACCAAAAATTTTAAACCTAAAAATATTTGTAAGTTTTATATATGTCATATAAATGTGTTAACTTAATCGCATGCATTACTGTCATGGTACATCAAGCAGGATCATAGTATAGCTAGTGGATTTATTTATTTTTTAAAAATCATATAGAAAGTCAAATAAAGTTTTTTTAAAAATTGTTAACGCAAGTAATCATTCGAAAGCCACAACAACAAGCTACTTACAGTGCATTTGTAGCCGGAAGTTGACAGAGTTCGTCCCCCAGTTTTTTCAAGCTGAGAGGCTTCAGAAAACATGTCATTTCCAGTAAGGGAACATTGTGGGATTTTTTTAGGAAGCAAACGTTCCAATGCACTGGAAGGATTTTGTGATTGAGACGGCCCTTAAAACGGCCGACTCCCTGATCAGTGCCCTGACTGCTAATCTAGGGAGCTGATTGAGACATACCCAATGCCTATAATAATAATAATGTTGTTTCCAAATGAACGGCTAAACCAAACATGCTAGGAGGCTAACAACAAATGAAAGCTTGTAGCCACCACTTAATATGATGCACATGGAATCATGCTCATTGGTGTCTACCAACTTCCATTCAGTAGTGGCCTTTCACTTTCAGTCACTTTTAGTAAAATTAGCATTTCTATTTGAGTTCCATTAATATATAATAAAAAAAAAAAAAGACAAATGTTTGAAAATATATTTTTTGTTTGTTTGTTTAAACAAATGTTTGACCAAATATGCTAATACAGCTAGCAAAACAACGAATGGAAACTAAACTACATGCGTGTAATGCATAGAAAAGGAGCAGGTACATGTATATAAATAAGATTTATTTTTGTTCGATTGTTAAAAATCAACCACACATGCTAATATGGCTGACAATGTGTGGATGGTAGTAACCACCAATTAGCACAACCCAGTGTGCATAATCTTAATTCACCTTCTTCAATTAGACCAAATTAGAATAAGCTTCAGCACTCGTGATTCATGAGCTGTAACTGTTGATGCTATTTAAAGGAATTTATTTTCAAGCTGTCAGGTCTTTATACAAATGTATTCACACCTGGTCCAGTCAATAAGAAAGTTGCTATTTATGATGCCCACATCACAAGACTAAGCGCGCAGGCAAAGCTTTGCCTTCTTTAAAGGTCAGCACGGTGAAAAGCGTCAATCCAGGACAAAGGATAAAGAGGATTAGCGTCACATTGGACTGCAGAGCTCAGAGTGTGAGAGGAAATGTGATTCTGCGTCTTATAGACTGCTTAAACTACAGCAGCGTTGAATTCTGATTAAGGTGTTGATTAGTGTTCTATAACAGACAGTAGTGCAGCTGCAAATCACAGGTTTATTTTAATATGTACATTGTTTCTATAGTAACAGCTCGTTCACAGTATGGGGACACTACATAGAAATGGAATTAAAAAAAACAACAGTGTAAACATTGATATGCTGAAGTTTTCTGTAAGGAGAACTTTATTCAGCATTTATGGAAGGAGTCGCCAATGTCAGTGCTTTGTAACACTACGGTAATGCTGTAAACATGTTTCTGACACAGTAAAGTTTTCAGGGCAGAGAAGTTTACACTTTACAGTTAGTAGGTAACTTTACAAGTGCAAGAGAGAGAGAAAGAGAGGCTGGTGAGGGAGGGACTGTTTATATCTGCTATAATGCAAGTAATAACAGGTAACTATAAATGGATACTATAAATGTATGATATGGATATAAATGGATAAAAATGTATGAGGTCGTATTTAATAAGGAATAAAAAACACTACAGGACAAGCTGTTATAGGAAAAGAATCAACTTCAGGGTAGTAACCGTAACACCACTTCATCATTATGATTTTATGATATTATAATAAACAAATCTAAACAAAGGTAGCTAATTTTGCTTCATTTTCATTTCAAGTCATCTATAAACATTCATTAAGAAGCTTTTTTTTTTTTTTTTTTTTTTTTAACCCCACTGATAATATTTATCAGTTCCTCCAAAATTGTGAGATTTTGCGATCGTAGAAATGAACACAAAATCTAGGAAACTCCACAATATTCGGAGGAGCTTGCAAAGTTTTTTCCAAAGTTACCGCAGATTTCCAGAGATTTGGGCCAAGACGCGTCATGTGACGTCATCACAACGCACATTCAGCCAAAGCCCTCTTTGATTCACGTGTGTTGAACATGAGTATAGCTGAAAGGTCTCATTTACCAACAAACATCACTGCGAAAGACAGAAAGAAATAGCAATTTTTGTGCAATTGTAATTTTAGCCAATTCAAGTAGTTTTCCACAAAAACTCTGCAAACTGCATCGCAATTTAAAAAAAAAAAAAAAAAAAAGCAAAATCCTCAGCGAAATCCTGTACGGACTTATTTATATGGTTGTATATCTGATCTTTTTTCAAACATTTTGTTGTATTTGCCTCTTGTTTTGTCAGTTTGACTGACACAGTGGGTCACCATTTGAGATTTGCAGCATAAAGGCCGGATTCCCGAAACATATCTAGGAACTCCATCATCTTCAACTAAAGCTGTAGAAATCCATTAAAGAATGACGTTAGGCTTCATACAGAATTCCAAGATTCAGTGCATCACTGCACCAGAGGAAGTGCAAAGTATCTCAAATGCTTTAAAGCACGTACACTAATGAATTGCTTTTGGCTTGAATGCATTTCAAATGAGAAGAGATTTGAACTCAGATGGGAGGCTGAAATAATCAGACATTCCTAGGGCACAGGCCAGGAGGTTCAAGAAGGGGGAAAAAAAAACATCCTAATTAATGTGGCAGGGTTTAATGACCCGAGGTTTATATTCAGCTGTCCATCAGCCATTAGGTTAAAGAGATGCAATTAAAGAGAGTTCAAGCAGCATCGGAGACATTCCTGGCAAATGTGATGAAAAACTGAAGGAACAAAATGAAGTCGCTTTAGAAGAATAAAATATCATCATGTTCACTGTAATGTGCTTTAAAGTGATATACATATGATGACGCATCAGCCAGGTTAATGTTGGTCTCAGGGACAATCTGCTGTCACAATATTCTCTCATTTCTACATGAACGTCACAATTTCTCCCCTTTTGATGGAAAGTGGGCGGAGCTGAGCATGGGTAAAGCTCTTCCCTCACCAATGACATGACTCATGTGGTTTGTCTCTGGTCAAAACCATGCATTTAAGATCCGCTTCTAATCTGAACAAAAGAACAAACAAAAGCAAATCGAGCATACACTGACCTAGTGAGTGACCACTAACCTAGTGAGGAACAGCTAACCTAGTGAGCAAAAGCTAACTTGGTGAACCAAAGTTGACCTAGAAAAACTAAAGTAACCTAGCAAGTTAAAGCTAACCTAGTGAGCAAAATCGAACCTACAAAGCAAAAACTACCCTAGCAAGCATAGCGTGTAACTGTACTGTATATATGGGTGGTTGCTACATGGAGGTTGAATCCTGATTCTGTGCCGTTGTATTTACTTGCTTGAGAGGCATCACAGACAGACTCTTAATTTGTGGGTTGTCAATCAAAAGTGATCATTAGAATATTAGGCCACACCCATTAGGAATATCTAAAACTTGTCTGCTCAGTGAGAGTTTCTGGCTTGTTTTTTCTTCTTCATTCAAACATTGCTGGGTTTGTTAATACAGCAATCTGTCAAATGAGATCATATTTTATACCACATTCCTGTTTTAAAAAGGTACATGATGGTCTTTGGTGGGTCTGTTGCATGTAAAAGGTCCTGTGCTGGACCGAGGTTCTCAGCACCTCACAGGAGGTCATGTGCAGCAAAATCAACACAGCTCATGTTACAAACCAAACATACTCTCAGGATGCTACATTTCACATGGGCATGAAACCCGAGTCGATAGATAGAGGGCTGTGAGAAAGTTTGTGCTCCTTTTGGTATCTGGATTTATGGCTTTTTTTTTTTCCCCTTTTTTTTTGTTTTTTTAAAACTTGTTCTAATAACAAACTAACAAATTTGTGGAGCCACATTCTGGGGGAAAAAACTAAATTAAGGAGATTTATGCAAAAAATAAATAAATAAATAAATAAATAAATAAATAAATAAATAAAACTGCTTGAGAAATACATTTTAACTTGACAGTCAATTAAGAAAGCAAACTGTGAGAAAGGTTGCTTCCTCCATTTCTTCCCATGAACACACTCGCCCCCCCCCAACTTCAACTCCAAGGTTATCTGGTTATTCTGGAAGTACTGCAGACATTTAAATGTCCTCCTATGCGTTTTTGTCATTCGTCTGGTGACTACATGCGCTTGATCTCTCTGCTTTGTAGAATGTTCACTTACTTTACAGAATTATGACCAGGGATAGAGACAAGCACTCAAGTACTTGGAATAGTCATAATGACCCATCATGACAACACACAAAAAAAAAAAAAAACATGAAAGAATGTTTATTTAATAATGTATCTATTGTTACAATCCTATCAAATACATTTTCCAACAAGAAAAGAAGAAGAAGAAGAAGGAGGAGGAGGAGGAGGAGGAGCAGGAGAAGAAGAAGAAGGAGCAGGAGGAGGACAAGAAGAAGAAGGAAGAGGAGCAGGAGGAGGACAAGAAGGAGAAGAAAGAGGAGGAGAAAAAGAAGAAGGAGAAGAAGGAGGAGGAGAAAAAGAAGAAGGAGGAGGAGAAGAAGAAGAAGAAGGAGGAGGAAGAGAAGAAGAAGGAGGAGGAAGAGAAGAAGAAGGAGGAGGAGGAAGAGAAGAAGGAGCAGGAGGAGGACAAGAAGAAGAAGGAAGAGGAGCAGGACAAGAAGAAGAAGGAAGAGGAGCAGGAGGAGGACAAGAAGGAGAAGAAGGAGGAGGAGAAAAAGAAGAAGGAGAAGAAGGAGGAGGAGAAAAAGAAGAAGGAGAAGAAGGAGGAGGAGAAAAAGAAGAAGGAGAAGAAGGAGGAGGAGAAGAAGAAGGAGGAGAAGAAGAAGAAGGAGGAGAAGAAGAAGAAGAAGGAGGAGGAGGAAGAGAAGAAGAAGAAGGAGGAGAAGAAGAAGAAGTAGCGTGAGGAGAAGGAGGAGCAGGAGGAGGAGAAGAAGGAGCAGGAGGAGGAGAAGAAGGAGCAGGAGGAGGACAAGAAGGAGCAGGAGGAGGACAAGAAGGAGCAGGAGGAGGAGGCAGAGAAGAAGAAGAAGAAGAAGAGGGAGAAGGCGGAGAAGAAGAAGGAGGAGGAGAAGGCAGAGAAGGAGAAGAAGAAGGAGGAGGAGAAGGAGAAGAAGAAGAAGAAGAAGCAGGAGGAGAAGAAGAATAGCGATCAACAGATCAGCTTAGCAGGATGAAGCCTTGTCATGGACCAATTTTTTTGGACCAATTACCACCATGAATTTTAATCAGATTGAGATCCAGACTGTTTGCTGGCCATACCATTGAGTTGATAATCATCCTGAACAATGACTTCATCATCACCAAACCTATTTTCTATCGATGGAATGAGAAAAGTGTCCAAAATTTCAACATTCACCTGTGCATTGACAGTTGAGGTCTCTCCTGGTCCTTTACATGACATGAAACCCCATATCATAAATGAGTGAGGAAATCTGATTGTTTTCGTCACAAAGTCATCTTTATATGTTTCATTAGAACGGCACCAGACAAAAATTCCAGCATCATCTCCTTGGCCAATGCAGCTTCGTGATTCATCACTGAATATCACGTTCATCCAATCATCCACACTCCATGATTGCTTCTCTTTAGCCCACTCGAACCTTCTTTTCTTCTGTTTAGGTGTTAGTGCTGCTTTTCGTTTGGCTTTTCTAAACGTAAATCCCATTTCATTCAGCGAGTTCTTACAGTTACTATCACAAACATTGACTCCTGCTTCCACCCATTCGTTTTTCTTTTTTCGTACACTTTCTATTTTCAAGGCATACTGTGTTTGTTTTCTATCCTGGCGCTTGCCATCTTCCTTGGTCTACCCTTATGTTTTCCTTTTATATCCATCCCATTTTGTTTATACTTGCACCAAATTTTAGACACCGATGACTGGGAATAACCAACATCTTTTGCCACACTCTGTGTCAGATTTCCTTCTTGCAGGAGTTTTATAATCCTTCCCATTGTTTCAATTGTAAACTCTTGTTGGGGCCATTTCTTGTTGAAATGAAATTGTTTCATTAAGCTGTGTAAGCGCACTCTTAACTGCAGACTAATTTGCATTATTTATTTATTTTTTTAAGATTTGTTTTAGAAATGCAAATTACAAGGTGATTCCATAATTTTTTCCTCAACACTGAGTGATCCCATAATTTTTTCCTCTACTTGATTTGGAGAAAAATATACCATTAATTAAAATTATTTCATTAAATTTGTTTGAGGTATGGTTTACGAAGCCAGAATGTTCAGCAATTAAACAAAAATTGTGTGTCATATCTGTGATTTGTTTACTTGTTACGAGGTTTTAAAAAAAAAAAAAAAAAAAAAAAAAAAAAAAAAAAAAAAACCACCACGGGATCCTCCTTTATTCATATTTATAAAAGATGCCCGATACCAACATTCAGATGATATTATGTGGCATAAGGCTAGTGTATGCTACCGTGATAATGAACAGATAACATGAAATAACAGCAATCTGGATGCGTTTCAGGATCAGAGCAAAGCAGACTGCAAACTGTACTCAAGAAGAGGAATTACAGCATCTTCCTACAATATAAGTAACCTGAGAAAACATCTTAAGCATACTGTAAATCTCAGCACAAGGAGTTCATTACTAGCAAAAACTAGGGCAAAAATATCATATCACGATATTTGAGGACATTTCTACGATACGCAATGCATATCACAATACATCATTTAGTTAACAAACTGTCTGCAAAACAGTAGTAAAAAGCAAAAAAAAAACAAAAAAAAAAAAAACACAAATCTGAGTTCTTTAATGCCAACAAAGACAAAGATGATCAATTTAAAAATGAAAAAAAAGACGACCTCAAATCAACGGCATCCATACAGTACAATTTAATTTGTAATTATTCAGGTGCTTCACTGTTCTGTGCCTGTCTCATCAAGTTTTTAGGTGAACAGTTTTATAATTACAGCCGGCAGATCCCTACAGACAAAACAGACTTAATTAAAGAAGAAAACTCAGGAGCAATAGAGAGCAAAGTGACCTTTTACTTCTTTTGGGTTGCAGGCACTTTACATGCTTGTCTGTTGTGCTAGCGTCCTCTTCAGAACAGTTCAAAAGAAGAAAAAAAAAAGATAAAAAAGATTTAAAAAAAAAAAAAAAAAAAAAAAACCACGTCTCAGTAATTAGTAAATGGGAGATTTAGATCTCTTGGATGAGAGGAGGGCTTTTTCAGCGAGGGATTTGCTAGTCCTCAAAAGTAGGCTTATTCCATGAATTATTAAACATTAAATATCGGAAAAAATATTCACAGACTCATAACTGATAAATGAATGCTGGAGTTGCCAGAACAGATTGTTGCTCTTTCTCCCACCGGTATCTCATAAGGAAACGCAACAGAGATGAGTCTGGTATTGGAATTGGTATAGGCAAATCCCCCCCATCATTCATATATATATATATATATATATATATATATATAGATACCATACTTGTACTCATACTCGGTCTGAAAAAAATGGCTTTGATGGATTCATACCATCATTCACAAGCTTTACATATAAAACTCCCACATTGGATTCTATTAAATGGCGTACTTATATAGCGCTTTTATCCAAAGCGCTTTACACTGTGTCCTATTCACACGCACACACCAATGGTAGCAGAGCTGCCATGCAAGGCGCTAACTTGCCATCGGGAGCAACTTGGGGTTCAGTGTCTTGCCCAAGGACACTTCAGCATGTGGAGTCATGCGGGCCGGGAATCAAACCTTCAACCCTACGATTAGTGGACAACCCGCTCTACCACCTGAGCTACAGACGCTATCACCTCTTATCCTATATCCTATTCTTTAATGCTCTTTCTGCACCACCTGCAAGTCACTGTCTAGCTGGACTTCTTTAAGCTGGGATGTAATGCCATTTGTTGCATCAGACCTGGTGTATGATACATGTGTAAATTTCCTCTCATTTTCGACCCCTGACTGTGAATTCCTATTACAGGACTGTCATGGCGATCTATCAGGTTAAAGAGGACTTATTTTCTAGTCAATAATTATGTTTGGTTTTTTTTTCTTCCTTTTCAACAAAAATCCTTTTTGTTGTAGCTTTACGGTGATACAAACCAAATGTTTCATGCACTGCTAGCACACGCCATAATACAGCCTTATTTGGTACACATCTGGAGCCCATGTTTATTCACTTTGTCAGTATAAATTAACCAAAACCAAACAGTTGTTTTGTCGTTAATGAATAAGAATTCACTGGACACATGTTTAATCCTATTAACGTAACTGGCAACCTGTCTGAAACTTTACATCATGCACAATACATAACAAAATTTAAAAAACCAACAAGGCTGCACGGGAGGATTTCTAACTCTAAAGATGCCAACGCTTTTCTAAAAGTCATGATGGTGAATGGTTTATTCCACCTGTCTCGTTGGTGCCGTGATGGGGGATTAAATCATTTGCTTTTGTTCTTTTTATAAGCTATATAAGGATGCACAGTGTAGAATTTTGCACATGAAGGCATGAGCACAACTCCAGTGGAAAAACATAACAGCAGTGTAATACATAAGGGATAAAACACAACAAATTGGTATGATTATCAGAGTTACCCTGAAGTAATTTTCCTGTAACAGCCCAAAGTGTTTTGTCCCCCTTATACAGTACCACTACAATCTTCCAACGACTGCAACTCTTAATTAATTAACGAATGATACGTTGTACTTTTTATCTGTTTATAGTTACATTTAACGTTGCTACACAACACTGTTTAAAGTTAGTTCCTGTTCTTACTTTCATTATAGCAGCTGTAAACACAGTTCCTCACCAGCCTCACACTTTCCTTTCTCTCTGAGCCTCAAAAATCTCCTGACAGAAAACGGCACCATTTTAAATGAGTATGTACATTTTCTTGTTAAACAGCACATTTTAATATGGTTATTATTATATGAATGCGTCCCAGTGAATGAGCTGTTACTATAGAAACGATATTAGAACAAGCACATTAATATAAACCTATCATTTGAATTACAACCGGACTGGGCTAACGTTATAGAATATGAATCCACACCTTAAGATGTGAGAATTCAGAGCCATGGTACAAGTAAAATAACAGGCACGCTCGTATTTCACAATGCATTTTTGCCTTTAATTTTCACCCCCTTTTATCCATTCATTTTGCACCACACCTTTTTAAAGTGCTTTCGTTTAAATCCATGCATCATAAGAGGCCGAGATGCTGGAAACGAGTCGGCCTGAACCGAAGCCAAGAGACATGAAATGAAAGCGCTCTTAAAACTGTAGTAATAATAATAATAATAATAATAATAATAATAATAATAAAGACATTGTGTAGCCTGCATCTAATATGTAAAAACCAACATTTCAGGATCAACTTGGCATCTGGCTGATCTCATTATTTGTACTGGCCTCACTGATCTCCTGTTTTGCCCAAAGAACGAATGTTTGGCCCGAAAAGAAATTCCACAACAATTTTGAGCTTACACAAACCCTCCCCGAATAGAACCCACAGGATATTTTCTTTCTCCGTCTCATCACTGTTCTTTTTCCAAACCGTGCCCTGAGCCGCACGCTGCAGGAACGAGGCTTTTAAACTGGCAACGCACTCAAAGAAATCAAATACAGAGGCTTTCTGTAGGAGCGTCTCAGCGTCTCGGCCTCCTTTAACCGCCGAGCTCAAATAAATTAGTTCAGTGTATTCACGGAGGGTTTACCATGTTACGCTGCCATATTAATTCCAGCTGCTGCTCAGTTGAACCGGGCCTGTTTGGAGCAAATCAACTAAAAAGAAAAAGAAAAAGGTAATACTCTCGGGATATAACCTGAGCCCTTTAAAGGGAAAACGCAAGCAAGAAATCATGAAAACAGCTGGTTTACATAAGCATAATACTGAGATTCTTTGAGTCCACCTTAAAATCTAATGACACAATTTTCTTCTTGCTCAATCAGCCTTCATAATTCTAACTAATACTTCTGATACTGATGACTGATAAAATGACACTACTGCAAAAATGAACAGCACTGTTGGTTGGTGCGCTGTTAAATACTGGATTCTGACTGGTTGAATTTTCTACAAGAGCAGTTCTGACAGTATTGCAGCTGCAAATCGCAGGTTAATATTAATATGCTAATATTCTATTGTAACAACTGACACATAGAATTAACCGCCAACAAATTTTCCGGGCTTTTAGCATCTAAAACACACAGGTGAAGAATTTTTATTCAATACCTCATATTGTATATTAACATATACAAAACATCTATCCATCCAGCCATTTTCTGTCCTGCTTATCCTACACAGGGTCGCAGGGGAGCCTGACGCCTATCCCAGGAAACTCGAGGCACAAGGTGGGGCACAATCATCGTATGGCACAATCGCATACACATTCACGCACCACGGACAATTTGAAAATGTCGCTCTTCCTACAGCGCATGTCTTTAGACTGAGGGAGGAAACCGGAGTACCCAGAGGAAACCCCTGAAGCACACGGAGAACATGCAAACTCGGAGGCAGAGGCAGGATTTGAACCCCCAACCCCAGAGGCGTGAGGCAAACATGCTAACCACTAAGCCCATAGAAAACAAAGAAATATAAAATGGTCTAATCCTAACATGTTTGATTAAATGTGACAAATTTCTGATAAACATGGATGAAAAAAAAACATACCGTGCTTAAATCAACAACAAGGTTGTGTAATGAAGCAGGAGTCGATAGTTTTCACCTCCCCAACCGAGTTTTTAGACTGATGGTATTCTTAGACTGTGACCTAGTGAACCAGTACCAGGATGTATTTATTTTATTGATAGAGACTTCAAAGCACTTCTGTGAGTCTCTCTGGAGAAGGGCGTCTGCCAAATGCCATAAATGTCCACAGCAATTTGCCAATGGCAGCAACGTATTATTTATTAAAGAACAATGTGTCATACTTTTTACAGTAACGTGATATTGTGGAACATCCATGAAACAAGTTAGTTCCTGTTCTCACTTACATTCTAGCAGATATAAACAGTTGTTCCCTCACCACCCTCATTTTATTTCTCTTGAAGTTAAGAAGACAAACACACAACTTGTGATGTTACCAAGAAACCACAGAGTACTGTATAAACTCCTCTGTCCTGAAGACTTTTCAATGATGGAAAACGTACAACTATAGCTTTAACTGTTACAAAGAATTACCAAAAAAATCTGTTTATGATTACGCTTTGATTATAATGGAACATCCACAATACAAGGCCCTGTAAATTAGTTGTTATTTCGGAAACAAGCGCATTGATATGAACCTGCGATTTCTGCTTCTGACCAATCAGAATCCAGAATTTAGCACAGTGGTATAAAAGGGAATCTATAATAAGCCCTGCTTCACAGCTCCAAGGTTCCTGATTCGATCCTGAGCTCAGGTTACTGTCCATGTGAACTTTCTGTGCATGTCCATGTGAACTTTCCCAGCGTCCATGTGTGTGGGTTCTCCAGTTTCCTCCCACCTGCCAATAAGTGGATTCCGAGTGTTCCGAGTGTGAGAATGGGTCTGCATAGTGCCCTGAAACGGTCTGGCATCCCATCCAGGGTGCACTCCCATCTCACACCCAGTGTTACCAGGAAAGGAACCACATCCCTGACCAGGATGAAACGGATACTGAAAGAGAGCAAGTGAATTTTTCTTTGGATCTCAACTAGTCGCATGTCTGAGTCACAGCGATAATGCTGGAGGTTGTTTCTGTTCCAGGTTTTGCTTGTTATTGAATGCTGAGGCTTATTAAAATCACACGCAGAAGGCCACCACAATCTTTACACTGTGACCAAGCCTGAACGGCGACAGCCTCACAGGCCAAAACCAACATTATTGTGTTCAAATTTGAGACCAGCAAATTCCCCTGCAGTCACTGTGGTGTGTGATGACGCGTCATTATGGTTACTGAAATAACGGCTGAATCACCCGCAGTGGAAACAAGTCACTTCCTTTCAGATACTTTTCTCCCATTTGTTGGAAGACAAAAAATTCCCAGTGTAGCAAAGACACTCCCAGGCATAACTCAGCTCTGAGACACACACACACACATACACACACTCACACGTCTGTCTCGAGTTGTTCAAGTGACAGGAAGCTGGTATACACTGCATCTATTTTATTTTTTAAACAGGTCACAGACACCTCTCTCCATTATGATAAACAGCATCAAATTCACAGTGGTTCATATTCATTTATTTACGCATGTGCCAATATTAAATTTTCATATCCGAATAATTGCCTATTACCCTATCAAATTAAAGTTCAAATTTACTAGAATATTCCAGTAGAAGCAAGGCTTCTGTCCTTCATATATTATTCAAACTTTTATTAAACAAGAGAACAGAATGGATCATGGATTATCCCACAACACTGTTGAATTCTTTTGGATTCTGATTGGTCAGAAGGAATTGATTAATTTTCTATAACAGTGGCTCTGACAGTAACGATTATATGTCGGTTTCTATTAATGCACTCATTCTAATACATTATCATTTTTATAGAAACATAACCCAAGTCTAATACAAAAAATATTAAATGCATGCTGTTATTTAGCAAAGAAACACTTTTAATTGCTGATCTGGGGAAGATTTCTGTAACAAGAGGTTTATTTAACATTTATGGAAGGAGTCTTCAGTGTCAGCACTCTGTAGAAGTCAGAGTTAAAGCTGTAGCTTTAAGTTTTCCGTCATGGAAAAGTCTTCAGAACAGAGGAATTTACACACTGCATGTCTGTCTGATTAACTTCAGGAGAGAGAAGGGGGGAAAAAAAAACAAAAAATAAAAAAAAAAAAAAAAAAAAAAACAGTAGAATGTGTAGATCTAGAACTTTTGAAGGGTTCTTGGCTTTTGTCCATCCTTAAACGTTCTATGTAGAACATTACAAGAGAGCGTTCTCCATTAGTGAGAGCTCCAAAGGAAACTCCTTTTTAAAATGAAAATTCTTCTCTAAAATGGAAATTCCATGGACACTTACTTGGAAAACTTATTTTTATTTTTTTTTTATGCTGTTGCATTAAAGGTCATTTTGGCTATTTTTGATGTCTAAAATTGCAGTGCATCCCTCATGCTTACCCATCGAAAGAACTCTTGTGGAACCCTTTTCCATTACGGTGTACCATGATTTATTGCAAAGTTGGAAAAATATCAAATTGCCCATGTCTAATGTCAAATAGTTTTCTTCTAGTAAACCAATAAGAGGTGTAACATGATAGCGTCAGCTTCACTCCTCCTGAAGACCACCAAAAACATTCATTCCATCCAAATACACACTCAAAAGACGAACTGATATCGAGATACCAAGAAACGACGGAAAGTCAATACTTACATCAGTCTTCCTGAACTTCGCTTTTAGGCTTTTCATGTTAGTCCATGCAGATTCCAACAAGTCCAAACAGGTCTGAAAATAAATCCCAAGATTGTTTATTGGCATTCTGCCATCCAAAAACCAAGCACAGCAACAGAAATGAACATTCGATGGAGCTGATTAAGTATTAAATACAATCGACTTCATTTTATTCAGGGAAAGGAAGCATCACTAATTTCTAGATAAATCATGATTCTCTAGAACAATTATGTGTCAACACACAAAATGTTTATGCATAAATGTATTTAATTAAAATGTCTATTAAATATTCATATATAAACACATTAAGCCTTTTTCATATCATATCATCATATCGGATACAAATTATAACATTAGGTTTTAAAGGCAGAAGAAAAAAAAAAAAAAAAAAAAAAGTATGAAACAAAAAAAACCTACTAAACTATTAAAAAAACTGAACTGCCCCTAGATGCATAAAGAAATGTTTTATAATCACATTGTGGCATCATGAATCGATATCAAAATGGATTCATGAAACTCGTAGACATTTCAACCCTGGATTTTAAATTTAATGTGCTTCCAAGAGCTCTGAGTACACAAGGATGTTAATGGGACTCTAGGGAATGGAAATAATTCAGAGTGAGGAGCCAGTGTGCTAACCTGTGAAAGGGCTGACAATTCATACTGCTGCCCCTGGGCTTAATAATCTGTTTTGTTAGCTTCATGCGGTGGAATGTTAATCCTTTTATTTACTGTCTAATTGTCACTATATTTAGCAAGAAACTAAACATACACATGATTTGCATATTAATAAACATGGGTATAATAAGCATTGATTATAGGGATGAAACAGTTACCGGTTTCACGATAAAATTCCCAGACGGTTAGTATTACCGCGTCACATTTAATTATCATTAAAACAATGTGCGATCATCGTGATTTGTAAAACTCGTGGTAAATGCTGTCCACACACACCTACTATGAGTCTGACGCAGGCACACATGCAACATCGTGTTCTGAGCGTGAAAACGGACGCTACAATTAAAACCCGAACGCGTCTGCTCAATTCAGCATGAGCTGAACGAATCAGAGTCGCAGCACAGATCAGCAGGAGACTTCATTTAGCACATGACGAAAGTGAGGCGTCGCGAGCTGACTAACAAGATGATGGCGGAAAATTTGGCTTAATATAAGCGAGTTTGTCATTGTACTGTTTTGTTGTCGTTGTGTTTTTCATTAAGAATAATAACGAACCCAACGTTAAAGCAATTGCCGCTAATTCGAAAGCGAAAGTGAAATGTGCACGGCCACATGGGTATAACCACACCAAACCTCACGGACCAGGCAAGGAGGGCATTAATCAGAGAGGCAACAAAGAGGCCAAAGATAACCTTGAAGGAGCTGCAAAGCATCACAGTGGAGATTGGAGTATCTGTACATAGGACCACTTTAAACCGTACACTCCACAGAGCTGGGCTTTACGGAGGAGAGGCCAGAAAAACGCCATTATTGCTTAAAGAAAAAAAAAAAAAAAAAAACGGAAAAAAAAAAAAAAACACATTTGCTGTTCACCAGAAGGCATGTGGGAGACTCCCCAAACATATGGAAGAAGGTATTCTGGTCAGATGAGACTAAAATTGAGCTTTTTGGCCCTCAAGGAAAAGGTGGGGGGGGGGGGGGGGGGGGGGGGGGGGGGGGGGGGGATAGTTATGCACACTCAAGTTTTCTGTTTTTTTGTTGTCTTATTTCTTGTTTGTTTCAAAATAGAAAAAATACCAAGAGGGGTGAATACTTTCGCAAGGCACTGTATGACCGATCATTCTGCATTCTTATAACTCTGTTCTATTTTAAGTGTCATCAAAAAAAATATATAATCTTCTTAGTTTATGTCACTTTCGATGTGCAAAATAATCAGCCAATACTGAGATTTGGACGTCTGTGACGTCATCTGGCGACTTCTTAGGCATGCATTAGCTACTTTCCCTGAAAAGAAAAGAAAAAAAAAGTTGACAACATTGTTTCCCCACCATCCTGTGTCTGCAATCTGAGCATGCCACTGCACAAAGTCTACACACACACACACACACACACACACACACACACACACACACGTAACGTAAAAATAACTTTGCTGGTCTAGCATAGCGTTTGGACAATAAGTGCATGTAGATAAGTTGATAGAGAAGCATGCACATTCTCGCACACACACACACACACACACACACAGGTTCATTGGTATTCCTAATGCAGGAGTGGGGAGAGTGAAGTTTCCTCGGTTAGCCTGCAGATAAGCAAAGCAAACAACCGTGTTTTCAGCACGAGCGTTCCTGAACAAGGCTAACACTGTGCTCCAAATGACACCAATAAACAGAAAGTACATTATAACACAAGGTTTCGATGAGCTGGTCATTCAGAAGGGTTTCCAGTGAACAGGATGGAACATGCTGTCCAGCACTAATCAGATTCCGCGCAACACTTAACACCGTGTGTGTGTAGTGTTGTTTCCAGATTCCGGACACTCACCCGCTTTACAAAAGTTGAACTTGGACGGTTTTGTTGCAAACACACCCCGATGAGACACAGAGCTTCATATGGCACTGACCATGCTGTAATGTACTATTGTTATTATTATTATGATTATAATAAGTCTTGTTATCAAAATATAGAGACACGCCGCAGATCCTAACCTACAGCTCAGCCCATTCAAATGGCCGGAATCGGAGCACAGTCGCCTCTCATTGTTTCCCCCTGCAAAGGGAAAGCGGTCACGTCCCAAAATGGCTCCGTGATCCTTGGAAGAGTGCTCTATGTAGTGCACGAAATCATGCCTTGTGCACACAGGGCACTTTGTGTGCACGTTTGGGATTCAACCTGTGACGTCATCCACTCTATGGCCTCGCGCGCGCGTTTCAACCCGAATAGTCTTCTAAAATTATATAGGCTATATATATAACAGTCAAAACATTTCATTTATTAATAACACATATACTTTTGCTTATAGTCTTGACTGAGTGCCTGAGGTCCTAATCTCTCTTTAAAAAATAAAATAATAATAATAATAATAATAATAATAATAATAATAGGCTAATAAAAAATACATGTAGCCTAATAGCTTAAAATTGTGAGCAATTAGTAGAGTCTACTTGAAGGGACTCAGGCAGGTGCATTTCCTCTTTAGATATTGTTTATTTTTTAACTGTTTAGTGCTAAGGTTCTCATCCAATTTTATATATATATATATTCATTGTATAATAATAATAACAATACTACTACTACTACTACTACTACTAATAATAATAATAATAATAATAATAATAATAATAATAATAAAGTGTATCCTAAGTATTATTATTATATTTCATATAAATACTCTCACTCTCCGACTTTTCTAGCCTATTCGTAATACTTTGAAAGTCAATTTTGTTTGTTTATTGTCTAGGGTACTTGCTATTAAAGTTTCAAAAAATTCCCGATCTGTCCTAACTTATCAAACTGTCCATTCATATAGGTCTCCATAAAACAATACCGAAAATTTGTCGTGCTATCTTGTCTATTTTATTACTGTGAACTTACCAGCATAAAACTACAGACGGCATATTTCAACAGGATCAAACATGCCTCCAGCATTAAACTATAGGCTATATTTATATGAAGATGCAGGAATGGACAGGCAAAAGTTAAGTGCGCATGCGCCTTGGTCGGACCTCTCAACAGGTAGGATAGTTTGTGTAGACACCTGCTGTGGTGCAAGAACTCAACCTACTCAGTGAATCTGCGATAAAACCGAAGCAGCATGTTTGGAAAGTGCGCCACAAGGTGGATATGCGAACAGAGTGCAATTTTACTTGCACACTGATTATCGAGTGCTAAGCTTGCTCCACATTTTTGCAGCCCGTTTAACTGTAAAAGAAATTCCACATATCCCTGTACAGATTTATGAACGTTTCATGAACATTATTTAAATAGAAAAATAATAATAAGAAGAATAAGAAGCCTTTATTTGTCACATATACATTACAGCACAGTGAAATTATTTTCTTCACATATCCCAGCTTGTTAGGAGGTTGGGGTCAGAGCAAAGAGTCAACCATGATACAGTATGGCACCCCTGGAGCAGAGAAGGTTAAGGGCCTTGCTCAAGGGCCCAACAGTGGCAGCTTGGCAGTGCTGGAGCTTAAAACACCGACCTTCTGATCAGTGATCTAGAGCCTAAACTGTTGAGCCAGCACTGCCTATGTATATTAATATAATGGTTATTTATTAGTCATAGAGTCAACACATAGTGTCCAGGCTGACATTATTTATAGATGATATGTTCTTGAATTACTGAGGTTTGGTGACCAGTCAAACAGGCTAATAACTATAAATATAATAACTTTGAGAAGGGTGATTTCCACCCCTCTAACTAAATTTAAAAAAGCATGGACCACTTGCTTGTGCTTTATGTCCACACTTAGAACCACTATTTAGTGCATTTTGCTATATTTTAAAGAGAGTGCATAAAACATTAATAGGCCTTCAGCATAATAATAATAAGAAGAAGAAGGAGAAGAAGAAGAAGAAGAAGAAGAATCATCATCATCATCATCATAATCCTGTACATAGTGTATATAGAATATAAAGAGAATAAAATGGAATTATAACTCTACAGAACAGATTCTCTCAGAGCACTTTTGCTGATATCATTAGTGCCTTTACCACACAGTGAGCACATCAAGGGCTACAATAAAGAGCAAAATCTCCCTATGAACATAATTAGAATCGCGTTTCATTCACTGCCCTCTGTGCTGATGTGGGAATCCATCAGCTAGTATGTAAATGGAATGCAAGTTCATGGCCATCGATAAGAATATCAATTTACTAATTATTTACTGCATTCAGTATAATGTAGAATTAAAAAGAAGTGTTCAAGTGAAATAAGGATTGAAACAGAGCTGTTTGCTACTGGAGATTTAAATAACTTTAAGTTAAACAATTCTATATTCTGTATGGAAAATATCAAATAGCACCATTTAATACATATTAGCCAAATAAGAACAAACATCTCAGCCTGCCTAGCACTGTGCTATGTCTAATATTTACGCACTGTGTTATTCGCAAGTGCAGCCAAGTGTGGAGATTGATCAAAGGAACTTTCATGAAAGTCATGAAAGTGAACTGTCCTGTCATATCTACTGACATTTCAATCATACTTTCATCATTCTGGGCCATGTCTCTTCCTTCTTATCTTCTCAGGCGCTGTTTAATCTTTAGATAGATGGATAATATCTTGAGGAAGACTTTCGGATGTCATCCATCTTTATATTTTACAACTGTCAGAGGTCAGGAGGATCACATGGGCTTTGGGACATACAATATAGCTTTTGGGGCAGTGCATTTGGAACGTATAATAGAGCTTTGAGACGAGATATTTGAAACCATTAATAGAGCTTTGGGTCCTCCAACAGGGTTTAGAACCAGGGGTTCTGACCAGGTTGTGGGTCCTTGTAGCGAGGAGGAGGAAGGGGCCAGGTTGTGAGGATGCACACCTAGCACTGAGTTGTTTCATCAGTGGGAAAGTGCGATAAAGGAGCGATGGGAAATGCCAGAGAGAGAGACACACATGCACTTTGTGTTGGAGTTATGTTATGTGTGTTTTCTGTTATGTTTTGTTCATTATTAAACTTTTACTTTATTTATGTTCAGCCGATTCCCACCTCCTCCTTGCGTGTCTTTGATGCTTGTTACATTGGTGCCAAAACCCAAGAAGGAGGAGGGGCATGCTGCTGGAGAGACCTCGACACCTCAATGCCAGGTATGCGTCCTCACAGCCTAGCCCCTCCCTCCTCCTTGCCACAGTCCTCCAGAAGGATTTAGGCATCAGGCTTTGAATCCTCTAACAGGCCATTGGGAACTGGTTTGGGGTTGTTAACTGGCTTTGGTTTCTCCAGTAGGTCTTTAAGAAAAGGTTCTGGCAACTGACTTTAGGTCCTCTAACAGGACTTCAGGAACTGGGTATGGGTTCTCCAATAGGGCTTTGAGAATGGGCTTTGAGAATGGGCTTTGAGAATGGGCTTTCCGTTCTCCAATAGCTGTTCGGATACTGGTTTTGGATGCTCCAATAAGACTTATGGATCATGGATTCTCCAATAGAGATTCAAGTAGAGTTTTGGGATGTTACTTAGGACTTAACAATATAATGTCACACTGAAGTGCACTCTTCTGAGCTCTCCCTCAGCACACTGTGCAATGTTCTCTACCACAATAAAGCCAAAGTATACTGTTCACATTATGTGTTTAAGTAAAAACTGCACACAAACAGATCTCTCTCACACACAACAATGCGGTTTAATCCCACAATGCAGCATGATGTGAGGTACAGTGCCTCCAGAAAGTATTCTTGTGAATACACTTGTAAACTCAAATGACAACTCAAATCTGTAATTACTGCAAAAGGACAATTCACACTGAGTGGGTGAATACTTATCGATTAAGCCATTTTTTTTTTAAATGTTCAAATAATTCTAAATACTTTATTTCATTGTATTTCTGTAGAGAGTCACTTTAAAATGAGCAGAGGGAAAAAAAATCCATTTCTGATATGCTTAAATTTGATGTTGCAATACAGCAAAAAGAGAAATAATCTTTGGGAGGTGAATACTTTCTGGAGGCACTGTATATTTCCAAGTCCTATTTAGCCAAGGTCTCGTTTTCTCTTAACTTCTTTAAAACAATCACTCAGTGTGACATACTCCACTGAAATATAAGCCAAATAGGTTAGGTACAGTATATGGAAATCTATTTATCTGAATTTATTCATGGCTTGAATAATAATAATAATAATAATAATAATAATAATAATAATAATAATAATAAATGTTTACAGTGTCACAGCTGTTAAATAATTGTCCAAATTGCCTCACTAAAGCCAGCCTTCAAGTCCATTTCTGAGTGTTACCTTTACAGCCGCTCTCTAAGCCTTTAACAATAGCTTTCATTACAGCCAATTTGCCCTTCAGTACAGGGAAGAATTTTCTCTCGTCTAAAATGATGTTGATATAAAGCCAAGAATCCTGTTTATCAGCCTGTGAATTGGGACAGAAATATCCACTGTCCTCAATATGTCAGGGAGAGACTTAACTCTCAGTTCAATATTGATGGACACCTACAGTATATAGCTCACAACTTCATAGTCCGTCTTACAGGATTTATGATTAGAGACAGGCCTTATCATTTAGACATAAGGTTGGAATTAATCTAAAATGCCTTACGCTTTTCACTTCCACTTCTTAAATATTGATAGATCACCATTATTTAAGGATCGAAACAGTTTTGATGTCCTGTGGAGTGTTGGTGGATTTTTAATAATCTACACATAAATGGACTTGAATCTTTAAAGACCTCTGGAAAAAAAAAAAAAAAAAAAGATTTCTATGCATTTTGTATTATTTCTATGATCCAATGTGTGTTGCTGTCTCTTAAGAAAGATCTGTTCAGCGCATCTGGAAGGGAGGCATCACTGTCACAAGTGGGTGATGTTATCTTGCAGTTGCTGATAGCCTGAATGCCCTGCCGCGCCGCCATCTTGGATCGGTTTTGACTGCTACTAAAAATTATTCAGAATATCTGCAATGCAGCTTTTATTAGTAGTAAATCTAGATATCTACTAGAAATATCAACTAGTCATAATATCAGATCTGCATTAGAGGTGTGATCTCTAAGAACTAAGATCCTGAAGAACTCAACAAAACAAGCCACAGGAGCATGTGGTCACACTACGTTCACCCAAGCAAGCACAAAGCGTCAGGTGACCTTTCCTTTCTTTTTCATGTACATGAAGAACACAGAGCCACAATTTCAGCGACAGCTGCAAACGACATTTCAACTGAGGCTTTCTCAATTCTATGCAAACTAGGTACGATGGAGTCATAAATCCAAGGTGACATATCAGACTATTGATTAGTCATACGCTACTTTATCATTCATTTACAAGGACTCACCATTTCTGTTATCTACAATTCAATTTTGACAAGTCAACTGTGGCGTGTTTTTGCCTAGTGATAATGTATATTTAAGATATGATGAGTCATAATTATAGGGACCTATAGAACTTGCATTTCTACTAGTGAAGTAAGTAGTAAAACACACTGTTACAGGAAAATAATCAATAATGTCGTGGCCAAAGTTGATTATTTTCCTATAGAAGTGTTTTATTTATTTATTTTTTTATACCACAGTAATTTGCCAACAATTAATTTTTTTATTATTAAAGAGGGACACATAATACATTTTGGTCCATTTATAGTTGCATTTAATGTTGAATGTCCATGAAACATATTAGTTCCTGTTATCAGTTACATTATAGCAGCTACAGTATAAACGGTTGTTCCCTCACCAGCCTCTCTTTTTTGTCTAAGTTAAAAAGCGACATGTTACAGAGACACTGGAAAGCACACAAAACTTCACCATATTAATAATTACACATGATATTTTTCAAGATCTGTTTATGATTAGACTTAGTTTATGTCCACCGTACAAATCCCTGTGAAGGGCGTTTCTATAAAAACCTGTAACAGCTGCGCTACTGTCAGAGCTGCTGTTAGAGAAAATTAATCAGCACCTTCTGACCAATCAGAATCCAGATTTCAACCGCTCTCTGAAATCAAATGTACTTATACAGACATACATAGAACTGGAACTTTAACTAGTCAAAATGAGTGTAGATACAGTATGTTGAAGTGGAGATTTTGCTAGTCAGAACTGATTTATGCTCACTTGATCTGGAAGCATATTAGGCTAAAACTTGTAGGCTTGTTCTAGTCTTTATTGATTCCAGAGGAATGCTGAAGGGCATTTTGAGGGGGTGAATGCATTTTAATTGCTGGTTATCCAGTAGGGGGTAGTACAGTCCTGTCATCGCTCACATTTCAGTCATCTCTCTCTCTCTCTCTCTCTCTCTCTCTCTCTCTCTCTCTCTATTTTCCTCAGAACTCTGAGATAAAGGACACCTTCTGGAAGCCATCCATCTTTATATTTCATAACTGCTAAAGGTCATAAAGGTCACAGGAAGACCACAGTACTTGGACCTGAAACCTCACTTAGATTGATTAAAGTCCTTTACTGAGCAAGGAACACTGCAGTGCAATATTGTCTATAGTAAATACAGGGAATTGCACTTAAAATAATATATCAGAGTAGATTCCATAGCTCGCTCACTCAGATCTCAGGAGTCCATCTCTGCTGGATATTGTTGAATTTCTACCTTTAAAGGAAAACTCTACAATGAAATATACAAAATAAGTTTATGTTGAAATACTTGTGTTGAAATTTTTAAAGTGATTATGGTGCAAATATTTGGGTCGGTGGTGTTTTTTTTAAATTTTCTTATTATCTTAAATACTTCTCTTCTTGCTGTAAGAGGTTCTTTTCTCACTCACCCTTTCCCAGTGACATTCGATGTCATATTAGTGAGAAATCCAGCATAGAATTAGTGGAGACAGCGCATTTGATTCAAAATCCCAGAATGCACCCTATATGTGGAATTATTCTCACTCATTTCCATCTGATTAGAAAAAAAAGAACTGTCAACTGTCCTGTTGAGTGTCCTGTGAGTCTGTGCCCACGATTGCCTCAGATTCTTATTCTTGGCTGACAGGAGTGGAACCTGATGTGGTCTTCTGCCGTTGTAGCTCATCCACTTCAAGGTTTGAAGTGTTGTGCATTCCGAGATGCTTTTTTGCATATTTTTACATGCATATATTTTGAAATGTATTACTTTTCCATTTGGGATCCTTTGCATCTCTTTTCTTCATGTGAATGAGGATCAACAAACATGATTCTCATATTAATTATAATCAATTACATTCACATTTCTATTCATTCATTTGACAACAGTGAGCTTTCAGTAGGAAATAAAAATAAGTGTAGTAAACACAAGCAAGCATGTTTCACAATGCCAGAAAGCTGTTATGAAATCTTTTTAAAAGAATAAGCAAATTCTCCAAGTGAAGGATTTTTTCCTGAGCGGATTTTGAGCCCAGTGAAAAAATTTGTCACGTTTTTAGGCTGCTAATGTTCTCAGCCACTCTGTGGGTGTCTGAAATTGGCCATGTGCTGTCAGCAGGAGGCTTTGGCTCGTTTGTGTTGGGACCCGAGCAGCCGTTTCAGTTAAAGAATTGTCAGAATGCACCCGAGTGTAAACCCTCAACAAACAAACCTGTTATGCTACAGGTCTTCAGACAGTGGTGTAGCTGCAACTCACATATTTATTTATTTATTTATTGTTTCTATAGTAACAGCTCGTTCAAAGTGACTTGTATGGCAACGTTTGTAATCATTCATACAGTAAAGTTTTCTGTAAGGACAAACTTTTATTTTTACAATTACACCTGATTTTCCACAAACGTTTACACATGTATTTAATATTTGTGGAATGAATCTCCAGTGTCAGTGCTTGTAACATAGGTTTCTTGGTAACAAGACAAGTTGCGGGTTTTTAAATATTATTTTTATTTGATTAACTTCAATAGGGAGAAAAACAAGAGTCTGGTGAAAGAATGGCTAACTTGTTTCACAGACATTCCACAACATTAAATGCAACAATAAAAGGATTAAAAATATGATGTGTTGTTTGTTAAGAAATAAATAATTGCACTCCGCTAATTGCTGTGTTACTGTATAAAATAAATAAAATACTCGGGAACCTGCTGTTTCTTCAGCGTGGTAACGAAACCATTACGGTGATTATTTTTCTGTAACAGCACCACACACAGTGTTTTATTCCTTACTTACAGTATCTTGTTTATGTGGCTGTTACCAGTATTGCTCAAAATTACCAATGAAACCCATGCTTCGGCAAAGACATGTCTAAAGTTTGCACTAAATGTGTGCGTGTGAAAATCCATTCCATAGTGGTGTCTCCGCTTTGTGGAGTGTCTCAAGCTGACCTTCTGATGTGGTTTCTGACTCTGTAAGACACACTGTTATCTAAAAAAAAAAAAAAACATGAACAAAAGGACAAAATCACTGAGAAAAACAACCATAGCTCCATATTTCTTCAAAAATGAAAGAGGCAGCTTTCAAGACCCCAAACATGTCTTGGCTGATTGAGTAAATGTATAGCTAAGCAACCATTTCTTTTCTTTCTTTCTTGTTTTTTTTTTTTTTTTTTTTTTTGCTGTACTGTTCATTTTCAGCTATATGTGTGAAGTAAAAGATAAAATAAAACCAACAAGCAAGCAAATATACCTGGTGTATATGCGGACAGATACTGTATATGACACAATATATACTGCAAGCACTGATAAATGTTATGTTTCTAAACCTCTGTGCTGTTGGATTGCTTTTTAAGTGTGTTGTTGATCCAGTCAACGTGTCCCTTGGAGAGAAAAGTGTAGACACCAGGTTTTTTGGGATTGCCACAGCCATTTCCTCCTGACACCACACCCACAATGCTTTTCTTACACTCCAGAGGTCCGCCAGAATCCCCCTGAAAATACAGCATCAATTAACACAAGTTTATATTAACACTCTCAAAAATACTTTATTGTTTCTATAGTAACAGCTCATTCACAGGAACATCGAAGATATGGTTAAGTACGTCTTGTCATGTTTTGTTCCTTAATTAAGCTGGCCATAGGTGAATATGTTGTAGTCAAGAACTAACTGATCTGTCAATTTTGGTTGATGTTACATGTACCCCTAATTGTAGAATGGCTCGACTTACCCAGCATGCATCTTTATTCCCCTGCTTGTTTCCTGCACACAGCATGTCGGCAGTGATAGCAGGGTTGCTGTTGTAGTAGCAGTTACACAGTTCCCTGTCCACCACCATCACCTCCACCTCTTGCAAGGTGTCACAGAACTTAGGTTTTTCTACCTGAGTGGTTCCCCACCCTCTTACTTCACATTTTGTCCCTGCTGGGATGTCTTTGCCTGATTTGGGAATCTTCTTAACTTCTATCTTGTTTTTCTTAAGCTGGACTTTGTTTTGGAGCTGGGGGAAAAAATGGCATAAAAATCTTAATGCACTGTGACTTAAGCCGGATGCACACTGTACGATTTTGGCCACGAAAAAGACTATTAAAAATCGCACCGTGTGCACCCGGCTTTACAGAAATTCTTTTGACAATTTATTCTTTACAAGAATCTTTACCTTCAGGAGCATGATGTCATGAACCTTAGTTGTACTATTGAACTTTGGTGGGATGTGAAAGCTCAGGACTTTCACTCGCTTAGCATTTTTGTCCTTTGTCAGAGAGAGAGCACCGAGAAGCACTTCCACTGGTTTAGATTTGAAAAAACTGAAACAAAATTTAAATGGTGGTTAAATGAAGCATATTGTACATTTTTATTCACTCCCAGAAAAAAAAGGTGCTGAACCAGGGGTTTTCACGTAACGAAACCCCAGGTCATGTTGCTTGATTTATGAATGGTGTCATGAGAGAAACTCACAATGTCCTCTTTTGTTTCATTAATTTATTTTGCAAATACATATTATAAATGTTTGATCTAACTATGGCGACGTTATTGACGTTATTGACGTTATTGGAAGTGACATTCAAACAAGCCAAATTTAAATTAAGAATCTATATGTTGTTTCAGTCTTTTTTTGCTATCATGATACTCTGCACTAGTATAAGAGCTCAGCAATAAAAATATACAAATGTCTCTATCCATCTACCGTGGCTAGTTAATTTATTTATTTATTTATTTTTACAACATTGAGTGATTCTGACTCAGTGGAACAACACCAGTCAAGAAAACAAATACAAGTATATGCCTAAACATTAACTGAATATCGATTTAAAACTGTGATATAAGCATTACATAAGTTTGTAAGTTACACATTTATATTACTGACTTATGATAAAATGTACAAATGGTACAATAGCCCTATATTAAACAGTATATCTGTAATTTAATGGCAAGGATTGGGGTCACAGAAAATTCCCAATGTCCATTGGGGTTATTTGCCTAAATGTTTAGGAATTTTTGTGCTAAACTATATCCAAGCTGGTTGTACATCTTTTGTTCAAGGTCATGTACGTAGACATAAAGAATGTAAATTTAGCTTTTAAGGTCATTTAAATGACATAATTCAGCTTTAAAAACCAAAAAGACTTTAAATCGATGGTAATTTTATGAACACCAGCAAGTTTTATTTAATTATTGAAATATCTATAAGCAATTAACAGTTAATCGAGCTTAATCTGCTGCTAAAACCTCATACTTAGATTGTTATCGTCGCTGTTTTCACAAAATTAAAAATAGAGTGTGAATGAGGAACCACACACAGAAGCCTCCGATATTCAATTATATACAAAACTCAAAGAGTAATGTTATATCTACAGTAAAATGTAGAAAATGTAGCAAAATGTTAAAGCTAAACAATAAGAACGAAAATCATGATTGTTTTGCTCAAAACTGAGATCATGATTATTGTTATTATTATTATTATTATTTTTAAATTGTCTTTAAAATTGCATTTTTAAAAATTATTGTAGTATTTTCAAAAGAAAATAGGTTCATTTCATTTTGTACCCTCTTTCTTCAAGGGTTCACTCTTTCCTCAAGAACTTAAAGAACCTTTTTTTCCCCAAGAGTGTATCAGAGAGGGTTGCAAGAAAGTGGAGAACACATAGCTATCAAAATAACCTTTGCAAATCCTTGAAGAACGCTTTTTTTCTAAGAATGTATAAGAAAAGGGTTACAAAGAAGGGAAGAATACTTAATTATGAAAGAAACCTTTGAAGAAAAGTTTCTTTCTTACATCTTACCCATTTGTTAAAATGTGAACCACATCTATCAACAGTACCACTGAAGAACCATATTTAAAAGTGCAACAGAGAAGGTTCCACGCAAGTGAAAACCACTTAAATGAGGAAGGAAGGAAGAATACTTCATTCTAAAAAAAAAGAAAATCACTAAAGAAACTTTTTTCTAAGAAACATGTAACAATGAAAAGAATGCTTGACAAAGCCTTCAAAAGAAATCTTCTTCTCTAAGTAGTAAAGCAAACTATCAAAAGAATCTATTCAAAGAAATTTTGAAGAACTCCATTTTCAAAAGTGTACTATACGTAGCCTAACAATGATTTAGTGACTGTTTCATAACATTAGCACAGAATAAAACATTTTTTAAAAAAAATAATTTGCGCACATTTTGCAGTGTGCAGCCGTCAGAACCCACTGTTGATGAATAAGAGTTCCTCCACAGATGTGCCCATTCTGGACCTGGAGTGAGGCCATCCATGGTTTAGGTTTTTTGACCTCTCGGCCTCCTATGATGAAACTGCCTGAGCAAGCTGTAACAAGAGTGAGTGAAATTACAGAGGCTAAAATGGTTCAGTGGGCAGATTTCAACGATTTCCATAAATAATAAACAGAAGAACTTTACCTGTCGATTGAAACAAGGTGAGAATCAGAAGAAGGGAACGTTGTTGCACGTGCATGGTGTGCGCTTGAGTGCAGAAATGAGGACTGATTTAATGGGCAATGAAAGTAAAGCTTTAAAGATGAGGCATAGAAGACACTGGAGGAAACTGCATATCGTTTGTGGTCAGCTTTGTGGGTGTAGACATTCTCATGCATACAGATGTGTTCCATGTGGGCTTGTGATGTGATGCATGCAGCTTGCATAAACACTCGCAGGTATGATATGTGTGAGTTTTGAAACCATCAACAATGAAAAAAAAATCACATCTTAAAAATCTATTATGATTGAGCAACCTGTAATAAACAGTTTCCATGGTAACAGCAACCATCACAGCAACTTATATTATGTTTTATTACTTTTTTGACAAGCCAAATTTGTGAACACTTTAGAATTCTCAATCATTGTTGGTCAACCACTCATGGGGAGGTGTTCTTGAATTTCAATGGTCTTGAATTTCCTCCGTTTGTACACAATCTGTCTGACTGTAGATCGGTGGAGTCCAAACATTTTAGAGATGGTTTTGTAACCTTTTTCAGCCAGATGAACATCAACAACTCTTTTTCTGAGGTCCTGAGAAATCTCCTTTGTTCATGCCATGATACACTTCCACAAATATGTGTTTGATCAGACTTTGATAGATCGCTATTTTAATAAAACAGGGCACTCACTCACACCTGACTGTCATCCTATTGATTGACTCTGATTTCACCTTCAAATTAAACTGCTAATCCTAGAGGTTCACATTCTTTTACCACAGATATGTAATATTGGATCATTTTCCTTAATAGATACATGACCAAGTATAATATTTTTGTCTGATTTGTTTAATTGGGTTCTCTTTATCTTCTTTTAGGACTACCTAAAAAAAATCTGATAATATTTTAGCTAATATTTATGCAGATATATAGAAAATTCTAAAGGGTTCACGAACGTTCAAGCACCACTGTATCTAGAATTCTAGAGGGTTGTTCTGAACCTTAACATTTATTCCATATTATTCCATTATTCCATACACTACAAAAACAAAACCCTTATTTCTGGGTGTCCCTCTGGGGGAACCCTTAAAGGTTCTGTGTAGAACTACCTTAATTATCCAATGAACCCTTAAAGAACCCTTTATTCTAAGACTAAAAAAAAAACAGGATGATAGAAAAAGAGTGTATCAGAGAAGGTTCCAATGATTTAACTATCAAAGGAACAACTGAAGAATGATTTTGTCTAAGAGTGCATCAGAAAGGGTTCTAGGGAAGTGAAGAACACTTAGCTACCAAAATAATCATCAAAGAGCCCTTTTTAAGAACTGAAGAACACTTCTTGAAAAACATCTATTGAAAAACCATTGAAGAACCCTCACTCTAAGAATATATAAGAGAGAGTTCCAATGATGTGAAGAACATTTTTAACTATTAAAGAACATTTTTTTTTCTAAGAGTGTATCAGAGAGGGTTCTTAGGAAATGAAGAATACTTAACTATCCAAAGTCCCCTTGAATAACCATTCTCCCTACAAAGAATCGAAAGAAACATCAAAAGAACCCTTGAAGACAAAAAAGCATTGCGTCTATGTATTACTGTAAATGTATTACTATTGAGCTCCCTGTGGTAAATGGTTTCAATGGTAAAGAGAAATATAGATAAAACTGAAATCAATTACAGAAAAGAAATGGAGTAAGTGAAGAGCCCAGGCCACGTGTGACATGAGTTCCCTCCTTCTGAGATTCTCCTCCATCATCAGTGTCATTAAACTCTGGATGACAGAACATGCCATATGTCGTGGGAGATGAAAGGTGAAGCTTACAAGAAAGCCCCCTGCGCTAGGACAGCTCATAATAGTGTGCCCACTTGTCACACTTCTGAAAATGCTGCAAAAGCTGCAAAGCAGAAAACACAGAAAAACCGCTCTGTTGCTCAGCTTCACAAATGTGTGAAACTCAGCAGGAAGAGGAAAAAACGGCAATAAACTTAATCGGGTCGACACAGAGCACGGCGGAGAACCCTCTGCCCTGGTGATTTAATGGGTAGAAAATAAGTACAGTACAAGCTTGTGTGTGAAGCTGAGAATCTTCACTTATTGACAAGGCTTATCAATCTTATCAATCACTTATCGATCTTATTGGCAAGGCTTTTTCCATCTTATTTCTCATTAAAAATAAATAATATACCCATAGGCATCATATTTTCTAGTGTAGTTCTTGTCAGCTTCAAAAGTTTCAAAGTCAGCTAGAGCTTACAGGAGACATCACAGAATAAATCAATAATTGGCCAGTTTACATTGATATATTTATATATATTTCTGGCCTGGTTTTTACTACAGCAAAGTCATTCTGCTTTTTGTGTTGAAAATATATTAAAGAACTATTTGACTTTTTTGTCCACATAAAAGCAAAGACACACATGCAGTCTCAGCCTGAAGAGAAAGTACTATAAATTAAAAAAAAAAGTGTATTATTTCAGACTGTATTTTTTCAGGTCAAATCTATATTACTATATTATTAGCATTTTATCATGTAGCCTATGTCTCGTTCCTCACTGATTATAATCATCCCTGTACAATCCAGAGAACAAATGCATGACAGCCCACAATTACAGCTGCCAAAATTACAGGAATGATGGTGATTACATCGATTTCCAGATATTTCTCTTGTTCCTCTTCTTCTTCACCTCAGGTTTTATCCACCCATTGTTGCTTCACTGTGCTAATGTTTTAAAATGTAATTGTACTTGGTATCATTCTGATCATTCAATGTGTTAACCTGTGTAAAAGTCTGATTGTGGCTTTTCACACTTAATCACCTTTATGATCAGCTGCAAAGAAATTGCTATCTCTCCTGATGATCAGAGCAACAATCAAGAGCCAATCACAGACGTCTGAATATGGAAGTTAGTGCTCCATTCTTATGATGCTTCGGGTGTGAAGAGTGGACTAGCTGGATATTGTGGTCCATGTCATGTCTGAGACGCGTTCTTATCAAGGTGAATAAGATGATGATCATGATTCCATTTTGTATGTAAGTTCTCACCAAAGACAAAAGGCCTCATTTGAGGAATGGTACAGTCCGGGATTCGTGAGCAATATTCAGGGAACTCCAAAAAAACACATTCATTTAAGCTGTTTTCCCCCAAGAAGGAATAATCCTCTTCCTCTTATTTTCTTACTGGCTCATGCTTCCGAGATTTTTCTTTTTTTTATTATCATTCTTAGATCGTGTAGAGCATCCACAAATGATAATGTATTAGACATACTTGCATCAAATCTGTTATTTGCAGCTGCACTATAGTCAGATTTGGGGTTACTGAAAATCAGTACGTTTACATGGACAACAATAATCCGATATTAACCCGATTAAGACGATACTCTGATTAAGAAACGACCATGTAAACAGCAATTTTTAATTACCTTAATCCGATTCAAGTCATACTCGAAGTAAACACAAATCGAATTAAGACGTGTGGAGTATTCCTGTTTTAGTCGCATTATCGACGTGTA
>JANDJT010000081.1:19802662-19825563 GCA_024331685.1 Stegophilus panzeri | reverse complement strand
ATATATAATTCGGTCATTGCTTGTGCTTCCACTCATGTGGTCTATCTGATTCGGTGTCCTTGCGGTCTCGGTTATGTTGGGAAAACATCACACCAACTAAAACAAAGAATTAGTGAACATAAGAGTTCTTTTAGAAGAAACAATGTTAATTATTCTGTTGCGGTCCATTTTCTTTCTTTGAATCATGATGTTTCCTGTGCCACCGAGAGGGGGCGATATAGAAATGCTGTAACAGAGACTTGCGTTATTTTGGATTGTTACTCAGACTTTATCACGTATGGGCATGAACGATGAAGCATTGTTTAATGTGAAGCTGTAGAGTTAGGTTTATTTGTCTATGTAATTTGTAAATTTTTGATGTAACCCTTTTATATGATGATGTGGTTACAATGATGTATTACGTCACTGATTGTGATTGGTAATGATGGATCATTGCAGTGATTGGTCATGTGTTGATTTTAAATGAGATTGTGTTGAAGAGACTGTTTGTATATACCTGATGTAGGTCAAGGGACCGAAACGTTGTGAATAAAGCTATTTTAATACGTGTGCAAGTACTGTTAGTGTGCGAAATCTTTTCATTTTTGATTGAATTGGATTCGAAAACTAAGATAGCTGATTTTTTTTCTGAATAACTGTGCGATTATATATCCATCCATGCCATGATATCCACTATTATGTCTGACATCCTGTTAGCCCAGTCTGTAGTCCTGCTCCCACCACAACCTCCATGCTTTTTGCTCTGGGAGTCTGACTCCCTATGATGTTTAATTATAGATAACAGGATGAATGACACTCAGAGCGAGCATCATTTAGCACGTGCTGCAAGGAGAAATAGAACGGTCTCACAGCTTCAAAAGAAAAATGTTGAAAAGTTTGCCAAGAGCTTTTGAAGTTGCTCTTGTGAGACAAGACTGTCTGGCTTTGCTTTTGGGAGCTTTTGTGAATTTGAAGCCTAATGATGGCTGGGAGTCCGAGAGTGTGTATTAGTCCCTCTGTATAGGTTAGAAGATGGTGCACTCTTAAATCTAGAACTCTTAATAAACCTTTGTGTGTCACAGTCTCAGAAAGGTTTTATTTCTTTATATCAAAGTTCCATGCTGGAATATTCTAGACTAAGTTGACTAATTACACCTTGTTGACTACATAGTGCCCTATTTAATAAACCACTTCTGAACACAGTGATAATTATCATTCTCTATGCGCATGTAGGAAACCAATAATAAATGGTTACATCTAAAACTGTAGGCTCAGGATCCACTGCAACCCGGACTACGATAAAGGTAGAACCACTTTAGGAAGCTAAGAACAATTGAAAAAGCATTTTGGACACAGATGATGTTTTATCCAACTAAGAAAGAATTATTTCAAAATGTTCAGTATTTTTTTAAACCATAAAAACAGACTAAAGTTCCATAAAAAACACTAATGATTTAATATTAGAACATCTGTCACACAATGGTCACTAAAGGAAACGTTACTTACCGAATGTTATTGTTCCTACAGCTAAAAATGTCTTCACAATGCTGTAGGAATGTTTATGAACATTAGGTAAGAACACCCTGAGAACCTGAGAGGCTAAGCATTATAAGAATCGAACATTTAATAATGTACTTCTTGCCTAAAATTGTTAGCTGAGAAGTCATGAAAAATACACTTTCTCACAGGTTTCTCACAGGTTCTTTGTTAGGGGTAAGGGTTCTTTGCTTCCTAAACAAAGAGTTCTACAAGGAAGTCCAACATGTGGTGATAGGAACATACTCAGTTATATGGTTATAGAACCCTACATCAGAGTGTGTCCCTATCAGACCACAACCACTTTTTAAATGCTTCAATATAAAGCCCGAATTATCCAATGAACCCTTAAAGAACCTTTGAAGAATGCTTTTTCTAGGAGTGTTTTAATAATGCATTTAATAAGGTCATTGAGAAAGAAAGAAAGAAAGAAAGAGAGAGAGAGAGAGAGAGAGAGAGAGAGAGAGAGAGAGAGAAAGAGTTCCAGCATGAACCAGTACATTTTCCACCATGGGTCCTGTGCCGTTTCTCAGTGCAGTTTAATCTTTTAACATGTCAGTGTAGCTGCAGGTTTTCATTACAACCAAGCAAGAGCAAAAGCTCGATTCATTGAACCTGAAGGCCTCTTTGGTTTAATGAAAACCTGAGGATACACGACAATTCATGGAGCACATTGGTTGTAATCTAGGGATACGTCCATACCGTTTTTCTTCAGAACGAGTACGATGTACATGTTTTTGTTACTCACCAATACTGATACTGAAATGAATAACCTTAGTATAAATCAATCAGCGACATCCTTTTATTCATTATTATGTTTCAAGCATGTTTCAAGCTCATTCTTTATAGCTCATTGTAAAAGAAGTGCAAAGCTAGCTACATCAGTTACCTTGGATCGAGTTGGGTTTCAATACAGAAGAACAGGTTTTATTCCACTTCATTAAAGTGCTTCTGTACAGCTCTAAGTAAAGCCGATTTTATTGTCATCATTCTTCAGAATCAGTGAGAGATAGAGGCTTACCAAGAAAAATACTGATGCTAGTAATGGAGGTCTTGTTGGTTTTTTTTTCTGGACTTTCCCCCCTATTTTTCCCCCAATTTGGTTACTTGCTAATTCTCACCTATGAGACAGTTCTCCCTTCTCATACAACAGCTGTGGCACATATACAATGTACATACAATGTGTTACATCACATAGTATCACATGACTTTGGTATCAGATCAGTTTTTATGAGTATGAGTAAATGAGTATGATGCCAGACCAATACCTGTTCCCAGCATCAGTATTAATGCATCCCCAATTATAATATATGACGGTAGGCAAGTGTCTCAATACAGATTTTGATCATCTTCAACAATATACAATCGTTAATTAGCCATAACGACATAATTATTAATGCAGCTTAGTAACCAAAAGGAAACCTTTTGACTCTTTCAGCTTTATTTTTTAAATAAAACCTGCAGTTTGTGTTAAAAAAAACAAAAAAAAACCTCATCGGGACGTTTGATCTCCACCAAAATATAAAAATTGCAAGTCAGCCTCAAAGCAAAACAGATTCCCAACAAAATTCTCCTGGTAAAATAAAAGTCAAATAAATTTATACACACTGACTTTGCTGGATTACAAGATCTAGACCGTTTATTTATTCATGTAATATAGTTTCAGAGAAAATATGCTAAAATATCTCAGTGACTCAGTAGTTCAGTTTGGCACATTAAGGCATTTTCATTTTTTTTTTTTAGGATGCGTGGGAACCTGATTTAGGACATTTAGGAAGTACAGCCTAATGCATTTGGAGAATGCAGAGAAATTGTCAAAATCAGATCGTACTTACCTCCTTACCATTGGCCACAAACAGGCACTGGATTTATTAAATGGTATTTGTATAGTGTGTTTAATAACAAATAGGACGTAGATTTAGAACCCCAATGAGCAAGCCAGAGGCGACAAGAAGTGGCAAGAAGAAACCCCCTGAGATGACATGATGAAACCTTGAGAGGAACCAGACTCAAACCCATCCTCTTCTGGGTGACACCAGATTTAAAAAAAAAATTATAAATATAAAAATTAGATTATAAATAATTACAGTATAGCTATAAGAGTGAAATGATGAAATGTATGAAAGTCGTATAAATGCTATAAGATTGTAAGTATATACATATTGGGAACATGAGTCATGGCTTTAAGCTAGAACAAAGCTGGTGAAAATTAAATTGCCACAATTGCGCATGGCTAATCTCAGGGAACTGAAACTGTGCATGTCTGTTCTCAAACCTGACATACCTTTCTATGATAAAACTTCTTCCAAGCCTTGATTAAACAGTCGAACTGTTGAAAAATTCCACAACGCGCGTTGGGCAGCGGTGCGCTGGAGCGTAAAAGCGCGCGTCCAATCCTCAGCCACGCGCGTCCATAAAAACGCGCCGCACAGAACGGAGCGTAAACCATAACGCACAGATCACACCGAGAGGTAGAGAGAAGGAGAGTGGGACAGATCTGAGCTCATGTCTGCTTCACAAGCGCGAACGACTGATTCCCAAACTCCACACGGGGTTTCTTCGGAGCACAAGGAATGTTCTAACATCATTGTTTTCCCCAGCTTTCACTGCTGTAACCCTGGTTTTGAGGTGTGTATCAGTTCCATGGTGTGTCTGAACTGTTTTGTTCCAGGACGAGATTGTGTGCGGACATGGAAAGTATGAAACTACAAGTGTTTCACGAGTTAACACAGCGCACGAAGCGGATACGATGAGCGTCGGCGATGCAGCACAGCTCGGGAATGCGCGACGACATCACGGAGCGTAACGCGAGTTTCATGCTAAACAGAAGCGCGAACCAGTCATGGACGGACTTCCCGGAGCGAAGCGACTTGATGAGCGATGGTTCAGCCGTGCTGCGCATCCTTATCTCCACTATTTACTCGGTGGTGTGCGCGCTCGGTTTGGTCGGCAACCTGCTCGTGCTGCACCTCATGAAGTCAAAACACGCGTGGAAAAAGTCTTCCATTAACCTGTTCGTGACTGGGCTAGCGGTGACCGACTTCCAGTTCGTGCTTACGTTGCCGTTCTGGGCGGTGGAGAACGCGATGGATTTTACGTGGCCTTTTGGCAGGGCGATGTGCAAGATCGTGTCGTATGTCACAGCTACTAGTATGTACGCCAGCGTGTTCTTCCTGACCGCCATGAGTGTGGCGAGGTACCATTCCGTGGCGTCGGCGCTGAAGAGCGGACGCAGGCGCAGGCGTCTGTCTGCGTGCTGCATTAGCGCAGTGATCTGGACGGCAGCAGTTGTGGCCGCGTTACCACATGCCATTTTCTCTACCACAGCCACCGTGTCCAACGAGGACCTGTGTTTGGTCAAGTTCCCCGACCCTAACGGCGACGCGCAGTTCTGGCTCGGCCTCTATCACGCCCAGAAGGTGCTGCTCGGCTTCCTGGTGCCGTTTGGGATCATCTCAATGTGCTACCTGCTTCTGCTGCGCTTCGTCACGCACAAGCGCGCCAACGCGTCCGGCGCCAGGAGGCGCTCCAAAGTGACCAAATCGGTCACCATCGTGGTGCTGTGCTTCTTCTTGTGCTGGCTGCCTAACCAGGCACTGACCACTTGGGGCATCCTGATTAAGCTGAACGCCGTGCATTTCAGCTACGAGTACTACACCGCGCAGGTTTACGTGTTCCCCGTGACCGTGTGCCTGGCTCACTCCAACAGCTGCCTCAACCCGCTGCTCTACTGCCTCATGAGGAGAGAGTTCAGGAAGGCGCTCAGTGAGCTCTTCTGGAAGATCGCTTCGCCCTCCAGTACGAATACGCGACCCTTCACGGCCTGCAGCAAACCAGAGGATGTGAAACAGAAGCGCTCTGTAGTGCCACTCAGCAGACCCGACCCTGGCCTCGTCTTCTACCCACCCGGTGTTGTGGTGTATAACAGGAGAAATGACCTTCTGCCGAACAGCACTTAAACTGTACGCAAAAAAACCCCAACAAAACTGATCCTGGAAGACATTTTAGGCGTTATTTTTGGTTGACTCAACACCAGAACTCTTAAAAGGGCCTCCAGGAAATATTACCAAACGGAACTGTATTTGAAAATAAACTTGTTGCTTGGGGAACATTCACAGCCATCATAAACTGCATGTCAGAAGTATGCAAATTCACATGGGCTCCCAAACACCTGTTGCCACATTTACCAATAAACAGCAGGGTAGACAATATTGTACTCTTAATGAATTATTAATTAATTACAATATTTTTTCTCTTAATAAATGGTATTAATTATTTTGTTATTACAAGTAAATGATCAATCAATTAAAAGTAAATTCATTATTTTAAGTGGCTTTTTAAAACTTTTTTTCTTTAAAATGATTGTATTAATTAAAATGCAGTAAATGTAAAAATCAAGCAGCTGCTTTAAAAAAAAAAAACTTTATTATTCCACAGAGGAAGCATTACGGGTGTGTACAGTCTGTTTGTGCATCAGTTTGTGGTCGTAATCCTTGTGTTCAGCTCAATTATGAATCAAAACACAGTCAGGACCGATGTGTGTCTACAAGTTAATCAACAATGTGCTTTTAGGAGAGTGAAAATGATCAAATGTTTAAATAAAGCAACTACATATCACTGATTTTGTATTTCTCTTTTTACCTGTTACTGTCAAAGCTACCTCTTTGTAGGTGCTTGTCACTCATTGCCTAAGTTCGTTGTTTCATTGGCTTGAGAAAGAGACTAACGTCCACACCTCCAATAAATGTTCAATAAACAAAAAATATTATTAAAAAAAATATTATATAACGTTGTGTTTATGGATCTGTTGCTTCCAAAAAAATTCTTTATTTAAACACTTGAGTTGTAATTAAAAACAAATTGCATGGAAGACAGGTTTAAGTTTTTAAAAAGTTTATGTTAAGCTCTTTGAACAACCAAACAGACACATTTTATTCTCATAATTACATGTAGAACTGGTGACCTGACCAGGCACAAAATGAAATTTTTATATAATTCAATGTTTAATTAATTCTTACTAACTGGATCACATTCAATATAAATTTCAGAGATTTATTTATTTGTTTGTTTGTTTGTTTGTTTGTTTGTTTTATTACTTTTTTCCTCCCAAATTCACACAGATTAGGAATTATGGACGTCTGCCAGACGGTTGAGCTGCCCGTGTAAGATAACAGTAGTTTAATTGTAAACCTTTCCAGTTGCTTAGATATGAAATTAGAAATGTTTGTAGGTTAGTCTCCCACACACACACTACACAGGACAAGACCATGACTATCACCTTCGATAAAAATAAATAAATAAAATAAAATAAAATAAAATAAATAAATACAACAAAATAAAATATGCTATATCCTAGTTAAAAACTTTATTCTGCATATTTTGATGAAAAGCTCACCAGAGTTTAACCCAAAGCTGCTCGGTTTTTGAGCTTGCCTAGTTTGTCGTTTTTCCTCTTTGTTAAATATGGGAAATAAACCCTTGCGTTATCTTGACAAAACGTTATTCTCATGAAATTGCTCCTAAATTTCATTCACAGTTGACTGACAGCAGGCACTGACCTCCTGTTGCTTAGTGACCATGTGGTAAAATGTTTTAACACAACTCGTACCTAAATACGTACCTAATGACATTACGATCATACCTTCAGAACGTCAAGAGTGGAAAGCCAAGGTATGAGTTTTATAATTTTACCAACGTTTGACATTTTAGCCTGATTTCAAGATATATTTCAAAAACTGAAAGCTTCCCCTTGTGAAAGGGGAAACATTCACTGTAATCCCTTGAGATAAAGGGAAAATATTGAGCTGAATTTATGAACACTATATACCGTAATACAGAATATGGGAATTATAATGATAGATGTGTGTAACCATGTGGTTGAGCCACCTGTTAATTATAAGGTTCTAAGTTTCCACTGAAAGCCACTGAGACACTAACCTGAATAAAGTACTTACAGAAGAGGAATGAATGAATTGTATTGATTTTTATTTGTCTCAATTGTGTGTGAGACCCCATGACGTCAACCATTAATGACGGTATTGAAGGAACTAAAATAATGTTCACTGTAGAATGTTCTGAGGAGAGCTACCATCCCAGAGAGCTGTGGAGGTCAGTTTGATGTTTGTGAAGAGAGAATATTGGTGAGGTGATCAGCGTGGTGCACAGTACACATAAAATATGTCAAATGGAACCATGTGGAGTAAAATTTAAGGCTCAAATAGTCACAAGTATGAGACTTAGATGAAAGAGACTTGTAAGAGAGTCATTGTGTTTATTTCATTGTTTTCAGTTCAGTGTACATGTTTAATAAAGACAGTAATAAACAGGCAGCCGAAAAGGGACACGGTTGAAGCCGACAGAACCACCACTACCACGCTACCGGCCATATTGACTAGAGCTCCGAGTCCAGCTCCCACTATGATCTGAGCTAACTGCACCATACAAGTCAGAGCTGCACAGTCCATTCCCGTCCCTCTGCTCTGCAGAGATGCGTCCTTCCCACTCTGCTTACTCTTCTCCTGCAGGACAGAATGTAAATCATCAATCAACATTAATTAAATGTATTAGAGCTATAGAAAACAAATACACAAAAAAAAATACATAACGTTATAAATGTTTTATTGCCATACTTTCAGTCTAAAAAGAAAAAAATAATAATATTATGACATATTATTACACAGATTATTTTATTAAAACACTTTGGTCATAAAAAGAAAAAAAATATTTTTTAAGTCTGCATTTAATTAAAAGTACGTCCTCGTTTTATTTCTACTGAATTATTTTGAAATTCTTTAAATTATTTGATTAATTTTATTTATTTTATATTTGTTTTATTTTGTTCTATATTTGTATACTTTGTAACTCCTTAAGTTTGGTTTTGGACTTATATTTCACTTTATCTTTGAGTTTATCCCATGCATATTTTTATTTGATCCGGTGCATTCTATTATTACCTTTAACAATGAATTTTTTTTACTACTTCAATGTACAGAACTGTGATCTGTGATAAACATGTACAGTTTTACATTTACATTAGATGATCAAATGTTTGCTTGTCCAAATATGTAAAAAAAAACAAACAAACAAACAAACAAACAAAAAAACCCCAACAATTTTCATGGGGTGTACTTATTTTTTTTTCACATGACTGCAAGGTAACAGGAATGTTCTGTAGACCTTCCAGCAAATGTAAACGTAACTATAAACAGAAAAAGTTTCCTCACACTACCTCAATGTAGATTATTTCCCTATAATACCACAGCACAGAGTGTTTTATTCCTTACATAACAATGTTCTTATGCATCAAAAAGCAAAACCATTTCAAACACACCATATAAAAAAGTGAAAATAAAAGGATTTTCGATCCAGCATGACCGCACTGAGGTTTGAAGGAGAGGAATGTCATGTAAGGATGGTGTGCCTTGTCCTTGATTCAGCTGTCAATCATTTCAATAGCCATGATTTCTCCACTCTACTTTCTCTGAGCACAAAAACGATTGAATGTGAATCTGCGCTGCTGCAATGCACATCTAAGAATGAGATGTTCCAGTCAGTGATGCATCTAGGTTCAAGGAATATCACTGTGACAAAGCAATCTGTATTTCCACAGTTGTATAAAATGACTACACACAATCGCAAGCACACGCGCCATCAAGCCCAACTGCCTCCAGTTCGGCTTTTATTCTGGCATGAATTAACTGCCCACATTTCCACCACACACACACACACACACACACACACACACACAGACAGACCTCCTCCTCCTTGTGGTACTCTGAGATCAGGTTGAACGGGATGGTGTAAAGTGTGCTGGACATCACGCCGAACACACAGCACAGTGTCAGTGTGGAGATGATATTGGGAAACAGACCAATCAGACTCGTGCCCAGTCCAAACACAAAGTAGCCCATGAAGTAAAGACCCTTCAAGCCAATGTAGGGCAGTAGCAGCCTCTGTACGTCTGCACATGCAAAAACAAACACATCATAGCCATAATCAAAGAAACAATAGGCAAAAATAAATATACAGAATATCCCCATTATCCCAAATGTAGCTGATCAGCCAAGTCATGCAAGTGTCTCAAGTTTGCTTCTTTAATTTTGCACTGGAGCTATGAGGCTAAAGTAGCCGACAAGTAATACGTTAGCATCATGCTTCAATTTGATTTCAATTTTTAGCTTATATGGCGCATCTGTATGAGCTGTTACTACAGAAACAATAACGTATTATAATCAGCGCATTAATATTAACCCATCGTTCACGTTACAGCCGGAACTACAGTCTGAGCCATGCTGTTCTACAAAAATAATGACCAATCTTCTGAACAATTACATTCAATCATTTAGATCATTAGGTTGGTCATTATTTTTGTATGTCATATATATATATATATAAATAATCAAGGAAGTGGATTGTTTTCCTTCATCAGCATGTCCACAAGTGTTTAATTTGTCTTATATCACAGCAATTGGCAAAACAATAAAAATATTCTTTATTAAAGAATCAACTTTCAATTAAAAAAATAATAATAATTTTAGCTTAATTTAATGCCGTGGAGGTAAATACTCACAGGAATAGAGAGCAGAGGACACAGCATTGATGCACAGCCCCCAGCAGCCCACCTCCACCCCCCTCTCATAGGTAGCATATGCGGTGGAGTTATGGGGAGCATACGGGTTTCCCTTATACACAATCTGCAAGAAAGAGTAACACATATGACCAGAAATTTAAGAGCTGTACAATGTATTGTGTGTTACCAAGTGATCAAAATATCTAATGCAGGGAAGGAAACAGTAACATAATTCATAAACCCCACCGAGATTTTTCATGGCTCTGAAAAAAGAGGGATATCTGTGCTCTGTACTTGAATTTCTAGGTTAACTGGATTTATTGACACAATGGAGTGTTGGTTATCTGACACAATCCTAGACTTTTGTTGTCTAAGTTCTAAAGCTCCAAACCTGCTCAAGAGAAGGCTTATTCAATGTTAACAAGAGTAGATTATATATCTAGAAGTGAGTTTCAAATCATTATATCATAATGCGTGTGCACCATTTGCTTTTTTGTGCGATGTAAAATTGTGGCCTAGTTCATTTTGGTTCATTCATCCACTCAATTTAATGTAATAAGTGAACAAAAAAAAAAAAAGGTTACAAATTATTGTTGGGGCTAGTAAATTTCTGTTAGAGACACATTGAGATACTGCCATGGTATATCATGAAATTATTGTAAGAGACCTCTATTTTGCACATATGTTGTTTTTTTTTAGTATTTTCTTCCATGTGGGTCTTACATTTAGTTTGTGGTAAATTGTATTAACAATTTGTTTAAATATAATAAAAAGAGCACAATTTTATTAATTGGAGAGCTTGAAATACCAAATCGCAAGTATATCTGCTCTGTTATGTACATCTTAGATAACCTAATAGGCTGTGGTGGCTCACTGGTTAAAGGCTCTGGGTTATTGATCAGAAGGTCAGGAGTTCAAGCCCCAGCACTGCCAAGCTATCACTGTTGGGCCCTTGAGCAAGGCCCTTAACCTTCAACTGCTCAGTTGTATAAATGTGATACATGTAAGTCTGGATAAGAGTGTCTGCCAAATGCCGTAAATGTAAATGAAATAGAGCTATTCCTATACAGCTTACACTTGCAGTCAAATAATGGAATGAACCTGATTTCAGTAGGATTGCACGGTATACCAGTACTACAGTAGTATCGCGATACTAAAGCTTCAAAATACCGCCGATGCAACTGTATCGTCAATAAACTAGTACCTTAAGTAATGTTGTATGTGCGGCAATGAATACTATTTTCGCTAAAACAACACATCTTACTGCTTTTGCAGAATACACAAAGGTAAATGACACTTCAGTCAACCTAAATTCTTTACCTTAATCTTTAAAGATGACCTGTTTGCTACCAAGTGAGCTAATGTTGCAGTAACCGCCGTGTGTAAATACTACAATTAGCCTTGTTTGCTTGTAAGCGAGCTAACACTATGCTAACCGCTGTGTCTGAATACTAACAGGGTTCATACAAGGTGCTTGAAGTGCTTGAATTTGGCTTTTTGTCATTTAAGTACTGGAAAACCTTGAAAATGGCTATTTTTAGCCATTTTCTATCTAGTGGTGCTTAAAAAATGCTCGAATTATAAAAAGTCAATAAATACGAAATCGTGTTTATTTCCAATAGAACACGAATACAATCTCTTCAATTAAAATATGCCTCCCCGCTGCAACCTTAATTACTTTTTGAAGAAGAGAGTGGCTAGTACTGGTCCGTGGGCACGAGGTCCTGCTTTCCAGCTGCAGACACACCTCTGTCTGCGGCTATTCTGTTCGGTGAGTGGCAGAGAGGAGCAGCACATTCATTCACTTCTAACTTTCTCTCTCAGTGATTATTTTACATCTAGCCAAAATCACAGCACAGCCGTTGTTAAACAGATGTAAAGGACTGATGCTATATGTTAATTAGCGCATGAGCTCATCTAGCAACATTTAGCAATTTTCCATTGTAAGTTGTTGGCAACAGTGCTCCTGCCACTCACCTTCACGTTATGGTGAAGACGAAGCAATGCCTGGGAAATTATTTATTTTGCTTGGAATTCAAAAAGAAGAAATAAAGAATATGTTTGAATGACATCTCTTGTATAATCCTTGAAAAAAAAAACTGTAAGCAAGTTCATTTCCAAATTCAGTTATTTATTCCTAATGTTGTGTTCATTCTTTGCTGAGGACAATTTCCATTTGCATGAATTCATTCTTCTAGGGAACAATAGATGAAATATGTGGCATATTGAATTAGCTGTTGGACAACTGTATGATTGTTCTTGAGTTTTTCCAATAGCCAGGTCTGTCTGTTTTCATTTATATCTATGTATTTCTGTAAATTTAGCTCATTTTGTAGATTTGAATTATGAATTAACACAATATTGCATGGTATTGTGATACTATTTAGTATTGTAATACTTCAGCTGGTATAGTATTGTAAGATATGGTTATGGGATCGTGACAACCTTATATCACAGTTAAACTGATCTGATATTCAGTACTGTGAAGAAGTCTTTGGCACTTGTCAATGGTGGGCTGGCCATCTGCAGACAGCCATTCTGATATATATATATATATATATTGCATCTTATTTCCTTTGGCATGGGTAAGTCACCAGCAGCAAAGCCCAACTTGGTGGGGAGGGGGCGGGGTTTGTTGTTCGTCTCCCTCAAAATACTTCTAATCTCCCCCTCTCAAAAATGTGTTTGGTCTGCTCCATTGCGTATCTTGAAACACGCCCCCTTTCATGTCTATTTCACACAGGCAGTGAGATTGATTTCCATAGATGAAAAAGGGAAGGCGCTGACAGCTCTAGCATTACAGATTATTCTAGCATTACAGTTTATTCTCTCTCTCTCTCTTTCTCATAAACACAAACTCTCTTTCTCATACTCATAGACATGCTTTTTCAAATATACACTTTCTCATCCACATACACCCAAACACACACACACACACACACACACACACACACACACACACACACACACACTCTCTCATATGGGGTGCAGTATCATGGCTGACCCTGCGCTCTGACCCCCAACTTCCTAACAAGCTGGGGTATGCGAAGAAAAGAATTTCACTGTGCATATGTATATGTGACCAATAAAGACTCATTATTATTATTATTATTATTATTATTATTATTATTATTATTATTATTATGTACACACTCCTCTTCTCCTCCTCCTCATTCCCTCCTAAAGCTCTGCTGACCTGCTCCCAAGAGAGTGAGTGTAATGTCACATGATGATAGAGTGCCATTCAGATGTGGATTCATATTAAAAAAATAAAGTTTCAGTCCGGATTCAGGAGATGTATAGCTGAGTGGTGCAGCTCTCCTACGCTGCACCCAGATGATGCCCCCTTACTAGCGAACATGCTGTCTTGATTGATTTATAGTCTTTGTCACACTGTTCTTCTCTTTCTGTTTGCCTGTTTTACAAATATGTCTTGATATCTGTTCATTGCTACTTCAAATAAATATGTTTAAATAGCATTTATGTTTCTGTATTGTGTTATTTTTTTATGCTAGTAAGAGGTGTTAAAAATTGGACTAACTATGAATGAGCTGGTGTGTTATGATGTGACGTGTTGTGAGTCGGGTGTGGTGGTCCACTCTGGGACAGAAAGTCCAGGGCCACTTTTTGGTTCAAGTTCACGCCTGGCATCTGTGGCAGCACAGAAAGAAAGAAAAGCGCTCCTCACACAACTGTCCCCATGGTGCTGAAAGAACAGCTCTGCTTCAGCACTACTTCTGTTTTGAACAGCTCGACAGCATGTGGCTGCATAAACACACACGGCTGGCAGCTAATGATCAAAGCGGCAGTTCTCCACCGTCCTGCATCCTCCCGACGGGAGAGTGTAAAAGGGCTCTCCCCCTACAGCCAAGTGAGCTACTGCTTCCATGACCCTGTTAATCCCTTTCTCGCTGTCTCTTGCAGAAGAAACTGGATCAGAGGAAGACTACGCTTCCTACCTGCATCTCCAAAAACCTCTGGTTACTATTTTTTTTCCCCATTAATTTAATGGTCATCTATTTGGAAACCCCAGCAGAGATATTCTGCCCTGTGCACAACACATATTCAGTACAGTCTATATGCAGCAGCAAATTTATTTAGTTCATTCAATTAATGAATTTCAGGCCAGTTTGTATAGAAATAGCATTTAAATATGAGCTTATTTTGGAACTCAGTAGGGCATTCTTTAGGTCGAGCTATTAGAGCAAAAAAAACAAACAAACAAACAAATGATACAAAAAAGATATAGTATGCCTTATCGGTTAAATATGGATAACGTAGTCATATACAGTTACAACCGTAGTTGGAGTTTAAATGATTTGTTTCAGTTCAGCCACAAATGAGCTCCATCTCACCTGCCCCATAAAGTCAGTGAAGAAGAGCATGTTGCAGAGGAAAGCAGTCCAGCCCAGCAAGTGGCTGATGCATAGGCAGCGGTAGTGACTGGGCATGTTAATCATGGCAGACAGTAATGATTTCAGAGTCATCCTCTTCTGTACCTGCAACACACACCCACCCACCCACACACACACACACACACACACAAACGCAATGGATGTAAGGTTTCTTAATCAAATCTGAAGCCGTGGCGAGAGTCTGAACATTTATATGCAGAGTAATTATAGAAGGTTAAAAACCCTGCCTAATAACTATGAAAAAATGCTAACAGTTATAGAAAATAATTAAATAACAATACAAGTTATCCAATCGAAACTGGACAGTTAAAGATTGGTAAAAGGCCAAGCGATGTTTTTCCAATCTTCATCTGTCTCGTTTTGGTGAGTCTGTGTCCACTGTAGTCTCAGATTCCTGTTCTTGGACTACAGGAGAGGAACCCAATGGATTCTTCTGCTTTTGTAGCCCATCTGCCTCAAGGTTTGGCTTGTTATGCTTCTGAGATGCGGTTCTGCTCACCACAGTTAGAAAAAAATGGTTATTTAAGTTAGTTTAAGTTAAGATTCAGCTTGAATTAGCCTGGCCATTCTCCTCTGACTGCTCATATTAACAACACATCTCTGGCTGCAGAACTGCGGCTCACTGGATGCGCACCATTCTGTGTAAACTCTAGAGATTGCTGTGCATGAAATTCCCAAGAGATCAACCGTTTCTGAAATACTTAAAAGTCAAAGGCAAAGTCATGGAGATCACATTTTACCCCATTGTGATGTTTGATGTTAACATTAAATTAAGCGTTTGAGATGTATCTGTATGCTTTAATGCGTTGTGCTGCTGCCAGATGATTGGCAGAATGATGCATAAATGTGCAGGTTTACAGGTGTTCCCAGTAAACTGGCCAGGGAATGTGTGTGTGTGTGTGTGTGTGTGTGTGTGTGTGTGTTAACATTGTAGAATTTTACTTGTCTATACCAGCAGCTCTGACAGTAGTGCAGCTGCAAATCACAGGTTTATTGTATGTAACGCACTCCTTCTAATACATTGTCTCTTCTATAGTAACGCCTCAGTCATCATCGATTTTATCCAAAGTGCTTTACACTGTCTCATTCACCCATTCACACGCACACACACACACTCACACACCAATGGTAGCAGCTCTGCCATGCAAGGCGCTAACTTGCCATCGGGAGCAACTTGGGGTTCAGTGTCTTGCCCAAGGACACTTTGGTATGTGGAGTCACGTGGGCCGGGAATCGAACCGCCAACCCTACGATTAGTGGACATCCCGCTCTGCCACCTGAGCCACAGCCGCCAGTGTTTTTTTAATTTAAGAGAGAAAGCGAGAGGCTGGTAAGGGAAACGACTGTTGTACTCCAGTAATAACTAGCAACAGCAAACTGCAGCTTATTTATAGCAAGCTATTACGAGCAGATAATGTGGGTAATTTCAGCCAATGGAAGACATCAGGGCAGAATTACACAGTCTCCAAACTGCAAAAACATTCAATTTGGCTAGATTTGATACACAAGACATTTGCTATTTCCTGCACAAGCTGACCATTTTGATTTTTCATCTGCGACCTGGATTCTCTTCATAGAGTGTATTAGTATATATGAGTGTTTGCTTTTAAAGAGGTTCTCCAAAATGCTCTGGGGAAATAAAGACTCAGTCTTATGAGAAATAAAGACTCATGCAAGCTTCAGGCCATTACCAAGGATCTCCTGATAATAATAAAAAAGTAAAGTAACTGAAAATATTGGAACGGCAAGGCCAAGGTTATTGTGTTCGCTTATACATTGAAGACATTCGAGTTTGAGATGAAAAGATGAATATGAGACGACTGATCATAATTTTGCACATTGCACCTTTTGTTTGAACCTACCCATTTTTTCAAGTCATCCAACATATTGGAACATGTTTGTTAAATATAGGTGTGCAACAATTATTGGCACCACTATGAATTCATATGAGAAAAATATATTCGAAGTATATTCCCATTGATATTTTAAATTTTTTTAGTACACCTGAGTGACTAGGAACAAGAAATTGTTCAACCATGACTCAGAGGACAAATTCCCTTGGTCATTCATTACAATTGGCAAGGCCAAGAAAAACAGTTGAATATAACAATTGTTTGATATCCATGAGAGCAGAGCATTTTTGTGAATTTTTTTGAACAAAAGATCAAAAGCTTCAACAAGAAAGACAATTTTTCACCGCCTTCTTTGTTCATATTTACCAAGGGTGCCAATATTAGTGGAGGGCACTGTATTTAGATCACAGGAACTCACCACATAAGCATGTCTGAGTGACATCACTGAAGAAATGGATGTGGTTTAAGGAGGATATTTTCGTGAACCTTGTAATCTCAAGGCACCAACTATGTCTTGGCTGCTCAAGCACATCTGCAGTAAGGGGAAGTATTGTGTGCATTAAATAATTTTTCGTTGAACTGTCACTCGAATATGATACAACGGTTAAACCATTTCATGCTTATCATCCTCTGTGGCTGCTTGAACTGAGAGTAGGAGCTTTATGAAGCAGAAGAAGAGCTCTTGTGACAATCTCAGCGACAGATGGTCTATTGTGTAAGACAAGTAGCTAGTTAATCACTGAAAATAGAAAATATAACAGCACACACAAATAGCATTCAGATGAAGTTACTGGTGATTGTGGGTGTAGGCCATTTGAATTAGATATTGAATATCTTCGTAGTGCATAGACGAGGCATAGACGAGGCAAGGCAAGAATCGAGAACGAGAAACAAGAAACAAGATCAAAGAACATGAAACAAAACAAGGAACAGGGTACAAACACTTGGTACGGTGATAACACTCAATACTTCGCAAAGTCATTGTGTTCAAACAGTCTCTTTATACTGTGGTTGTGAGTGCTGTGAATTTGATGCAGGTGTGCATGATTAGAATGCATGCGAGTGTTCTGGGAATTGCAGTCCATGGCGGCCATGTTTATAGGCCGCAGAGCAGGATGGGAAAGGTAGTCACTTTGCTGGTTTGCTGTGACATGACATTGAGAGATGGAGGTGGTTTCATTATGAGCAAATCCAATAATATACAAAATTCCCTGCAAGTCACAGTTCATCACTGTATTTACCCGAATGTGGGCGATGCACAATGCATCCCCAAACAGAATTTCACATTTTGTGCCTCAATATCTAATATGAACAAAGTTAATCCATACTTAATTATGACATGATACAATCACATCACCACAATTACACGTCTCTTATGGTCTGGACTGCACTTTTTTTAAACTTAGTGGTTTCAAAGTGCTTTATACGGGTTCTCATTCAACCATACACACCAATTGTAGCAGAGCTGCCGTGCAAGGCGCTAGCTTGGCATCGAGAGCAACTTGGGGTTCAGTGTTTTGCCCAAGGACTCTTCGGCATGTGGAGTCACGTGGGCCGGGAATCGAACCTCCAACCCTATGATTAGTGGACATCCCGCTCTGCCACCTGAGCCACAGCCACCCACAGTCTTACCCCACAGTGCTGTTGAATTCTGAATTCTGATTGTTCAGCGAGTGTTGAGTAATTTTCGATAACAGCAGCTCTGACAGTATTACATCTGCAAACAATAGCATTATATTAATGCGCTCATTCACAGGGCAGCAATAACAACTTGCTCACAAGAATTTGTGTGGTGGATGAAGAATGAGGTATTTAACAAAGAAAAATTATTAGGAACACCTGTACACCTGCACACTCGTGCAGTTATCTAATCAGACAATCCGGTGGCAGCAGCGCAATGAAAAAGATCATGCAGATACAAGTCAAGAGCTTCAGTTACATCAAACATCGGAATAAAGAAAAGGTGTGATCTCTGTGAAATTGATTGCGGCATGGATGCTGGTACCAGAATGGGCTGGTTTGAGTATTTCATAAACGGCTGATCTCCTGGGAATTTCACACACAACAGTCTCTAGAGTTTACACACAACCGAGCGAAAAACAAAAAACATTGATGGAGCGACAATTCTGTTCGTGGAAATGCCTTGTTGATAAGAGAGGTCAGAGGAAAATGGCCGAGCTGCCAAGAAAGACATAGTTGCTCAAATAATCCCTCTTTACAACCGTAGTGAGCAGAAAAGCATCTCAGCATGCACAAATCATCGAACATTGAGGTGGATGGGCTACAACAGTAGAAGACCACATTGGGTTCCACTCCTGTCTGCCAAGAACAGGAGTCTGATTGGTAAAGACTCACCCAAATTGAAGATTGAAGATTATTTTAAAAAATCACCTGGCTTTTTCTCCAGTCTTCAACTGTCCCAGTTTGGGTGAGTCTTTGCCAATTATAGCCTCAGACTCCTGTTCTTGGTGGATATGAGTGGAACCCAATGTGGTCTTCTACTTAAGGAGATATTTATTTAGCCTTCATGGAAGAGTCTTCAACATCAATGTACAGTTTTCTTTCAAGGGAAAAGCTTCAGGACAGTGGTGTTTATGCTTTGCTGTTTCTCAATAATATGACAAGCTGCGTTTTTTTTGTTTGTTTGTTTGTTTTTGTCTTATTAAATTCAGGAGCCTTCAGGAACTGGCTAGAAGGAAAAGTATGATGTGCCATTCGTTAATAATTAAACAACTGGTAAAGTGCTGCGATATAAGAGGAATATAACACATATTCCTCAGGACAGCATGTGTTTTATTTCTCATTTTATAAATTTTATTCCATCCCAAAGCTCAATAAATTCCAATAAAAAGAAGGAGTATAAGAATTTGACAGAGCGATTCAACAGATGGCTCACCTCAATGCTCGGCTGCTGGGAGCTGGATGTGACGGAGTTGGCCTCGCTTAGAGCCGAGAATGAGCGAGGTCGAAGCTCAGGCTCTTTAGTCACAGAGCCATATGTGGAACCATTCATTACTGATGGCTGCAGCAAGGGGGCACCACGGACCGAGGGCTCAGTAGGATGCTGCTTTCCAAGAGGCTTCTCAGGAATGCTGAAGAGGTGCACAGTGAGGAAGAAGCCCCAGGTGAGCGCTGAGAAGAAATAAATGACCTGGTACTCTGAGCCCAGCAAGGCCCCCAGTGCAGAATGACCCCAGTCCATTGCACCAGTCAGGTACCCACATGCTCCACCCAGACCTGCAAAGCAACACGACACGGTATGTCATGCTCAGTGAGAAAAAATTGTCTGAAACAGACACAAGCTTCTCTTTTGTGCTTTTATGGATCCACTAGTTTCTCAAAAACTAATTCAATCTGTCCATTTGACCTTATTCATTATACCACAACTCTGTTGAATTCTGGTTCTGATTGGTCAGAAGGTGTTATATCTGTAAGTACAGTGGATATAAAAAGTCTGCATACACACCCCTTTTAAAATTGTAGGTTTTTGTGATGAAAAAAATGAAATGAAGACAAATAATGTCAGATCATTTTCCACATTTAATGTGATATAGCAACCAACAAAATTCAAGTGAAAAACAAACTGAAATTTTAGGAAAGGGGAAGAAAAGGGGGGAAAAAAACAACTTACAATAATCTGATTGCATAAATGTGCACAGCTATTTACTAATACTTTGTTAAAGGTCATTTTGCTTGTAATACAGCACTGTGTCTTTTGGGTAAGAGTTTACCAACTTAGCACATGTTTATTTGGCAATTTTTTTCACTCTTCCTTGCACAAATTCTCCAGATCTCCTGTGCACAAGTCATTCCACAGGTTTTCGTTAGAATTTAGCTCTGGGTTCTGATTGGGCCAGTTTCAAAAATGCTGATATTCTGAAGCTATACCTTAGATTTGTAGCTTGGGTCATTATCATGCTGTAAGGTGAAATCTTTCTTCATCTTCAGGTGTCTAACAGAGGCTTGCCGGTTTTGTGCCTAAATAGACAAGTATTTGGAGCTATCCATGATTCCCTCTATCTTGACTAGAGTCCATGTCCCACCTGAAGAGAAGCAGCCCCACAGCATGATTCTGCCACCACCATGCTTCACCACGGTCCTTTGGATGATAAACCGTCTTGGTTTTGTGCCAAACGCATATTTTAAAAATATGCAAAAAAATGTTCTAATATTTATTTTGCCATATAGTTTGGAGTGATTGTACAGTATATACTGTATGTTTTGGCAAACTTAGGCAGGCTTGGATGGGTTTTTTTTTTTTTTTGGCCTCTTCCCCATAGCTGAGACATGCGAAGAGAGACTGCTATTACATGCAAGGACAGACCAGTACTTGCCAGACATTCCTGCCTTTCCTTTAATGTTGCCGTAGATCTCTTGGCAGCCTCCCTGATAATTTTTTGTCTGTCCTTTCATCAGTGTTGGAGATACATCCCATTCTTGGTAATGTCACTGTGGTGCCTCATTTTCTCCACTTGTTGATGATGGCTTTCATAGTGTTCTATGCTACATCTAAAGTTTTGGAAATGATTTTGCATCCCTCTCCCTTTTAACAATGAGATCTCATACATGATTTATAAGCCCTTCTCAGGTGAAACCAGATTTAAAGAAAATCCTACAGCTGATCTTTATTTGAAGTTAATCAGAATCAAATCACTGATGACAGGTGTATGATAATTACTTATGAATACAAGTTATTTATTTTTTTCCTAAAATGTTTTTTACCCCCTAAAATTACTTGAATTTTGTTGGGTGCTATGTCATAATAATGGTGAGAAAATATCTGACATGACTTATCTTGTTTATCATAAATAAACTATATAAACGGTATTAGAAACCGAATTTCATTAAGCTTATATCCATTTCTCTATGCTGTGTAACTATCTAAAACACTTAGTACACCAAGACAGTAAGATTTTAGACATCTTTAAGCAGACCTGAATGTTTTTACCACTGAATTTAGTTTTTAAACTGCTAACCGGCATGATTGTTTCTGTATTTACTTTTTAATAAATTGTTTGTGACAGGTTTTATACAGTAATCAGGCACATGGTGGTGTGAGCTTGCTCAGTGGTCTCAGGTCCAGTCCCACCCAGGCACTTAATTTTACAAATCTGCTACAAAATCTGCAAGCACAATGTCTGGCTCACATTTAGAGAAGGATAAGCGACAAACATGTAAGTGTTACTGCACGTTACATCAGGTCTCCTATTAAAAATGTATAAAAAGTTTAGCAAATTCTGTGAGTAAAGACTAAAAGAGGGGAAATAAAGTAAAGGTAGGATTCAGATGCGCAATATACATACAGTATGATAAGTCAGTGACTTAATCTCAGAGGTTACAGCGATATTTGCACCAGGAACCATACATTTATTTAGATCCAGGTTTATGCCGGTACTTTGCTGAGTGGAAAATCCACTGAATTTTTTTTTCTTCTAATTTTTTTCTAATATAGTCTTGGCCAACTCGCACCCAGCAGTTTGCTCTCCCCGATCATATGACAGATCAAGGAGACCAAGGAGGGCAAATACTATCACGTGCTTCCTCCAAGACACTTGAAGCCAGCAAACTGTATCTTTTCAAACTGCTGCTTATGCTGTGTCATAATGCACTTGAAGGAAAGTGTGCAGGAGCTCACAGATGATAGGGATCAGTAGGAGAATGAGAGTATGCCACCCTTCTCAAACCTGCACAGCCAATTTTGCTCTCTTGGAATTCCCTCCAAGGATGGCTGTGGCATTCAAACTCGAAATCTCCAGATAATAGTGTGAATGCTTTTCTGCTGAGCCACTCAGGAGTCCGATCATTAATTTTTTTTTTATGTAAATGCACAAAACAGCCACAATTTCAGCGAGGATATGACAGTGTTTCACAATTCTATGAAAATGAGGTATTATGCGGTAAAGCGTCAAATCCAAACGACTGGCTTGAACTATTCCTCTGAACTGTCATATACGGCTAATCAAAAAATAAAGCTTATGAGAAATGAAACAGAGTGAAACAGATTGTGTGTGACAGGGTTTGTACAGAATCAGATGGTGTTGTGAGAATGCTCAGGTCCAGTCCTACCTAGTCATGTGCTGGGATCATGGGTTAAAGCTGAGAGCAACAGCAGTAGCACATGACCAGAGCGCATTACTGCAGCTCAATGGTGTGTGTGTGTGTATACACATGTTTAACTTCATGAACAGCATGACATTGTAAAGGTCAGAATTTTTAAACTTTTTTTTTTTTTTTTTTTTTAAATAATTGTATAATAATAATAATTGGCAAAAACTGAAAAAATGAAGAGTGCGATCGAATAGCAACGAAGACTCTTTTTAATTTTTTTAGAAAGCCTGAACTTAGACACAGCTCCTTGCTGTCAGAGTATATTTTTGTTCAAAATCCCCAAAGTTATTTTTAGATGATATCAGCAGGTATTCCAACTATTCCAATAATAATATACGCAAGGCCAAGACACATCCAGAAATGTATATCTCACCTAAATATTTAGGATGAATCACTTGGTGACTCGATAATGACAAAAAAAAAGGGGGGGGGGGGGGGGGT
>JANDJT010000081.1:19782550-19797226 GCA_024331685.1 Stegophilus panzeri | reverse complement strand
CTTTAATGTTTGGATTTCTTCATATGTGTGGATTTCTTGAGTTAATACCAAAGTCTGGTGAAAATTTCATGTGAATAGCCTCATTGGATATTGGATATTTCCTGTAAAAAAAAAAAATGTTGACGCATTCAATAATTATTTCCCCAACTTTATAATTGTTGATATGTTGAAGTTGTCTGTAAGGAGCCATTTATTTGACATTTATGTAAGGAGTCTCCAGTGTCAGTGCTTTGTAACAGTCAGAGGTAAAGCTGTCACTTTAAGTTTTCCGACACAGTCTTCAGGACAGACGAGTTTATTCTTTTCAAATTAAGAGTTATTTTTTTGTCTAATTCAAGAGATTAAAAGGAGAATCTAGTGAAGGAATGACTGTTTATAGCCTCTATAATTTTTGTGATAGCAGGAATTATTTGGCAAAAGAATTTGGCAAACTGATGTGTTTGATGAGGAATATGAGGAATGGCTACATGCTTTTATAGGAAAATAATTGACTTTCGGATAATAACAGTTTATCACACCACCCCGTCACTCAAAATCTTACTATCAACGAAAGACCCAAACTGTTATAATCCTTAAACGTATTCCTTACACCATGTATTCATTACATAGGTCTTCATACATTAAGAAATCAGTGGCTCGAAATGTAACCTTCATCTTTTTCTATAGACTTAAGAGAGTTAGTTTAGCATTTATGTGGAATTGTGTGGAAGTTTTTCCACTTCAATATTGCGTAGCTAGGCTACTACGTCTGGTGAATTAATAAGTAAAATTGTGTCATTAACAAGCAAATTGTGGTCATGCCTTGGGGGAAAAAAAAGCCTCACACCCCAAAACTGAATAAAATACAAAATAGCAAAGCAAGGTAAACTCTACATTTAGAACATAGTAAAAAATGACTAAATGTTTTGGTCAGTTAGATCATCATCAGTGGTCTTGTTATCAGTGTAGACGTGAAAGAGAACATAAGGTTCAAGAATTACACGTGCAAAGGGATGGATGTAAATGAGAACTTGAATGTAAATGTAAATGAGGCTCTGAAGTGTCAGTTAGTACTAACATACATGTGGCAGTCTGTCAAGAAAGAAACAAGGCAAGAACTTTTCTATTTAAATAAACCAGATTTGAAGGCTTTACATTAATCATTTTTAAATCATTTTAAAAATGCAAACAAGTATATTTAACGCTTGTGGTTTTTTCTTTATTATGAGGACATAGTATCACTCAATTATCAGAAATTATAAATAAATGCATGTTTTATGAATAATCTAGTGAACAAGTACTGCTCATTCTCCCTCTAATTTTCCCTCTCATAAACAAAATGTGGCAAAATGATTGACATGGCAAATTAAAAATGAAAATAAATGCAAACAAATTATCATCCCTGGAAAAAAATACATTCATTATAAATTTGATATTATGTCTCTAGGAACACACAGAATGGCCAACTGGCTTGTCAGATTTTTATACATCTGCCACTAAGTGGTGGAGGAATGATGTTTCTGGGTTAATCATCTCTCTGTGTGAGATATCATCAATGTGATATCTCACTAATGAGGGGTTGAATGGTTATATGATTTATATGAAATGATCATTGTAACCAATGATTTTGGAATTGATCCCAATAATCCCTATAAAGTCAAGGTCACAGCAAAGTCAAATGTCTGAAATAGTTTTTCTTCAATAGCTTGAGCTTCATGTTCATTATACAGAGATGTTACTTCATGGTCAGGAACTCAAGGCCCATTTTCTGGCTATTTACATTTTTTCCCATTAGTCTTTCTGTGTATCCCTCCATACATCTGTCTGTCTCTGCACTCATCTGTCAGTACAGTGTGAAATCTCAAAAATAAGTGCCTTAATGTTTGTAGGATTTATATGGAACTATCATCGTAACCAATAAATGAACTGATTAGATTTTGGAACCGATCCAAGCAGGATCAGATGAGTCAGATGTGTGTATCCAAGTCAAATGTGTCAAAGGTCAGTGAACGACTGGCAGAGGGAAAAGGCACAGTGTGGCATCTGCTTCAGAGAAGGTAAACTCTTATTGAATTAGCCTGCTACACCGCTACACATCATGCAGAAGGGTTTAAAGAGTAATGTCACTCAATGCAACTTCTTAAAGTGGCAGCTACTAGCGCATAAGAACTACTTTTTGTAAATAATTTTAACACCACAGTGTAACCCCTGGATTTTTTGGGTTTCGCCACATCAGTATTGGCATTCTCGAGGAGTAAAATTTTTTTTTTTGGTACACAAACTCGTACTGTATCTGGGGTAAAAAAGGTATTGATACATCCCTAAAAAAAAGACTAAACAAAAAGACAGATGGTTGCTGATCTTTACAAATAAGATGAAATACCAGAACAATTGAACATCATTTTTTATTAAGGGTGCCATTAATTCAGGAGGGCATTGCACTTGTTTGATTAAAAGTCTTAAGAGTGATGTTTAACCTATCCTGTGGATGGAGACAGTTACAGGGGTGCTTGAAAGTTTGTGAACCCTTTAACACTTTCTATATATCTGCATAAATATGACCTAAAACATTATAAGGATTAGTTAGTATAATCCATCCATCCATCCATCCATCCATCTTCTATACCGCTTTATCCTTTTCAGGGTCACGGGGAACCTGGAGCCTATCCCAGGGAGCATTGGGCACAAGGCGGGGTACACCAGCGCAGGGCACAATCACATTCACATTCACACACCCATTCATACACTACAGACACTTTGGACATGCCAATCAGCCTACCATGCATGTCTGTGGACTGGAGGAGGAAACCGGAGTACCCGGAGGAAACCCCTGCAGCACAGGGAGAACATGCAAACTCCGCACACACAGGGCCATGGTGGGAATCGAACCCCCGACCCTGGAGGTGTGAGGCGAACGTGCTAACCACTAAGCCACCGTGCGCTAGTTAGTATAATATTTGTCTATAATTTTTTTTGCCTCATTTGTTTAATTGTGTTCTCTTAATCTATTTTTAAGACTTGTGTGAAAATCTGATGACGTTTTAGGTCATATTTATGCAGAAATATAGAAAATTTTATCTAAACTTGCAAGCACCACGGTATTATTAAACATCTTGGGGCAAATTTCTCAGATGTAAACTGAAGGCTTAATCATGATGATTACAGACACTTCAGATTTCAGGCAAGTGTCTTAATTCAGCTCTGTGATAGAGGATAATCTCAGTAAAGAGCTGTGTATTTAAACTATGGAGCATTTCACCACAGAAAAAAAAAATCAGCTCTCTGCACACTCAGATAAAAGCCTGCGCATCAACAGATAGTTATTTTGAGCTTAAGCGCTCTTCACACATCAGTTCTTTGCTGAAGGCGTCGAGTATACGAGGTGGCAGGTTTTTCTTTGTGTGTGTGTGTGTGTGTGTGTGTGTAATAAGTGATTCACCACTGATGCTGCTGCATCATCATCTTACAGACGTGCTTTGGCTTCATTGCACTCCACCACGCCAGCTGACAGCAGCTGCTCGATATGATCTGGATCAAAGCCGTACTCCTCCAGCACAGATCGAGTGTGTTCACCCACAACAGGGTCACGAGAGAGACACGGCCGAGCCGGAGTGCGAGACAGGACGGGTGCCGGACGAGGACTGACCTCGCCCTGAGCGTCCTTCAGAAACGAGCCCCTCTCTCGATTGTGGGGATGTGACCTGGCTTCATCCAGAGGTAGCACTGGGGTCACGCAGGCATCTGTTCCATCAAAGATCCTGCTCCACTCTGCCTGCGTCTTCTGTGCGAACACCTGAGTGAATGTCCGCCTAAGCTCCGGCCAATCAGAGATGCTCATCTGCGCCGGGAGGGAGGCAGCATCCAATCCAAGGCCTGGGTCGAGAACAAAGTGTCGACAATATGAATAAAATTTTTAAAATAAAACTATATAATGTAGTATTTTAAGGATAAAAAAAGAAACCAAGATAAGGATAAATAAAATAAAATAAAATAGAGGAGAAAAGAAAAGAAGATAAATTTTAAAAAATTAAATGATTAATAACAATCAGCTTAAATAATTGTGAGTAAGTGAGTCAGCCTTCCTCCTGCCTTAAGGCCACACCCCCTACCTGAGTCTAAATTTGGTGTGGAGTGACACCAAACTCTGTGCTGAGGAAGAAAGTGATGGTGCACAGACTGTTTTCCTCTCTGTGACTGTCCTTTTGTCCATGTTTATAGATAACAGTGAGTCATACGGAGTCAGAGTCAGACACAGTCACATTAACAAGACTCTTCGAGGCACTGAACAACCCCACAAACCCGGAAAACTGGAAGCTATTAGCTTCACTTTATTTGTTAGCTGCATTAAATTTATAGCTCCAGCGCAACATTAAAGAAGGTGAACTTCAGACTGGCTGCCTTTAGGAGAATGGGGAAATTGTGCACATTTCACTTTTTTTCACTGCTCTTTTTCAATTACGGAGAACAATTTTACAGAAGTTAAAAGGAAATCGGATTCAATTCGAAGATTTGGCATTCATTTGAGTTCTGTTTTTGGGGCTGAAAACATGGAAGTCTGCATTTACATACTGATAAACATCATGCATGTTATCCATGTTATCCAAAAGAAATTTGTTTCTTTGCAAACAGAGACAGAAAACACAGCGTGACCCGGCACTTGAGAACCTTGCAGTCAAACTCATTGCAAGTTTTTTTTGTTTTTTTTTAAACACAAAAACGGTATCACCCTACATGCACACTAGAATGCACTTGTCACTCGTGTCACTTGTAGTATCTCTCTTGTGGGTATGTTTGTGGGCATCTCTCTTGTTATTTAAGCTGTCGTCCACAGTATACTGGAGTTGGAATTAAATAATAAAAATGACCTCAGACTTTCAGTTTTAATTTGAAGGTATTTATATCCAAATCTGGTGAACATTGGAAGAGTTAATTTATATGTGGTCCTCTCGATTTTTAAGGGACCAAAACTAATTATACAAATTATCCTTTGCAGTCAACGAGTGTCTGTTTGAAATCCACAGACATCACCAGATGCTGGTTTTGTTCCCTGGTGATGCTCTGCCAGGCCTTTACAGCAGCTGTCTTCAGTTCCTGCTTGTTCTTGGGGCATTTTCCCTTCAGTTTTGCCTTCAGCAAGTGAAATGCATGCTTAATTGGCTTCAGGTCATGTGATTGACTTGGCCACTACAGAACATTTCACTAATTTGCCTTAAAAAAAAAAACTATTCAAACTATGCTTCACATTATTGTCCATCTGAACTGTGATGGACCGCCGCCCAATCAGTTTTGATGCATTTGTCTTAATCCGAGTAGACAATATATCCCTATACACTTCAGAATTCATCCTGATGCCTTTGTCAGCAGTCGCATCATCAATAAATACAAGGGAATGATTTCCATTAGCAGCCATACATGGCCACGCCATAAGATGAAGTGGTATGCTTCGACTCATGAGCAGTTCCTTCCCGTCTGCGAACTCTTCTCTTCTCATCATTCTGGGACGAGTTGATTTTTGTCTGTCCATGTCCAGGATGTTGTTTTAGAACTTTATGGGTTATTCCAGTTGTTTTTTTTTTTTTTTTACAAACTTTAATTTGGTCTTATTGTTTTTGAGGCTTATGAGTGATTTACATCTTGTGCTAAACCCTCTGTATTTACTATGGTGAAGTTTTCTCTTGATTGTTGACTTTGACACAGATAGGCCTAACTCCTGGAAGATGTTCTTGATCTGGCCAATCGTTGTGAAGGGGCTTTTCTTCACCAGGGCAAGAATTCTTCTGTCATCCACCATAGTTGTTTCTCAGGGTCCTCTGGGGTTTATGATGTTGCAAAGCTCACCAGTGCATTCATTCTTTTTAAGAAGAATTAAACACAAATTAAATAATGCACTAATCAGTGTGAACAATGGTTGGTTGATTTGCATTTTATGTGCTAGACATCATACTCATGTTATTGGGTTTTTGTTGACGATCCGATTATAAACGCTCTCCATTCACGTTGACCTTTTTCTTTTTTCTTTCTGCTCCTCAAGTTGGAAGTCAGCAGAAAATGCCTTTGGCAATTACACCATGTCATTTCAATAAACACACAGCTCTGAAATTAGCATAACGGTTTTTGTATAGATGCTTAATGCAATGAATTGCTTCGACAGTCTTTTCATCACATGAATGTGCTCTTGTGTAATAGTACATTAAAAACCAGTCCATTTCTTCTTAATCGTGTGTGGCCTTGCAGGAGCAGGCGAACAGAGGTCGCTTTATAGTACATACTATCAAAAATTGCATGTATAAACAGCATTGCTTTCTCATTGCTGCAGTTCATTTTTCAGTAAAATGTCCAGAAGGAGAAAAAGAGGCCTGTACACACCTTTGATCAGTTGATCATAGAACTGAGGTTCGATGGCCCCCACAGCCATGTGCTTCCCATCAGAGGTCTGATACGTGTCGTAGAACGGAGCACCACTGTCCAGCATGTTCTCCCCACGAGGCCGGTTCCACAGACCAAGACTGCGAGACTTCCACATGAAGGAACCCACATACGCTGCTCCCTCCACCTGCACACAGTTGCATATACATAAATAAATAAATACAAAGAAAGACACAAAGTTTTCTTGAAGTTGTGACTATGCATTACCATAATTGAATGCACTATTTAAATGGATCATTTCTTCAAATTATGGTCAACACCACCTTCATTAATTCAGTGGTTAAAATATGTGACTTCATTTTTTTGCACTTGAAGAAACCTACAACATGGTGTGAAAACAGTGTAAATCTTCACTATCCGATATTTCCTCAAATCTCTCAGATTATTTCCTTTAGAATATCTCTCAGAATAGATCACTTATTTCAGATTTTCTCAGATAATCCAATCCAGCTAGTGTAATCAAGCTCGTCTATGAAGAACGAATTCCCCGGTAAGGGGTGCTGAAATGAATGTTACATTGTAAATGAAAATGGCTGCAACATTAAACATTAAAAAACAACTTTTCTCCAAAAAGCAGACAGAATGAAGGTGGGACTCATCTTAAACGCCATAGAGACACTTCGATGAAAATTTCCACACTAATCTGAGCGGACAAACATAATCAAATCTTAATCAGACACAGTGTGATTTGGCTGTCAGACTGCTTTAACTTGGATAACAATGATGAGGATACATGTGTTAGCCACTGCCAAACCGGTGTTTAATCTCACAGGTGCAGGGAAGCTGCTAAGGGAATTATATGACAGATATCATTACTGCTTGTCAGCGAAAAAGCTAATTATCATGACAGCACTAACGATTTTCACTGTGTGTAATTACGTAATTATGTTTCATACACACTGCGTAGCTACATACATTGTTCAGATGTGGTCAGTGGAGAACCGTGTTCATCTACATGTATCCAAGACAAAACATATATGTAACATTGAAAAGCGTGAATGTTCGCACAGTTTCAGCCCAGTTTTGAAGTTATATGTGCAATGAGGTTCTGTGTTTTTCATGTTACTGTTTCTGTATCTGTGTGTATAATTTACAGTATGGACAAGAATTCCAAGAGACATTTCCCTGCATTGAGGAGAAAAGCAAACAAACTGCTTAAACAGAACTCACTTTTAATGCAGGTCTAAGCACAGATGTTGAACATGGAAGATGGTAACAGATTTGGTATTTACGTGGTCTTTTTGTGCGATAATACAACCGTGACGAACGAGTATAAGTCCCCTAAGGTGTTCGTACTCAACAACTGGCTAAAGTTAAAAGTCAGTGACGTCCCTCGTCACCTTACGCCGGAAAGGAAGGCTTCTCTCTCATCTTTTTAATGGCACCTCCTTGTGTCCTTTCCTCGTTTCTGGTTTCCTCCTCCTTCCTCTGAAGATGTGAGGAAAGGAAGCGAGGACAAATTTAACGAGACATCCTCACTCGCTGAAGCGCAGGCTGTAACAAATCTGCATTTACACACAACCGAGTATGATTTCACACTTAATGAAAACATTACAGCACGTGTACACACATCACATGCATAATGCTGATGTTTTACTTGACAGGCACATTTTAATGCACCTTTATGCAAGGTTTTAATTTGTACCAACTGTTTCTTATTTAAATAACGTACTGTAACGTTTTCCATCGAGGTTCCTTTCACTGGCCTTATGTAACACAAGTTGACACAAGAAAACCATCAACGTCAGCATAAATATACCAGAAATAACTATTAAATGATGGATTTTTTGTCAGTTATACCGCAGTGTTGTTGAATTCTGGATTCTGATTGGTCATTGGTCTGATTGGTGTTGATCCATTTTCTAGAACAGCAGCTCTGGCAATAGATCATCTGCAAATCACAGGTTTATATTAATGAGCTCATTCTATTACATTATCGTTTCGATTCACAGGGACGTTTATGGCAAACGCTCCACACAGTCTAGGCTTCCTGATAAATGGATTTTAAAAAGTGTGTCGTTGTTTAACAAAGAAAATCATTTTTCATTTTTCTGTAAGGGAACATTTAACACTTATGGAAAGAGTCACCAGTGCCAGAACTCTAACAGTAAGAGGTAAAGTTTGGAAACATGGGACAAGGGATTTAATGCTTTGTCATTGCTCATTAGCGAGTATAATTAAGTCCACTGTGAACAATATGAACATCTTATTTAAACTGTTTGCCACTGTAACTGCCAAAATGCAGACCTGAGGATAAAGCGAGCTCCAAACCAGAGTTCAGGAATTTATCAACATTTATAAACATGCTGTCATTTAAAGCATAATACTTGCTTTACAGGAAGAATTACAGACGGAGGGTATAGAGCAGAAATCTAGCCACACACACACACACACACACACACACACAAAATACATTCCAAACATATGTAAGCAAGCAGTTTTCAAATATCAGAAATACTTTACAATTAAGTCAATTTCCTGACATAGATTGGGCCTCAGTTCTTACTCACAAATAGTTTACTTGCACAAGAAATGCGGTATTCACGAAAAATCCAGTTTGGAAAACATCCATATCTTATGTTTCACTTCTGAGTCTGTGTAAAATGTATATATAAGGAGACTCACTAATGTGAGCCGGAGTTGATCACCTTCAAATCGTATTATTGGTGTTTTGAATTGTTATTATTATGACTGCGATTTTATATATGAATTACACTGTCAAGTTTACATCACTTATTTATTTCAAATACACACATTAATTTAATGAACATTTTAGGAAACTCAGCCATTTCATATTAAATGACTTATCAAAAGACTAGCTAATTTATCAAAATCAACTTATCAAAATAACTAGCTAAGTCATCCTTCGAAAGGAAAAAGAGTTATTGTGTGTCTGTGCAATGGCTACTCTGTGTGCTGCCGAGCTGCATGACCATTAAATGCCAATACATAGAGGTAATCAATTTAAAAAAAAGAAGAAAAAAAAATTGAAAAATTAAAAATGATCAAGCAACCAACTTTACAATTATTTGACCACTTAAGATGGACTGACCCAGATGTTCAACATGTCTGATGTTTGAAATCACTTTACTGTCACGAGTCTTCTAACAACAAATATTAATATGATGTTGTGTAAACCACAGTAAACATGGCAGAAAGGCAGCTGTGTGACATGAGTGTGTGTGTGTGTGTGTGTGTGTGTGTGTTTGTTCAGAAGCAGAAGGGATTAAAAACTCATCTGTCAGCAGGCATGAATATTTTATGCTTCAATTTCCAGTGCAAAATCTGTTTCTCTCTCCATCCTGTAACTGCTCCAACATTAAAGCCACACACTGCAGCCTTTCTTTCAGACATTTAACCCCATGGATATTTAAAACCATATTCATGCAGGATTTGCCATTTCTAGTACAAACTTTTCTGTCACTTAAATTTTCCATTACAGAAGTTTTAAAGTTCAAAAACTTTTACTTTTTATCGATTATTTATTATTCGCGTTAGGGTTTCTTCCTCTTTCGGTTAAATTGTGAATGGCTTTAATTATGAGCGGAAACCCTTTTATGATTGATTTGATGAAGTAAATGCTAAATTATTCATTATTGTTGATTATTTTCCCATAACAGCATGTTGTGAATTGTACTTCTCTTACACCGGAAACATTTTATATTGTTTTTCGGGTTGTCCGTGTGAGATTCTCATTGAATCAAGTATCTCAAAAATAAAGGGGATAAATGTGTGTAGGATTTATATGAAACTAAGACTGTATCCAGCAGGTGAACTGATTCGATTTTAGAACTGATCCAAACAGGGTTAAGGTCAAATATAGTATATAATATAAAGGTCTGAAATAGTTTTTCTTCAATAGCTTCCTTCCTGTTTGAAGAATATTTCAAGGGTATTTGAAGCATACAAATTAGTAACAAGAAGCACTAGACTTGTTGGCAGTGGAGGAGTTCCTATCGGTGGCACTGGCTTGGAGTTCTAGTTATGAATTAAATAAAGAAGGATCGATCGTGCTTTTTATCCATTTATAGTTCCATTTAATCGTTGATTTAATTATAATCCATTTAATGTTGTGGAGACCTGCCATTTTGGAGATGCTCTGACCCAGTCGTCTAGCCATCACAATTTGGCCCTTGTCAAAGTCGCTTACGCTTGCCCATTTTTCCTGCTTCCAACACATCAACTTGCTGCTTAATATATCCCACGCCTTGACAGGTGCCAATGTAACGAGATTATGAATGTTATTCATTTCACCTGTCTGTTATGGCTGAACGGTGTACACTCACCATCCACTTTAGTAGGAACACCTGCACATTCATGCAGTTATCTAATCAGCCAATCATGAAGCAGCAGCACAATGCATAAAATCATGCAGATACAGGTCAAGAGCTTCAGTTAATGTTCACATCAAACTTCAGAATGAAGAAAAAGTGTGATCTCTGTGACTTGGAATGGATGTTGGTGCTAGAAGGGCTAGTTTGAGTATTTCAGAAACTGCTGATCTCCTAGGAATTTCACACACAACAGCCTCTGAAGCTCTTATTAACTGAAGCTGTATCTACATGATTTTTTCGCACTGCACTGCTGCCACATGATTGGCTGATTATATATCTGTAATTGAAAAGTTGTCCATTAATAAAGTGGACGGTGTGCGTATATACATATTAGACGCACTAAAACACAAACACACACACACACCAGCCACTATCACACTTATACAGCCATCTGTACACCTGCCATTTCATAGAATTATCCAGTCAACCAATCATGTGGCAGCAGCGCAACACAGATCACAGTGATTATAACCGTGAGAAATAAGTGGTTGTTCGAGTACAGAATCAGGCGTCCATCTCTCTCTCTCTCTCTCTCTCTCTCTCTCTCTCACAGCTAGCTTTTGCTTATTTGTTGCTCTGATTGAATGGTGACTGGTACAAAAGTGTCAGTGTGTGTCAGAGGACGCACCATGCTGGCATCTATGATTTGGCCCTGGCCTGACTTGTTCCTCTCCAACAAAGCCAGAACGATCCCTAAAGCACACATCAGGCCTCCTCCTGCAAAGTCAGCCACCAGGTTCAGCGGGGCATAGGGTTTCTCTGAGCTGCGGCCCAACATAGACAGCAGTCCTATTCCAGACAGAAACAAGAGGGTAAATTCAAAAAGACCATGAAGTACAAACATAAAGCTACTGATACACACACACCCAGTGTAATAAACCAATTGCATTCTAAAATCTGATTGGTCAGAAGGCATTGATTAATCTTCTATAACAGCAGCTCTGACAGCTAACATCTGTTTGTTTGTTCATTCACAGGAAAGTTAAGTGCTAACAGAACCTGACTTATTTCATTAGCATTCCTCAACATTAAGTATAACTATAAACAGGATAAAATGACTTAGTTTCTTAATAAATTAAACATTTTAATAGTCATCTGTGCTATGAGAGGAATACAACACTTAGGGATGTGCTGTTATAAGAAAATAACAGCTCTGGTGTTGTTTATTTTCCTATTACAGTATGCCCCATCTCATCCCTTACTTTTTCTAAGGGTAATCATCTACTTATGAAAGAAGGTTCTGTAAGGTCTGGTAGTCTTTAACAATACTTCCTATAGAAACAATAACATATTAGAATCAAGTCCACTTTAATATAAACCTGTGATTTGCAGCTGCACTACTGTCAGATCTGCTGTTATAGAAAATGAATCAAAATCTTCTGACTAATCAGAATCCAGAATTCAACAGCGCTGTGGTATAAAGAGAAAATAAAAGCTGTGATAAAAGCGTAGCAGCAGATGGAGGTGAGGTACGTACCGGACATGGCCAGGTAGTTAATATCATGCCCTGCAGATTTAGCGTAGGAGCCGCTCTGGCCATATCCTGTGAGTCGAGCATAAATAAGGCGAGGATTTTCCTTCAGCAGCTCTTCAGGACCCAAGCCCAACTTTTCCATCACCCCTTTAACACAGCACAGAGATAAAAAGACAGTAAGGGTAAGAAAGTGACCAGAAGGTTATGAGTCAAACCCCAGCACCAAAATAAATAAATAGCCACTATGACTTAATTAAGACTTATTTCTGTTGTTGTTGTTTTATTACTCCTAATAATGATTAGCATGTCTAATATATGTTTTATTCAATTCATTAATTTTAATATTCTATTTCAATGCACTCCTGGTAGCTATTAGTGGTTAGAAAATTGTCTTATAATTAAACAAAATTACTCATCTACACTTTGTATTTCAAATGACAAGGTACAGTGAATGTCTTTTTTTTTTAATAATTTTTATTATAGGATAAGAGCCATATATCAGACTATATCATTAGTTTGAAGCACATTTATAATTAAAGAAATAGGAATAGACATGCTGTTATAGGAACATAATATAATAGCTCATTAATATAAAGCTGTGATTTGCAGCTGCAATAATATGAGCTCTGCTGTTATAGAAAATGAATCAACACCTTCTGACCAATCAGAATCCAGAATTCAACAGTGCTGTGGCAGTAACTGTTTTGTCTAAAGTTTCAACAATATTTAACAGACAGTTAGCCAACACTTTGTATATTAATTGACCTCAGATTTAATCACAAAAGGTTTTCCAGGATGTTCCATTTCATTGTGCATTATCCACATATTTATTTACATTGCATGTGCGAAAATGTCTGGGAACATTGCGTACATTTTATTTCGACTGACCTTTCCGGAAGGGTTCAAGAACTACATCTGACTGAAGACACAGTTTTTTCAGCACGGCCATGCCCTGTGGACTCTTCAGGTTCAAGGCCACGGACTGTTTCCCTCTTGCTTGTGCATCCATCGCCATGGTGAGCTTTGTCCGATCTACACGGATCACTCGGGCCCCGAAATCAGACAGGATCATTCCACAGAACGGTGCCGGGGCAAGTCCGGCTAATTCAATCACACGCACTCCAGCTAGTGCCATCTCTCTCTCTCTCTCTCTCTCTCTCACAGACACACACACACACACACTGAGAAAAACAATATACACATTTACAGAGTGTAACAAAATCAGTCAGGACAGTTGATAAGTAAACCTACAGATAAAGACCCACAGAGAAAGTTCACAAAAATATCCTGAAAAAAAATTAACACAAGGCATTATGGGTAGAAATGACAATTTTGATCAATCATTTATCATTTCCTTTCAGTTTTGGGATAAATTGTATCCATAACATTTCATCATGTCTTCTCTTACACTGTAGTAATAAATATATTACATTATATTCAATATAAAAATATTAAAACTCATGAGAAAAATCTTTTTGCGCAACACACAACCACTACAACGTTTAAGAAGACATGTCCCTAAAACGTTGTTTTTTGATATATGCAACTTTATGCGTCATGATGATATCATTTACATCTTAATTTACTTTCCAAATATGTTAATTATTGTTGAAGTAATTTTATATTTTTATAATAAGAAATGCCATAATATATGTTTGATACTCCAGCAAACTGTTCTGTAAAAGTATTTCACAGCATAACAAACAGTTGAATTCTAACATCATCCACAGACTAGATTAGTAGTTTTATGCATATTTAATTATATGAATAAATGTATATTTTAATCACATTTAGCTGTTTTAATCTATTAATCTACAGTATAATAATATTTACATTTAGCAATTCAAATACACACCACAGCTGCACAAGCTGTCTTTATTCATCATTATTACCATATCAGCCTTCAAATACAGCCAGTGTCCAGTATGCAAATGAGCCATCGACATTCGCATAAATTACATATTTTATCATTTATGCTTTTAAAACATTTGTTCTGTAGCTTTGTGAGCAACACAGTTTTGTTTTATTATACTAAGAGGGGGAAAAGCCTCATATGCAATCAATCAGTGTGACTTAATGGTCTAATGTGAAAAAGCCATGTGCTGTTCATTTAAACTGAGAAAACAAATGAATGACTGTGATACATAATCCTGATCAAGTCAATATTAAGCAAAATAATAAGGACTCCCACTTCATCCCATCACAAACGCTGTTCTATAAAATTAAGCTAGCAAAAGAATAAAATTCACATCATCCATTCAATAAAGGGGAAAGGGAAAGAGCAAAATCAGGATTAATGAATGCAACCATCACATTTCTGCACATAAATAATGTCATTTAATATACGTGATCTCTTTACTTCTGCTGAGAAAACATTAAGTGGAATAAAATACACTTAAACTGTCCTAATTTACTCAGGTCACTCAGTGTAAAATGGGTTTTATATATTTGTGTGTATATATA
>JANDJT010000081.1:19768211-19782450 GCA_024331685.1 Stegophilus panzeri | reverse complement strand
ACTGTCTCACTGCCACCAGTTTGTTAGGTGTCTTATTCCTCAACTTACCTGTACCCTGAATCATTAGTCTGTGGAACTGTGGATAAGTGGGTGGGTGGGTAGGTGGGTAGACAGAGACAGACAGATAGATTGCAGACATGCATTGATGAATAGATGAACAAATAGAATAAAAGATAGATAGATAGATAGATAGATAGATAGATAGATAGATAGATAGACAGACAGATTATATAGGCCTATGACATATTAGATGGATGGATGGATAGAGAGAGAAAGAGAGAGAAATAGATAGATAGATAGATAGATAGATAGATTGGATGGATGGATGGATGGATGGATAAATAGATGGATGGACAGATAGACCAAAAGACAGACAGACAGGTAGATTAGATGTATGGATGGACAGATAAATAAATAGATGGATAGATAGACAGACAGATCGATAGACAGGCAGACAGATAGATAGATGGATAGATGGATAGACAGATAGACAGAAGGATAAATTAGATGGATAGATAGACAGATAGACAGAAAGATAAATTAGATGGATAGATAGATAGATATACAAGGACAGACAGAGCAGGTAGGTGGATGGATGAATAGATAGATGGATAGACGGATGGGTGGATGGATGAATGGATGGACTTATGGTCAGACAGAGATAGATAAACACATCGACAGATAGACAGACAGACAGACAGATTAGATGGATGAATAGGAAATTTAGTTAATATAAGTAGAATTAACGATCACATACTTTATATAAAAATCTAAATGCTGTCGTTAGATTATTTGCATCTTATAAATATATAAACACATTTTCAGCTCCTGCAGAAACACTGCAGAGACCAATTAATAAAAAAATGCATGAACTAAATCCTGGAAAAGAAAAGAAACGCTTGCTTTAAACGTACCTTTCAAAAAAGTAGACTCCGTAGTAGGGCAAGGGTAACTTTGTTTGTCGCTCTGAGATGACGTCACGTAGAGCGACGAATTATGGGTTTTGCAGTTGACCGTCTTCGAGCACTTTCATTAAAGGGGCTTTCGCTCAATATTTTCGGCTCTTGGTATGTTTTCACGAAGTCAGATAATCGACGGTTTAATCGACCCGCTTTATTAGGAACAGTGACATTATGAAGTGATATTTTTGCTATTGTGGATGTTCAGCTCTGTTATAAAACCATTTTAGAATGTCTGCAGTATTAATCTGAAGAGAAGATATTAAACATAGAACTTTTTTTTTTTTTTTTAATCGCAACATACTGAGAAAGCAGAGATTATTATCTTACATAATATTTTATATCAAATTGCATTTAAGTGTTCAAAAAATTTGTTATCCCATCTCAGGCATTGTCTTTGCTACAAATTTTCTTTGGTGCATTTTTCAAGGGGTTGAAAGTAAAGTTGAAAATGTTTAGCACATGCACAAAACAGTGACAGCGCATGGTTTATATGGTTTTATAATGGTTTATATTAATGCACTATTTCTAATACCTTATCACTTCTATAGAAACAACTCATTCACAGGGACTTGTACGGCAAACGCATCACATAAACAGATTAAAAATGTGTGTTGATATGGTGACATTTTCTGTAAGGAGATGTTTATTTAACATTTATGGAAGGTCCCGTGTCCAATATTACAAGCTGCATTTGTTGCTGTTGTTTGGTTTTATTTGTCCTATGAATTTCAAGAGAGAGAAAAAAATAGGCTGTTGAGGGAACGACCGTTGATAGCTGCAGTAATGTAAATGATAACAGGAACAAACTTGTTTCAAAGATGCATAAAATGTAGCTATAAAAGAATAAAAAGTATGACATTTTTAAAAAATATATTAAAAAATTTAATCAAGGATTTTTTTCTTGAAATCCTTCCAAACAATTTGTGGTGATGTTGGTGACTTCGGATTGTAGTTTTGGAGACTTTCTGACCCCAAGACGCAACTAACTTCTGCAATTCTCCAGCTGTGATCCTTGGAGATTTTTTGACCACTTGCACCGTCCTCTTCACAGTGCGTTGAGACAATATAGACACACGTCCAATTCCAGGTCGATTCATTACATTTCCAGTTCACTGGAACTTCTTAATTATTGCCCTGATGGTGGAAATGGCCATTTTCAATGTTTCTGCTATTTTCTTATAGCCACTTCCCATTTTGTGAAACCCAACAACCTTTTGTCGCACATCACAGCTATATTCCTTCATCTTAACCATTGTTATGATTGACTAAGGGAATTTGGCCTATGTGTTACCTCATATTTATACCCCTGTGAAACAGGAAGTCATGGTTGAACAACTTCCTGCTCCTAGTCACTCAGTCACTAAAAAATTTAAAATATCAATGGGAATATACTTCAAATATATTTTTCTCATATGAATTCAATAATTGTTGCACACCTATATTTAACAAAGGATTTAACAAATCCTGTGCTACTAGTAGTTTCGAAACATCTCTTGTTTCCACCACAGAGGATACATTAATGATAACCCTGAGGTTATTATCATCCTCGTGTCCAGGCCTCATTAAACATGGCTGTGGGCTGCGTGTCCTGCTGTGCTGAGGCGAATATTGTCCCTGAAGTTTATGATTGTGAGCCACACATTTACAGATATTTTCTGTGTTCGAGCGTTCAAGCTTAGCTCTTAGCTCCTTGCTTATATTCTATTACATTATGTTGGTTAGGTTTATGTAGTAAATAACGAACTGGCAGTTCAGCTCATGTCATGCATGTATAATATAATGTAAAACATTCAATTAATGAGATTCATTGAGTTAAAGGACAAAATGTATCAAATCAGTAATCCTGTCACTGTGTCCTTGGAGTTGAGGCTGCTGAGGTGCATTCATTTCATTATTTATTCACATTTATACAGGGGCTGCTTTATTCCAGAGAAAAGCCTATAGCAGAGTTTGATGATTAAGTGGCTCTCAGGCACAATCTTCCCAATCCGGATCACGGAACCTTAGCCGTTAAAACTAACACAGCAACACTAAAGCTATCACAGCTCCAGCTATGACGTGCACAAACCCGCTTCCAGGCGTTAATATGAAATTCCCTGAAATATGTTTAAGCTTGGTTGAAAAGTGTGTGGCACCATGAAGGCTCGACATCAAGGCCAGAGAGGTTGCACGATGTACTACACGTGTTACACTCAGCTGCTAAGCACTGTTAAGCTAAGATTATGTTCCATGTTTGATCTTCGGGTCTGAACCTACACACAGGCACACACACAAACACACACTGATTTGTGGCAGGGGCTGAGATGCTTGAAAGCCTGGGCAGGAAGAGAGCAGGTTCCTATAGTACAGTAACTGATACATACATTAGAATATTTATCATTTTTTAAAACTCTTTGTCATGCGATGATGTTTTTCATCCTCCGGTTGGGAATTTTTTCCATGGGTGTTTTCCATACATTAGCTTAAATGAAACTTCCAACCTGAAACACACCATATACTGTATGTTTTCTATTGAAATGATTGTGATGTGTTTAGTCTTAGATTCTGGTGATAAATTGTTGGTTGGTGCTGTATTTTTGTTACTGCCGTGAGAAGTTAGTGGTTGTGTTTCACTCTGATATCGCAGGGAGGAATTGTTATTGTTAGTGCAGTTACAACAGTGTTTAATAGGAGAGGAAAAAATTCTGTAATCTCAAACATAAAGGTTTAACAGTCAAGTTTCACTGTAAGCTCCTAAAAAAAACAGCAGTAGTTTTTTTTTTTTTATTCATTCACCTTTTTCAAGCAATGTTCAAAGTTTAATAGAAGACCTGTGTTACAGAATTCAGTGCAGCTGTACAATGCAGTATTACACACTACGAAATGACAAGGGTGATAATGTTGATGGTGCTAATTCCCTTAGAGTTGATGCTTTGGAAGATCCAGAGTAGTGCACAAAAGTTCCTGATAAGTTTTCATCAATACTGAAAAGAAGTGTGGTGTCCCATTCTCTCCACTTGTTGATGCTGGCCTTCACAGTGTTCCATAGTACATTCAATGTTTTGTATAAGCTCTTTCCAGACCATGACTTCAGCAGCTGGATGAAACCAAGAAAATGTCAAGAAAATGCTATAAAACAGCTGATATTTATTTTGGGTTCATCAGTGAATCACCAGTGAAGTGATTTGTAAATGTACTTTGACTTGTATTTAAACAAAAAAACGTATAAAGACAAGGTACTTGATGTTTAAGCTAGTCAACTGCATAGTTTTTTTGAAGGTAAACGTTTATTTTGAAATTGATGCATGCAACACGTTACAAAAAAGTTGGGACAGGGGCGACATGTTGAAATAAGAAGGTGATGTAAAACAGAATTGTCTAATCATAGTATTTAAGGAGCCTCCAAAAAAGGCCTAGTCCTTCAAGAGCAAGGATGGGTAGAGGCTCACCAATCTGCCAACAGATGAGTCAGTGAATAATTCAATACTTTGATGACAACATTCCCCAAAGACAAATTGCTAGGATTTTGGGCATTTCATCTTCTACAGTGCAGAATGTAATTAAAAGATTGAAGGAATCCGATCAAATCTCAGTGTGTAAAGGGCAAGGCCGATAACCACTTCTGAATGCACGTGATCTCCGATCCCTCAGACGTCACTGTCTTAAAAACTGTTATGAATCTGTAATGAATATCCTGACATGGGCTCGGGAATACTTTGGTAAACCTTTGTTAGTCGACACCATTCGCTGCTGCATCCGCAGATGCAAGTTAAGGCTTTACTATGCACACCAGAAGCCACACATCAACACTGTCCAGAAGCTCCGCCGACTTCTCTGGGCTCGGTCTCATCTGAGATGGACAGTAGCACAGTGGAATCATGTTTTGTGGTCCAATGAGTCGACATTTCAAATGGTTTTTGGACGAAACAGCCGTAGTGTTCTCCAGGCCAAAGATGAAAAGGACCATCCAAGCGGTTATCAGCGTCAGGTCCAAAAGCCAGCGTCTGTCATGGTACAGGGGCGTGTCAGTGCCCATGGCATGGGTAAATTGCACATCTGTGAGGGCAGCATTAATGCAGAACGATATGTACACATTTTGGAGCAACATATGCTGCCATCCAGAGCAGGACAACGCCAAACCACATTCTGCCCAGATTACAAGCGCATGGTTGCGTAAACAGAGAGTGCGGGTGCTAGCATGGCCTGCTGCAGTCCTGACCTGTCTCCGATTGAGAACGTGTGGCGCATTATGAAATGCAAAATAAGGTAACGAAGGCCCTGTACCGTTGCACAGCTGAAGAAATGCATAATGGATGAATGTGGAAAATTCCACTTGCTAAATTTAACCAACTGGTGTCTTCACTCAGCGCCCAAACACTTCATAAGTGTTATTAAAAGAAAATGTGATGTTACACAGTGGTAAACAGTCGACTGTCCTAACTTTTTTGGAGTGTGTTTCAGTCATCAGATTAAAAATGGGTGTATATTTTCAAAAATAAATAAAATTCACATTTAAAACTTCAAATAATGTGTTAACAGTGTGTTTTAAATTTTTCAGAATTGTGGTTATATTAAATATTAGTGATTTCATATAATTACGTGTTATAAATTATGCTAAATAAGCAGGATTATCATTATGGTCAGTTTCTGTGCAGTAACTAATGAACTCCACACTTGGAATTTGGTCAGAATGACAACAGACCTAAATTTTAACCTGAAATAAGCCTCTTGGGAACAACATGTGGAGCAAAATCACAACAGAAACCAATATACACACACCACACTAGTTATTATTCTGATTTGCACAATAACTGTGCTTATGCTGACTGATGATGTGATAGTACCTATTTACTGTGAGTAAAAATGAGTGAAGGTTACAAGCGGTAGTGGACAGCTGACTGACATCAAAACCACGCGCCTGACTCATTAGACTGCTGATAAGCAAATGGATGTGGCTCGGAATGATGGTTTTAAATAGAACTCTTAGTCAAAAATCAAATAAAGATGAAAAACAGACCAAAGGCAACACGGTGAAGTTTAAACGAAGCTCATATTTCATCACGTTGGATAAAAAGCTGCAGTAAAGCAAGTAGACTGAGTGCCAGAAGCCTTTCACGCTCTCGAACATGTGCTATTCGACTTTTATTAAAGATGCTAATCTGCATGTTCTTAGACAAGCCCACACCCCCGCAAAAAACAAACAAAACCTTTGCCCTTTTGGATTTATACAGAGCTGTGCAATATGTAAGAATAAAACCCTGATAGTACTATACTAAGTGACTTTTATGAAAATGTGGCCATATTCTGAAGTAATGCTGTTAATATTGCGTGTTTGAAATGGTATTTTTGAAGCTGCAGAGTTTTAAGTTGCATGTGCTAACCTTGCTGTTGACCACTGATGAGCCAAAACATTTTGACCAGCTGCCCAATTTGCTGTTGGTCCTTCATGTGCCACCAAAACAGCTCAGACCATCTGAGGCATGGACTCTGCAAGACAAGGTGCCCTGTGGTATCTGGCACCAAGACGATATAGCAGCAGATCCTTTAAGTTCCATAAGCTGTGAGGTGGGGCCACCATTGTTCTGACTTTTTGTTTGCTTGATCAGATGGAGATCTGGGGAATTTGGAGGCCAGGGCAACACTTCAACACTTCATCATGTTCCAAAACCATTCCCGAACAATATGTGCAGTGGGGCAGGGAGCATTATCGTGCTGAAAGAAGCCACTGCCATTGGGGAATACCATTGCCATGAAGGGGTGTACCTGGTCCACAATGATGTTTAGGTTGGTGGCAAACTTGATGTCCACATGAGTGCTCTGACCCAGTGTTTCCCAGCAGAATATTACCCAGAGCATCACACTCCCTCCACTGGCTTGTCTTCTTCCCACATCATGGTGCCACTCATCGGACCAGGCAACCTTCTTCTATTGCTCCAAGGCCCAGCTCTGATTCTCGCCTGCCCATTGTAGGTGCTTTTGATAGTGGACAGGGGTTAGCATGGGCACTCTGGCTGGTCTGCAGCTACCCATATGCAGCAGGGTGAAATTGTGCCATAGTAGTCCTTTTGTTGGTTCAGACCAGGCTGGACAGTGCTCACCACCCTTGTGCATCGATGAGCTTTGGTGCCCAACAACCTGTCGCCAGTTTGTGGTTTGTCCCTCCATGGACCACCACCAGTGGGTACTCACACTGCTGACTGGGAGCACCCCACAAGCTTTGTCATTTCGGAGACGTTCTGACCCAGTGGTCTGACCATTACAATTCGACCCTTGTCAGTAAGTTTCTCAGGTGTTCATGCTTGCCCATTTCTCCTGCATCCAACATGTTGACCACAAGAACTGATTGCTTGCTTATCGTCTAATATATCCAAAACCTTGACATGTCGTTGTTATGAGATAATTAATGCAATTTACTTCATATGAGAATGGTTATTATGTTGTGGATCATTGGTGTATATAATGTGTTGAAAATGTCATTGCATGTGCTCTTTTGCCATTGTATATCAAGGACCACAATGGAAATAAGTCAGTTAATTTATTTTGTTATCCTTGACAAAGAACCTGAGATGTAATCTTGTTTTGTATTGTCAAATAAACCAATCTAAACTTATTCCTCTTTACTCACAGCAATTTAGAGCAGCTATAAACACTCAATCAATTTCCAAAATCGTATGCCCCCCCTCCCCTTTTTTTTCTTTTGATAAAACGAATTCACAAAAATACTCTGCTCTCATGGATATCAAACATTTACAAACAAAACACAGGATTATCCAAAAATATATCTGTGTTAAATATAGGTGTGCAACAATTATTGGCACCCCTATGAACACACCTATTTAACAAAGATATATTTTGGATAAACCAAAATATATCAGAAGAATGTTGTACTGATTTGAAGTGACGCTTCACTCTAAGGGGGCAAGTGGATCCAAATCATGCCAGGAACTCCACAGGGCAAAGATCTGACCAACAACAAAATTCTTTTCTGAGGTTCCTTCTCCACTGAATCCAAAAATGTAATGCTGATTTTGCCTCTAGAGGGCAGTGTGCCCCAATGTTTACCTGATTCCTCATATTGCTCTCCATCCATGATACTCAACAATTAAATCTGTAAATCACAACCCAACACTGCCCAAGTTATTATTTTTAACATTGAGTTCTTATTATTATTAGTCAGTTTGACTGGTCAACTGAATTGAATGGGATTAATCCGAAAAAGGCCCTCTAACGACATGTTATTGGGCGGTAGGAAGAAACCGGATAACCAAGTGGAAAGCCACACGAACATAGGGAGAACATGCACAGAAATTCCACACATCGAGCCAGGGACCCTGGAACTGTGAGGTGGCACCACTATCAACCGCAACACCCATACCACCATAATGAGCCTAATATTTTTAACATATAATGGATCCTGTTGATAAATAAACCTGTGCTCAGGGGGACCATGGAATTTATATGTCCATGGAAGAGATCGCTGGCTGCAAAACGTTTAAGAACCCCTGCTCTACACACATCATATGCAATGTCAATACATTTATACTATACACCGCTGCGAAAAAAAAGTATTTGCCTGATTTCTTCTGCAACTTTGGATCTCACAAAATGTATTTAAAAATAGAAGTTTCACAATACTAAACTGCAGACTATACGCTTACATTACTTGTTAGCTACAATAACCTCATAGCTCCAGTGCAAATCTAATGAAGCATACAGTACTTAAAACGACAAACACATCCTGGTTTTGTACTGTGAATGCACGAAGGTCGAAAATGACATCAGTCCATGCTCCGACTTCCTACATCTGAGGTAAGCTAAATGCAGCTTTACTTTTACCACCCTGAAGTTTTTTATTTTCCTGTATTTTCCAGTTCCTTTTATACCACAGCAATATTTCAACAATTAAAAAAATTATTTATTAAAGAACGTGATGCCATATTTTTTATCCATTTATAGTTCAATTTAATGTTATGGAATGTCCAGAAGTCATGTTAGTTCCTGTTATGACTTACCTTATGACATCTATAAACAGTTGTTCCCACACCAGCTTCTCATTTCTTGCTCTCTTGAAGGTAATAAAGTGAAAAAAACCCACAACTTATCATGTTACCAAGAAACTGCCAAGAATAAAGGCCTCTGTCCTGAAAACTTTCCCATATCAGAAAGTTACAGCTTTGCCTCTGTTGACACTGGAGACTCCTTCCATAAATGTTATATATATAGTCACACTGTCAGGGCTGCTGTTATAGAAAACATATCAATATCTTCTGACAAATCAGAATCAAGAAATCAACAGTGATTCCTGTTGGATTGTTTTGTTTTGTTTTTTTTTTAAACACAGCAGCACCTGAAGTTCATGTGGATGTTCATGCTCTAATCCTGTTTGAATCATTTGTATGGATGCGCACACAAAAGGTACAGAATAGTAAAGCACTCCTGTGTTTGCCGAGTTCATGCTGACAGAGGGATCGGGCCAGTGGGAGCTATTTACAGCCATGCCCAGTGTGAGAAATTGCTCACTTCAAAGACTTCACAGCAATAAGAGCTGCTCACAAACTCACTGCACTTCAATGTGTTTTATCAGCTACAATCGGGGTTAATAGTGCTATAGCTACACAGGACAAAAAGCAAAGTAGTAAACTGGAGGGAGTGTTATCTCACTGCGTTGTCTCACTTAGAAACATGACCCAAGGCACAGAAATTCAATTCAAGCTCAGCTGCACATTCCCACGTCAGGACATTACGAGCACAAAAGCTGTCAAACTGCTTTATGTAGTGTATGATTCATAAAATTCAATATGACACGATATGGCAGTGTCTTGATATTATAGCAAAAATAAGCATCGCCTGGTTATCTGTCTTAGGTTTTTCGTGATTGATTAAAACATTTTTTTTAAATTAGTATTAAAAAAATCTGAATAATTGAAACCCAATAATGACTCAACGTTTCTGTGACACATGCAGAATATATTCAGACACATAATGGAGCAACTTGTGCCGTAAGCTAATTGTGCTGTCTGACTGAATTATGTAGCTCTCTGCAGTGCAAGATGTGTTCTTGAATGCTGTGTTCTTCACCACCAACTTTGAACTTTCCAGTTGCTGTGGTGATTCCTATAACCTGAATCGAATCAGCCAGAAAAGGCTGCTTGAATGCAGCAGAGTTTACTGTGCATGCGCACGTACAATGGATATAAAAAGTCTACACACCCCTGTTAAAATGGCAGGTTGTTGTGATGTAAACAAAATGAAACCAAGCTAAATCACGTCAGAACTTTTTCCACCCTCAGTGTGAAATTACAATGTATAAAAATGAATTGAAAAACAAATCAAACATTTTAGGGAAAAATAACCTAGTTGCATAAGTGTACACACCCTTTTACAATTGGGGGTGTGGCTGTGTTCAGAATGAACCAATCACATTCAATCTCATGCTCAAAACTAATTATCATACAACTGTCATCAATGAAATTATTCTGATTAATCCCCAAATAAAGACCAGCTGTTTCTGTAGGATTTTCTTCACATCTTCATGATTTCATCAGACTGCTAAAGCCATGGTCCACAGAGAGCTTACAAAGCCTGCATCAGGGCTCGTACAGATGCTTCTTAATAAAATTCCAGGACTTTCAAGGACTTTTCAAGCACTAACTATTTTTGACATTTGTTTTTAAGGACTATACAAGAGATGTCCTTCAAACAAAGTTTATTTCTTCTTTTAAAATTCCAAAATAAAATTAATAATAATAAATAATGATAATAACACACCCAATTTATGTATATACGTGTAATGTAATATATGGCAGCATGCTGAACTTAATTTGCATTTCCTCATGCATTGCTTCGTCGTCACTGTAATGTCAGTATACCAACAACTTTCAGGGAATGTCACTAGATGATGTCATGCGCTAATTAGCATCTCATTACGTCATCACGTCGTATTTGCATTCTGTCGAGTGTCAGCCATTTCATCTGTTTGCTTCTTTCCTACTCTCTTTGCTCACATACTGTATTTTAATACAGCTGAATTGGAAAATAAAGTTGTTCTCATTTACATATTTTTCAGTTTCTGTTGTCAGACAACGGAACGAGTATGAAATAGTGACAAACACGGCCCATTAAGTGTCTACACGTTAATTGGGTCATTCACGGAGACTTGTATGGTGAAAGCTCCACATAAACAGACTAAAAACATGCGTTGATAAGGTGACATTTTCTTTAAGGAGAAGTTTATTAACGTTTGTGCAACGAGTCTCCGGTGTCAGCACTTTGTAACAGTCAGAAGTAAATCCGTTCAGGATAGAGGAGTTTACACTTTATAACCCCGTGGCTTCTTGGCAATATGACACACTGCGTTTCCTGTCTCATTAACTTCAATGACAGTTTTGTGATAAAAGGAACCACCTTTTTTATTTATTAAAATTGTTTTGCTGATGTTCCACAGCATTAAATGCAACAAGAAATGGAAAAATTAAAACTTGTCATTCGTTATTAAATACAAAGTGTAACTTTTGGAAACTTCTTTTAAAAAACAAAAAACGACTTCAGGGTGATAAAAGTGACTCTGCTTTATTACATCACCCCACTGTTGATTATTTTCCCACAACAGCGTAACACCGAGTGTCCTGAACAAGTGAATTTATGTGTGTTTAAGAAAACTGCAGCAGAAACGGATACATTTGACCAAATCACAAACATGCAGGTATGTTTCAAATAAGACATCAGTCAAAAGAGGAACAACACGGGTTAATACACCTTACCGAAAGGCAAACTGCATACCAAAGCTAGTTTGTAGATGGGTGTGGCATCTGCAAACTTCAAGCTCTTTTCTTTTCTCTCTGTAACAATAGCTGGGTTTGAATAAACCGTATTACTTCCACTGCTGATACTCGGCGAGATGAAAGAATACAAGTAATGTTAATGCAAACAAGCAAACACATGACAATAAATGCTTCATTATTTTATGACAGATTAAACTTTACTGAAACTACATAGCAAGTAAAACAGCACATAACACTAAATTAGCAAAATACAGTTATTTTACACACACACACACACACACACACACACACACACTATATATAGATTTCTGACATCTTTCAAGCAATAAATAGATCAATGTATTTGCTAGAAATGTTTAAAATCTTTGACATCAAACATTGCTGTATCCGTTCTGAGGTATCTTCCTCTTAGTGATGTGTTTGTAGTCTAGTCTCATTGCACTTTGCCGCCAAAGAGTTTTGAGATTTTTCTCCACGCTGAAAATGATATCTTTGCAAAAAATAGCAAGATTGTAGCCAGATTTATTTAATATTTCTTATCGTGATGTTAAAAGAAATGCAAGATGAATTGCATTGGCAGAACAAATTTGCTCAGTATTTCCAAAAAGAAGTAAAAATATCTGCCAGTTGAAGATATTTTCAAGCTTTACAGGAGGAGTTCAACGAGTAAAAATGTCTTGGAAATCGGCTTAACAATCTTGTATTTGCTTTATCATAAATCACCGTCAGAAATGTTAGATACATTTGACTAAATACATTTTTTTTTTTTTTTTTTTTTTTTTTTTCCTTGAAAAGACTTAATTGCAAAAAAAAAAAAAAAAAAAACCAAAAAAAAAACCAACCCAAAACAATAACCTCTCTTATACAAAAAGATCCACTTGTGTAATATAACCATCTATTAAACTGTCATTTGGGGCATTACAGAAAAACAGATCTATTCTACAGTTCTAGTGATCTGTAAATCTGGCTTAATTAAGTTAAGCAACAAACAAACAAGAGATTCTTGATCCTATGCCCATAACATTCAAAACGCACTGCTGCTGGTGTTGCATCCTGGGGGGAGAAAAGTACACAGCATGTAGTCTTTTGCTGTTTACCTTCCTGCCTCTGTAATCATTCCCAGTTGCAGCTGAATTATAATTATAAAGACTGGAGTTGGATCACGTGCCACGTCCGTTGGGGCCATTTAAAGGCTTTCACGTTCATTAATCAGGCAGGATGTCTTCCTGTCCAGCAGGAGAACTCGGTGTAGATTGGTTTTACAGCTCTACAAAAGAGCACACAGTGGGGTTGCATTATTACAATTTGGAAAGAACAGCACTTTTCATTTCAACTCACAACGTGACGAAAAAGCACAAACACGTTGTTATAGTAAAGTAGTCCACACCTTCTGATTCTATAGCACTGTGGTATAATATATACTATTTTATATCTCAGTACTGTTGAATTCATATTGGCCAGAAGGTTGAGCAGTTCTGACAGTAGCGCAGATGAAAATCACAGGTTTATATTAATGCTCTCGTCTAATATGTGATTTTTTTTCTGTAGTAAGAGCTCGTTCACTCAGACTTCTATGACGAATGCTCCACATCATCTAGAGCTAAAAATAAACAGATGTGTCAGCACTTTATAGCAGTCAAAGGTAAAGCTGTAACTAACTTTTTTGACATGGGTTGACAAGTCTTCAGGACAGAGGAGTTTACCAGTTTCAAGCTGATGGGCTGGGTTTTTTTTTGTCTTAACTTCAGTAAAGAGGAAAGAGTGGTTGGTGAGGAAATTAGTGTTTACAGCTGCTATGATATAAACAATAACAGGAACTAATTTGCTACAATATGAATTATTGGATAACTATAAATGGATAAACAGAATGACAAAGAATGTCATTATTTAATGCATTAAAAAATTGCAGTCATTGGCCAATTGTATAGGAGGAATGAAACACTTCAGGACATGCTTTTACAGGAAACTGCAAAAGCACAGGCCTTGACTTCCAGAAAAAAAAAAGAAAAAAAAGGAACATTAAATGGAAAAAATTAATACTAGTCATACAATCAGTGCATCCAAAGGAAGTATAGTCAGGTGCAAAAATTTGCCTAATGGGTTTTGAATGGAGAGGGAAAACAGAAGGACTCCTTTTGATGTCCAGACCAGATTTGAAGAATGTAGGGTAAGACAAGTTTAATAAAAAATAAAATGTCAAAAGTACATTCAGGTGAATATAACACATCAGTAAAAGGAAAAGCGGCTCCGAGAGTTTGAAAGAGGTCTGACGCAGTTATAAAGGTGGATGAAGAAGTTATTAGAGAATATGGCATTTAAAATAGAGGCATAAACGCCAAACTTATTATTATAAAATATGTTACTATAAACATAACAGACCATTTTCAGAAAAAAAAAAAAAAAAAAAAATTATATATATATATATATATATATATATATATACACACACACACACACACACACACACACACAGTATCTCACAAAAGTGAGTACACCCCTCACATTTTTGTAAATATT
>JANDJT010000081.1:19731350-19755609 GCA_024331685.1 Stegophilus panzeri | reverse complement strand
CTGCAGTCCTCATGCCTCCCTGCAGCAGGCCTATGGCATGTTCACGCAGGTGAGCAGGAACCCTAGGCATTTTTCTTTTGGTGTTTTTCAGAGTCAGTGGAAACGTCTGTTTAGTGTCCTAAGTTATTGTAACTGTGACCTTAATCGCCTAGTGCCTGTAAACTGTTAGTGTCTTAATGACTGTTCTACAGGTGCATGTGCAATAATTGTTTATGGTTTAGTGAACAAGCATGAAAAACATTGTCAAAGCTTATTTGGATTTTACAAAATGATCTTTAAAATACAGTCTCCTGAAAAAAGGGGTATTTCTTTTTTTTGCTGAGTTAAAACCCCAAATAATAATAAATAAAATTCGCACCCCTTTCTGAATGTGATATAATTGTTTCCTAATAACTTTGGTATACAAAGTTTTTCCTCATATAGGTTACCTGCCTTCAACTTCATTCATGTCCTCGAGCTTCTTTTGGAATATCTCTCTCTCTCTCTCTCTCTCTCTCTCTCTCTCTCTCTCTCTCTCTCATTAATCCTACGAAATAATAAGGGATGCTAACTTTTTTTTCACTCAGCTGCATATGCCAACTCAATTAGCCGTACTTTATTTATACCACACCTGTTGAATTCGTTCTTGGATTATTCTGACTGGTCAGAAGTTGTCAATTAATTTTCTGTAACATCAGCTCCAACAGTAGTGCAGCTGAGATCACAGGTATATATTAATGCACTTGTTCTAATATGCTGTAATTTCTACAGTAACTCATTCACAGGGACTTGACCAACAAGGCCACCTTGTAATAAAGAGAAGTCAAGTCCTGAAATATGTCCTGCATGTATTAATGTAACCTTGTAGGGTACATCTCAAGAGGATCAAATCTAGGCTTAATTGCTTTCCTGTAAATAATACATTAATATTTTCCTCCATAAATAGACATTCCCCATGAATCTGACACTGCAGGAATGAGGATGAGTGTATGAAAAGTTTGCAGCCACACGGCGCCTGTTAATGAAGCCGAGAGATGGAGCAGAGCTGTGTTGCCCTGAGCTGCCTGTTCAGAGTGTGTGTTTGTGTAGCTTAACCAGCAGGCCACAAGTTCTTTCCCATGAGACTGAGAAGACGTGAAGCTGGCACAGCCTTAACACAAACAAGCCAGTCCTTGTCTGCATGACACATAACAAGCCCTTCAGTCTCAGCTGAGTGAAAACTCCTATCACGGAATTGTAATAGTACACAGAAATCACAGCCGCTAATATCAGATTATTCAAATTGTATTTTTAGATGTCAGTCTTAATAAATCATAAATTTAGCAAATTATCTTAAAGTAAGAAGCAGAAGAATAAGAATTCAAGATATGATTTTGAATGTGAACATGTTTTTGCTAAATACTTCTTTTGCTAAATAATAAATAAGCATACATAAAGTGTTATGCTTGTAAATATAACTACTTATAAACATTTATAGAATTAACCTGGCATTATAAGGCGGGCCAAGATGTACGCATGTATGTAGAATGTTATAAATGCATTTATGATTACATGATATATGTATAGGATTACCATTATTTAAAACTTTTGTTAAAAAATTTTGAGAATAAAAAGAAAGAAATTTAAAGGCCAAATATAAATGTACAAGTTGTGGGCTAACCAAGGTAGTGATAAAAAAAAAAAAAAAATTAAACTTACATCAGCAAGCTTATCTGCTGCAGCACTATTTTCAGCTATTTTATTAAACTAAAGTCACAATTTAATATGACTAAATATGATATTTGGAGCACGGTGGTTAGCACGCTCGCCTCACACAGCCAGGGTTTGGGGTTCGATTCCTGCCGCTCCCCTGTGTGCGTGGAGTTTGCATGTTCTCCCCATGCTGTGGGGTTTCCTCCCCAGTCCAAAGACATGCTTGATAGGCTGATTGACATATCCAAAGTGTCCGTAGTGTATGAATAGGTGTGTGTGTGTGATTGTAGGTCCAGGTTCCCTGTGACCCTGAGGGATAAGCGGTATAGAAGATGGATGGATGGACGATATTTGGACCATGTATAAGTCAGCATGTAAAATTGGGAAATACAGCCACCTGGTGGAAAATAGGTATAACTTCTAACTTTCTCGATTTAGATGAATTTGTCACTGCTTTATTAGAAAGTGTTTGCAGTGCTCTATGTTCAGCAGCGTGTTTGTGTGTGTGTGTATACACACATATAATAGGGATTCTCTAAAACATAAAACACACACAGAAATGCTGCCCTGTTGTTGAGTAAGTGTTTTTGTACATGTACAAATCTTTTTTTTTTTGTATATCAATCGTGGTGTATTTTCTCCTTCTCACAACTGAAGAACATGTATGCTGAAAATGCTCATTTTGACCCCTAGATGGCAGCAGATATTTTTCATCCGTTTCACACATTTGCCACACTCTTACCACCTCACTGTTGATTATTTTCCTATAACAATACACCAGAAGTGTTTTATTCTCCTTATACTCCTTATATAAGTGTTTTATTCTCCATATAATTTGCCAAAGATTACAATATTTATTTCTTTTTTTTTAACTACACATCTACACCTCCTTATTATTTGTTTATAAATACATTTAATGAAGTTCTCACTTAATTTATCCTCCTCCAGGAGTGTGTGAAGTTTGCATGTTTTCCCTGTGCTGCAGGGGTTTCCTCCGGGTACTCTGGTTTCCTCCCCTGGTACAAAGACATGCATGGTAGGCTGTTTGGCATGTCCAAAGTGTCTGTAGTGTATGAATGGGTGTGTGACTGTGCCTTGTGATGGATTAGCACCCCGTCCAAGGTGTACCCTGGATGGTTGGCTGGAACTTTAGGCTTCTGGATTTAATATTTTATTGTAAGATTGTACAGAGGCAGTCCTTATGCAGTTGGATTGTATATAAATTGGATAGTCTGGATGTTTTAAATATAGATCATAAAAAGTATACAGTTGAAATGTACAGAAATGTATGTGATTGTAATAGTGTCTGGGAAAATAATAAATAATATATTTAAAAGTAATCAATTAAAAATGAAAATATTAGGAGTAAAAATGAGAAAGCTACTGTATGTGATACTTAAGTATAATTACTGAAGGCAAGTCTACCTCTGGTTATGAGGTCATGACTTTGTTCAATCTCCCGGGTCTTAACGTTTACTTACCAGTTGCCTTCTTCAGATGGTGTTTTATAATCCATGGCCTAAAAAAGCAAACCTCTGGGGTGAGATTCGCATTTTGAATGTTAATTATAGACAGTGTTAATGTTTGCACTATGCTCACTTGATATATACAGAACAGATGGCGTGATTATGAATGAATGTTTGAAGGTAACTTTATATGAAGAGCTGTTATTATAGCATTTACAGTCATTTATTTATTATAATTTATTCATTAATATGGTGATGCTTTCTGTAAGGAGACGTTTATTTACAATTCATGGAAGAAGTCTCCAGTGTTAGCGCTCTGTAACAGTCTAAGGTAAAGCTGTAACGTTAAGTTTTCTGACACAGGAAAGCCTGACAGAGGAGTTTACACTTGACAGCATGACATGATTCTTTTATTCATTCATTTTCATATGATTCCTTGTTATTTTCTTTACACATTATTCATTTACTCTCACATGTGATTTTTAAAAATGATTTCTTTATTTCCACATGTGACATATGTGCACAGGACAGGGTACACTTGGACACATGTCATGTACACAAAACACAGGGATTATTTTCACGTTACCTTTTTACCTCTGGTTTTATCACCTGTTTTTCACATGATGTGATGTACATGTGAGTTCACATGTACAATCTCAGAGCACAACATGCTGAAATGCCCTTTCACCTTATTTCCATGTGATCATATTATTCATGTAATGTAAAAAAAAAAAAATATGAATATGTGATTGTGTATGTGTAAATGATGAAAATGTACACCTGAGGTCATAAATTTACATACACCTTGCAGAATCTGCGAAATATTAATCATTAAAATATAAGAGGGATCATAGAAATTTCATTTTGTTTTTTATTTAGTACTGCACTTCACGCAGATCATCCTGTTCAAAAGTTTACATCCCCCTGGCACTTAATGTATCGTGTTGCCTTCTTGATCATCAGTGAATGTTTGCACCTTTTGTAATAGTGTGAAAAGATGGATCTCAACATCATATAGCCGCTGTTGGAAAGGGGTCAAATATGCAGAAGATGCTGGAAAAGCAAAGAATGTGCTGGACCTGGAGGATTTTTCTGAAGAACAGTAGAAAGTGTAACTGCTCAGGACAAAGAAGGGACTCATGAACAACTATGACAAAACATAAAATCATTCAGGTCACAACACAGTGTTAAGAATCAAGCGTATGTAAACTTCTGAACTGATTCATTTGTGTAAATTCAGTTAGTATTGTGTCTTGTGGGCTATATGTAAACATCTGTTATGTGAAATAGTTTATTCGGGGCAGGACTAAATAAAAAACAAAATGCAATTTTTATGATTATGATGACTGTGATTATGATCACTAATTTTTTTTTGTTGTTGTTTAATTATTAACATTTTGCAGATTCTGCAAGGCGTATGTAAACATATTACCACAACTGTATGTGATTTTTCTGTAAGGGATGCAACATATAGTCAGATTGAAAATAAGGAGAGAAAGACATTAGAAAGATTCTCTTTATTATCTAATTTATCCTCTGGAGGACTCGGATCTCATCTAACAACATGTCCAAGTATGGACCTTTGGCCTGAGTGCTGGTCCTGCTGGACCATTTTCGTCCCCAATGAGACATTCTGAACCTCTCCTTTTCACCAACAGCTGCTGTATTTAAGCTCAGATTTTCCACTATGACTTGACACAGTCTTTTTAGAGCGCAGCATCAGTTTGGGAGGAAGATGGTAAAATGGGTTCTGTGAATTATTTGTATATTTTAAATCGACGTGTCTAGGCATGGAGAATCAATGAAAATGGTTTATTTTTGAATATTTTACTCTACGTTTCAGGCAAGCAGGAAGACCAAGAAGAAGGAAGGAGGTGCAAAACGCGCTCAAAGGGCCTCTTCTAACGTGTTCTCCATGTTCGAGCAGACTCAGATCCAGGAATTTAAAGAGGTATTAATTCACTTCCATTAGCACCACAGAAAACATTAATTCACTTAATTTGGAGCCAGTGCAACCACAGTTAGCCAATGACAAAATTCTGACAGTATCAAAAATTTTTTAATTGAAATCTAAACTCTGTTATAATGCTCATCTAACAGTCACCAAGAGGAGGATGGCATAGGATGTCACGAAACTCATGGGGCAGCTATTTGTCACTATTAACAGTGACAAATTGTGAGTGAAATATGGGGAATTAAATGTAAAGAAATTTGTTGTTTTTCTTAAGGCACAACATTGCTTCTATTATACCAAGGCGTTTTCCTTTTTATGAAACCCCTTTAATGCACAATCCCCAATCGCACCAATTGATGTAGTCATTTTCTTTAAAAAAAACAAGTCTATCATTAGAGGATCTTCATCGTATGACCTAACATGGAGAGCACATTTTATTGCACATTCTATAGAATTCGGCCATGATTTTGTTGAGTACTTATACATTGTGACAAACTTAAAAGACAGCTGGAATCACACAATGTAAAACAGGCTTAAGAAGGATGGAGAGTCAGAATGCACATTTGTGCAAGTAAATGGCTGGATAAACAAATCAGAGTGAAGCATTTAACTTAATAGATTCAAGTGACTTAAAGATTTCAGTACAATCCAGTACTTAGTGCTGATCCAATACTGAATTTTGTTCATTTTAATAGTGATTTAAAAGTAAGTGAATGTGAATGTTTGTGAATGTGTGTTGCATAAATAAAAACATGCCTACATCAGTGTGTCAAAACTGATCTGGGCCAAATTTCCCAAAAGCATCACAACACAATGATTATTGCTGAATTTTGGAATGAGCATCATATTGAGGAAACTATATACTGATCTTGACCAGCGTTTCAGGCTAATATCAATTTGATTCAGAGTCTCGTATTGGATCAGTGGTTCATTAAATAAGGAAGTTTTAGAATTTAATCAGACTGACTAATAGTGACGACCCTTTGTCTTTGGTGCAGGCTTTCACACTTATTGATCAAAACAGAGACGGTTTCATTGACAAGGAGGACCTTAAAGACACATATGCATCTCTTGGTTAGTTTTTGTTTTTTTTTTTCGTAATAAATTGAGCATTTAAAAAATAATTTATATGTATTAAATTGATGTTCATGTTTAATTTAGATGTGCTTTTTAATCCACAGGTAAACTGAATGTCAAAGACAACGAACTGGAAGACATGCTTAAGGAAGCCACTGGTCCAATCAATTTCACAATGTTTCTTAATCTGTTTGGAGAAAAACTGCATGGTGAGTAACAACTAATATGACAGTAATTAAGTAAAAGATACTATATATACTGCATATATGCTAATATAAAACACAGCAAGAACATGAACTCGGTTTATATTACATGTTAGGCTTGTACCAATCTAATACTAGGTTTTATTATTAAAAGATTATTCAGTTATCCAATCTGAAAAATGCGCTACTTGATTTTTGTTAACACAAAGTTATGTAGTTTTGTCAGGACTCAGGATCATTAAAAGAACAGTCAGATGGTCAGAATTTTTCCTTATCTGTAGTTGTTTAGCCAAGGTATTTTTGGGAGTGTCTTTATTTTCACACAAAGCTAGAATACTCATGCATAGTGTTGTGGTACTCGAGACCAGTCTCAGTCTTTTCATAAACATGGGTGAAATTTTACTCAGTCTTGACCTAGGAAAACTCGAAATATTTTTTCCAACACCACCCAAGACCAAAACATCATTTTCATGAACATGTACTTTGTAACGTTCCCTTTACAGCACCAAATGTTAACGTCTATCTCTGCATGCAGTGCATATAAATTGCAGGTGACTATCTTTCAAAATACTTCATCATCTTATGCTCAAAATACTATCGCACTAGTACGTGTAATGCACAGCTGTATTTGGTCTTAGAAAGTTGTATGATCGAAAACAAATACTAGTTTTTAATGCATTTGATCTACCTGCTGTGTGCTAAAATTCAAGGAAATGTGCTTTGATTTGTAAATCTTTACATGTGCTTTTACATTTGTTTAAAAAAAAAAAATCCAATCCAATCCACTCCCAATCCAATAATATAAAATAGGATTACACTGCAGCGCTTGCTAGAAGAATAGGCTATGCTTAGCATGTCCTATGTGTTCCCTGGGTACTTATTTGCATAAAACAAAGGAAATGGGTTATTTTAGTTAATTCAAGAGAAATATCAAGTCAGGCTAGGAAGATACTACAAGCAGCAAATGAACACATCTGAGTGTCTGGTCTTGATCTTGACATGGATTCGACCATGTATGGCGTTGGTCTCGTCCCCGTCATACTCGGTCTTGACTCGGACTCCATTGGCCACGGTCTTGGTCTTGAACCCAACACTACTAATGCAACTAACAAGTAATAGACGTTTAGCTCATATTTCTGTAAACATGCCTAAATATTAAAAATTTAAAAATCATTATCATCCACATCACTTCCTGCGTTCCACTCCAGTTCTGCCTCAAAACTTTGGTAGGTAGGACTTTGACCTAGGAGGCGGAGTCGTACCAAATTGAATGGAAAAAAAAAAGTTACTGTCCAAGCTTTTTGAATAATAAAAAAAGTTCCATTAAAAGCATGGAGACAAAGAGTTCCATTAAAAGCGTGTCTCTGAATATAGGTACTGACCCTGAAGACACCATACTTAATGCTTTTAAGATGTTTGATCCTGAAGCAAAGGGATACATACACACAGCTGAGTAAGTTAACATCACCGAACTGCTATTATAGAAAATTAAGAATCAAGCATTCAACAGTGATTGTTACATAAATAAATAAATAAATAAGTCACAATCTAGAATTTCAATGTTATCCTACTTTTCCAGATTACGACATATGCTCATGACCCAAGCAGACAAGTTCAGTGCAGAGGAGGTAAGACGACATGCTGATCATCTGTAATACTGTATTTGTAACACATTCATGCCTTGGGGTCATGTCTACACACACACAGCTTATGCTGTGCTTTAATGAAAGGTGCTTCAGATGTTCCAGTCCTCCAACATCGACACAGCGGGAAACCTGGATTACAAATCGCTCTGTTACATCATTACACACGGAGAGCAGCAGGAGGAGTGAAGAAGCAACATCCAGATGTTGTTCCTGCTGCTGTTTACTCTGTGTAATATCTGCTCATAAAAGTCTGCTGTGTTGATCTGTTCTAAAATAATAAAAAATGCTTATCCTTTATGAACATGACTGAACAAGGAGCATTACTAGTTCACATCTGATTCACCAAAACTGGAACTCAGGATGCTTAAAAGCAAAACACATGCATACAATTGAGGTTGTTGAATATTTTTTACGTCTTTAAAAGATACACTTAAAAAGAAAAATATTACATTGGATGTTGTGTTTTTCTGGATGACCGAAATTAATTTTGTTTACAACCTGAAATTCCTTTTTACTTTTTTACAACCACATTATAAAGCACAAAACCTTGAGGATTTTCTACCGCTTCATTTTTCAAAATAGAGTACTTTGGGTAAATATTCACCCCCTTGAAATTTTCCACATTTTGTAGTGTTACAACACCGAACTGAAATGGAATTGATTTGGATTTTATGTCATGAATATAGTTGTCAAAATTATCTGACAATAACTGAGTACAACTTATTTGACAACTTAAAAAAAAAAGAAAAAAAAAAAAAAAAAGCTGAACACTTTGGTAAAGGTGGAAAAAATGTTGTCTGGTCTGATAAGACCAAAATTGAACTTCCTGGCCTTAGCACAAAGCATGTTTGCTACAAAACCAACTTTGCCTATTGCACTGAGAACACCATCACCACAGTGAAGCACGGTGGTGGTAGCATCACATTGAGCGTTACCCATGTCCACTTTGTTGCTTCTTGACTAATCGCCTCTTTACTCGGTCACAGACTTTTGGTGCACAGCCTCCTCTTTTGTGACATTTTAAATAATGGATTTAATAGTAACAGGCTGTTCCTAGTTTGGCTTTTTTTTTTTTTTTAACCAAACCATAATTGACACTTTTACAGAACCTTGTGCCATTTGATTCTCCCATGATGCTGTTTGTTTAGGTATGCTCTCTAACACACTATATAATTTTTTATAATAATAATAATAATAATAATAATAATAATAATAATAATAATCAATGTATTGACTATTCTAAATATATTTGCTTAGTTATTTATCTTTGTTCTTTTTATATGTTTTATTTAAGTGCAAACAGCATTCCATATAGTTTGGTTTTGACATTAACACAATTAAAAAGGTCATTAATACAAGAGAAGGACTTGCACAAGAGCAACACTTCACTTGTACTGGTATTAAAAAAAATAATTCTTTTAAACATCCCAACCCTTCCCCAGTAAACACAGAACACAGAAACTGGATAGTTGAAGACTGACTCCATGAGCTCAACCTGCCTTGTGTCAACACTTCAGGCTGCTGCTGGTGGTGTAATGGTGTGGAGATTTTGAAGACATTAACTTTAAGTTATAACATTGCATGGTCTTTTTCCAATCTGTCCAGGTTTATAGAGCCTGTGCCCACTGTAGACTCAGATTCTTGTTGTTAGCTTAGAGGAGTGGACCCCGATGTGGTCTTCTGCTGTTGTAGCACATCCACCTCAAGGTTTGAAGTGTTATGTGAGATGCTGTTCTGCTCACCACAATTCCATAGAGTGGTTATTTCAGTCAGAGTAGCCTTGCTGTCAGCTTGAAACAGTCTGGATTTCTCCTCTAGCCTCTCTCATCTCATAAATGAGATTGGGTTGTTGTTTTTTTTTGCCGCCAGTCTGAGTAAAGTCTATTGTGCGTGAAAATTCCAGGAGATTTGAGTTTCCTCATCCTGATGTAATCTTGACCTGAACCTGCATGATGCCCGTGAGTGTCTGATAATTCAAACGTAACATGTAAACAAACGTAACCCCTAAAGTCTTATAATAAATAAATGTTCCAAGTGCAATACTTGTAGTCAAAGTTCTCCCATAAACGATATTCAGGATAAAATCATTACTCTGAGCCCTTCAGCACACTGAAGCAGCGGCTTGTTTGAGCACATAGAAGGCAAAGGACAGTGCAGGAAGTTTGAGATGCTCTCCAGGTGGAAGTTCAACTCCCTGAAGAGGAGGCAGAGTCCTCTCATCCACCATCTTCAACACATCACCGTTCAGCCTGACAGACCTGCAGATTCAAACGGTTTAATCCAAACAGAGCAAGAACCAAACACGCTGAACGCAACTTCAACCCTTGCATGTTTCTATAGCATTTTTATCCTAACCTGTAAGACGCAATCGTGCACAACAGATACACTTCCATTTGAAGCAGCATTTCAATCTACAACGAAGATGTGCGTAAATACGGTGATGAGGGAAGGTGCTTTGCATTAAAACAAATGCTGGAATTTTAAGCAGCATACATACGGCATGTGCTATGACATCACACCCAATGACAGTCAAATCATTTTTCAGAGATTGTGTGTTGATTTATACCATAGTCTGTCTGAATACTCAATTCGGAATATTCTGTATAGAAAACAACTAATGAAAATTAGTTAGTAGTATGTTAGCAGTTGCATCTGCAGTTGCATTTAAAGGAAATCCCTTACTTCCTGTGGCCGTAAGTGTGAGTTCACACGTTCTGCTGTACTTGTTGTACATGCTGTCTCGTTGTTTTTTTGTTTTTGTTTTTTTAACTTGAGCATTAAATAAGGAATAAAATCCAAAGAGATGCATCAAGTATATATATAAGTGTAAATAAATGTACATATTAAGTAGTGCAGTGTTAGGATATTTGCTCACTTGGTACAAACAGTGCCTATTTCTTGACATAATTTAGATTTAGCTTTAAAGGCTTAAAAGGTCTTATACTAGAGTCTTTTTATTTTTCCTTGTTGCTGGGTCACCAAGCGTTTGGGTATTGGAATTAAACTTAGTTTATACATGTATTGAGAAATACTCTGATACAGGGAACATCACCTGGAACGGAGCCCATTCTCCCCTGGTTCAGCCGACTGAAGCACAAACACTTCGACAGTGCTGTTGGAGACGAGGGCCGGCAGCTTGATCACCACTTGCTTCTTGCTCAGGTTTATGGCGAACAAAGTGGCCGCACCTTTTCTGTAACTAGAACTGAGGAGAAAAGAACCTTCCTTCTTTTAATTATTTTTTTCATACCACAACATGTTGAACTTTGTATTGATTAGACAGTGTTGATGAATGTTCTATAACAGGAACTCTGACAAGAGTGCATCTGCAAAGTTAATAAATAAAAAAATGTGTAATCACTGGCAAATTGCTGCAGTATAAAAGGAATAAAATACTTGGGAACATATTGGTATAGGAAAATAATCGACCACCCTGTCGTGGTTTATGCTTTAATTGTTGGACGTCTCGGAGTCTGTTACAGCTTAAGAGAGCGTTCAGAGTGGAGGTTCAGAATCTGGTACCTTTCTTTGTTGGTGCAATGAAGATACACCCGTAAGAGTTGCGCCTGCCTTTCTGAACTTGTCAGAACCTGTATGTCCAGCACTTCAGGTCCTACGAGTCTCTTATACAAAAGCGAAAGCCAATAATCCTGCCATAAACAAACAATAACTCTGTTAAAACCCAGATACCAACTTCATACTTTGTGACTTCTTACACTATTTTACTGGATATTTATATGATTTTTTTTGCTCTTTAGTAACTGACACAAATATACAGCGAACTGACTGTACAGTTGAGTGCAAAAGTTCTCATCCCCCATTTCGAATGAAATGGAAACAGTACTATTTTACCAACTTTACCTAATTTAACTCCAAACAACAGCATGTCAAAATATTTAAAAATGTAATATGGATGTATTCTACAATAAGACAGCAATCCAGAAAATGATTTTTGCCCCATGACTCTGGATCTTTTTTCATTTTCATTTTATCCTTAGGGTATACAAACTTTTTATACTCTGTATGTGTAAAAAGCTGTAAGGGTCATCACTTCTGTATAAGCATAATTCCAACTTGTGCATTTGTTAGTGTATTTACAGTAGGCCTTCTACTCCAGTAATTACAATAGCTGTTGGTAGGTTATTATTATTATTATTATTATTATCATTATTATCAGTACTTGTTGCTATAATAAAACTGAAAATCCAATAGTTATGCTAAATTAGCATTAGCGAGTGTACAAACCCAAGCTAATCATGTTTCACTGTTAAATATCACTGAACTACAGAAACACTAACAGGACAGTAACACTAAAAAACTAGTCAAACTAAATTATGCCAGTTGGGGACACTGAAGTCATTTCACAGTCAGTACTACCATTATGAATAATAAAATAGCCTCATGCTTCAGTCTAATTGAGTATTGAATTATAGTCCAGAAAATATGGTAATGAATGTTTTGATCCTGAGCAGCGTGTAACATACCGGAAGTGGATCGAGATTATTATCCACAAGATGGTACGTCCCAGAGCCTATTAACACCTGTCTCATGACCACGTCCAACCCCAGCTTAGCTGCAAGACCAAGTTTGTCCAACCACCTTTAGAGAACAAACACACATTCATACATACATACATACATACATACATACATATCAAACCCATATGTGGGTCTTCCCCAACCTGTTGGCATAAAATTGAAAGCCCACAATTGTACACAACTGTCTTTGTATGCTGTAGCATTAAGATTTCCTTTCAGTGGAACAAAGAGGCCCAAACATGTTCCAGTAGGACAGTGCCCCTGTGCACAACGCGAGGTCCATGAAGACGTGGTTTGCCAATGCTGATGTACAAGAACTCGAGTGGCCTGCACAGAGTCCTGACCTCAACCCCACTGAACACCGTTAGGGTGAACAGGAATGCTGACTACGTGCCAGGCCTCCTCGCCCTGACAGCAGTACTGTACCTGACCTCACTAATGCGCTTGTGGCTGAATGAGCACAAATCGCCACAGTCATGCTCCAAAATCTAGTGGAAAGCATAGTAATACATAGATATATTACTAGATTTATTTTTTTATGTTTTGTAGAATATTTCTGGTAAATCCAGTAATAGGACTTTATTTTATTTTTTTCATTTTTGCCTATACCCTACATACTTTCTTTAAACTTTTAATCATTTTATGTAAAGCACCTGGGATTTGAAAAGATAAATAAAAAAATGTAAAAAATAATTTTAAAAAATATTAGCGGTTGTTGGAGGTTATCAATGACCACTAGGTGGTAGCTGAAAAAAATAGCTTCCCTTCATTTTATTTATAAAAAACAAACAAACAAACAAACAAACAAACAAAAAAAATGTTCATTTTAAAGTTTGATTTTATTATGTGAAGAAATATGCTGTTGAAAACTAATCATAATACAGACCTGGAATTTCTCATTAATAGAAATTTCTCAGTCAGTTTGAGATTGAAAGTGTGTTATTAATTTCTTTTTTTTTTCCCTTCCATTTTGCCATCTTGTGTCTAATGCTGGCATGCACTCTCACTCGGTTAGTCGGCTTTAAAGTAAGCTAGAAATGTGACCTCTGATCAGTGATATTGTCTAATAAAAATGATGTTCTGTGCTACAGACACAAATCTCACTCATTTTTGGTGGTATAAATATTTTAATGATATCCTTAGATGATCTTGTTTGAGAGATCACATTACACTAAACCTAATTTTCAGCTCAGGTTGTAGTCTGATACTGGGAACCTAATTAAATAAATGAAAAAAAAAAAAAAAAAAAAAAAGCCATTGATTCCTTGCTATTAACTTTTTAAACAGATTTTCCTCACTGGTAAATTTAGCCTAAATGCTAAACACTACAGTGCATACGTGTATGTACTCACAGAAAACCAGCAACAAAAGTGTCCGAGAGACCGACTGCGCCCCCGCCGTAGGCTGAACTAGTCTCTCCAAGCCACACTTTCTTTCCAGGAGACAGAGAATGGACAATCTGCAGAAAGACAAATGTACAACATTACAAAATTTGATACCAAGTGATAGTATGCGATATTAATCTAGTTTATGCTGTCTCAGATTACATCAAATGACAGATTACACCAAATGACAGCAATCTGGATGTATATGATTAAAGCAAAGCAAGACACAAACTGTCCACTATGAAAAAAATAAAAAGGACAAACACACATTTTAATTAAATACAAAACAAGGGAGTGGATACAAACAGTACAAAACAGTGGAGATAATTACCATGAATCCATTATTAACAACAAAATGAACAAAAACAACAAGAACAATAATAACTTATTAGTAAAACCATCAAGTATTAACTAATGGCTACAAATTGTAGGTTTGAACAGGAATTTAATCAGGATTTTAAAACATTTCAGAATCTTTGTTCCTAATATCCTCTGGAACACTATTCCACAGTAGCTGAAGCTTATTTAAAAAGAACAGTGGGGCAACAAGCTAGTAATCCAGTCTAGAGCTTCTCAGCATCATGTCTATAACTATATTTAATAAGCTCTTTGCTATCATTGGTGAGGTGTGGTTGCTCGGTAACTGTATTCACAGCCAGAATTATGTCTGAGTCGCTGCTTTGTAATCACTAACCGCATTAAAATGCATGCTGTAGGACACTGAATAGGATAAAGTCAGCAGTGTTACCTTGAGGACCTCGTCTGTTTTAACAGCCAGCATATCAAGCACTTTGGGATCAAGAAAATCCTTCAAAGATGCATCTCTGCCGTTGACATAATAGCTACCAACAAATGGAAAAACACCTGCAAGTTAAATTAGCATGGTTCTGAAATCAGAGAACAGGTCTGTACACATGCACGTTTCAGCAGAAAAAGTCACATGAAAAAAACTGTACAAGAACAACCACAGTCTTGGTGTTTGCTCAGTCAGCAGGCAAGTGTGTTTTTATATTTTGGATGGAGACCAAATGTCCCAAACGACCTTGTAGGGACATTTAGCTGGTCCCCATGAGGAAAACAATCTTTTTTAACAAACAACTGCAGGTTTTATTTAAAGAAAAATAATTTTGGTTACTGCAGTTAAGGTTAGGGTTAGATTTAGGTGTAGCATAGCATTAATAATTATGTCAGTGGAAGGTGACCTATCCTTACAAGGATAGACAAGAGTGAGTGAGTGAGTGAGTGAGTGAGTGAGTGAGAGTGTGTGTGTGTGTGTGTGTGTGCATGAGACGTACTGATGCCAGGTACATGCATCGATGGCTTCAGCTCCACTCTCCAAAAACCTATAAAAATATACAACACATTCATTACGATGTAATGAGTAATTAATTACTGTTTTGAAGTAACTTCCCCAACACTGAATGCTTGTGTGTGTGTGTGTGTGTGTGTGTGTGTGTGTGTGTGTGTGTGTGTGTGTATTTACATATACACTTTCCTTCTATTCTAGAGAAAAATATGTCATGTGCAGCAATTAATAACAAAGTGTGTAAGTGAATTTTTATAGTGTCTACATCATAAGTATAACAGAAGTGCATGGTGGTTACAGTAAAGCCCTTTATATATTCACACTCAGTTTCTACCCTGTCAGGTTTGACCACACTGTTAAACATGTCTGCTCTGACTGTTGCAAGAGAGCAAAAGCAATTTCCAATTATCATTCAAATTATTTTGAAAAAGGTTAGATTAGACACTTCATTATAGGCCTGTTTTAACCCCCCTGTCAAAATATGAAACTTTTTTTGTTTTCTCCAATTTTGGTCATATATTTTCAGCACATCTCTAATAAATATACAATAGTTAGTCAAACATATCGATAGATAATATTTCACATTAATGAAATGTTCTCCCATTTAGTGACTACATTTACATGGACAGCAATAATCTAATTATTGACCTTATTCTTATTCTGAAGACAATATTGTGATTAAGGTGTTTACATGAGTTGCTTTTAGAATACTCCTTTCATGTTCCCGTGTTACATGTTACAAATACATGTATCTCTGCTACTATATAGTAGGTAAGTACGCGGTTTGGGACGCAGCCCACGGGTTCACGCAGTCATCTATTTGCACGTATAGCATGACAAATAATTAACTGCACTTGAAGCTTTTGTAAAATTATAAATGAAACACCCAAAGCTGTATACGGTACCATAACGGAGACCAACTGTATGTTAATACGTGAAATTCTGAAGGGAACGTCGGACGGCGTGGCGTGGGGACGTAATGACGTGTAACGTTAATCGATCTATGTTCTATAACATGTAAAACGGGAACATGAAAGGAATATTCTAAAAGCGACTCATGTAAACACCTTAAAATCACAATATTGTCTTATTCAGAATAAGGTCAATAATTAGATTACTGCTGTCCATGTAAACGTAGTCTATGACAGAAAGCGAGAGTGCCACATCAGTGTCAGGACGAGAGCACCAAGCGAGATGCTGGGAAAGGGGTTGAGCTTCCAGCGGCTGGCAATTAATATCGGGGAGTTCAATACAGCTGCAATACAACTGTCAATCATTCCAGATCCATATTCAGCTTGCTCAGCTGCTGTTTTTCATGGGGTGAAAAAAAAGATGTGTATTTTTGATTGATAACTCATAACAGCATAGTCCTATGTTTTTTTTTTTTTTTTTAAATCTCCTATACAAAATGCATTAAGCTTGGCAGGTCTATGGGAGCCGTTTTTGTTTAGAAGGCTTGCTTTATTCTACATGTATTAAGTCATGTTTTATTATAAAGGCTACTCTACATAAAGAGCTTAGCTCTGAGTGAGGTGCTGGTGTCTGACCCAGTGAGGAGGTCTTTGCGGTGTTCTCGCGGCTGACTCGTATCAGGTCCGTACAGGCCCGAGGAACTATACAGTTCTGATTTCTGCAGGATCTTACGCAGATGGAGGAAATCCTCTCCCAGCTGGGAACCGTTCACTCTGATCGCTGCCTTTTTCTCATAACTGTTGGGTTCTGAAAGCAAAATACACAGAGTAACACGTTTTATTCCTTTATTGGTAATAAAATGAAGAATTTCTTATGTTAATTACACCATAGAGATGTTGAATTCTCTCATTTGTTTTCGGTCAGAAGGTGTTGATTAATTTTCAACAACAGCAGCTCTGATAATAGTGCAGCAGCAAATCACAGGTTTATATTAATGCATTCATTCTAACATGTTATTGTTTCTATAGTAACAACTCATTCATAGGGACTTGTCTAGTGGACGCTCCAGATAAATGGATTAAAAAATGTGCTGATATTCACCACTGATATGGTAAGAAGTAAAGCTGTAACTTTAAGTTTTCTGACACTACAGGACAGAGGAGTTACATGTTGTGGTTTCCGTATAACATGGCAAGCTTGGCAAAAAAAAAAAGGAGGCTGTTTATAGCTCCTGTAGCCTAAGTGATAACAGGAACTAACTTGTCTCACAGGTTATCCACAACATTAAATGTAACTATAAATGGATAAAAATGATGTGTCATTCTTTAATAAATAAGACATTGTAATCACTATAGTATAAGAGGAATAAAACATTTTCATAACATGCTGTTATACTAAAATAATCACTTTTGGGGTGGTAACAGTAACTCTGCCTCATCACACCACCCAGTCATGTTTTATTCTTTACATAATACTGCTAACAACTTTAAACTGTCACTAAAACTTCACAGTGAGATAAGAAAGCATGAGCGATACAAAGGTCAGTGCAAAAACAAACACAGGGCTGCACCATTGCCCAGCTCCCAGGACATCCTGTATTGCCGCTGCTCACAGTAGTTCAGCAGCAGCTCGGCATTCCGACTGTCCCAGACATTCTCAGGAGTTCGTAGCAGCGCATTTAAGCCAAAGATCAACTCCAATCCTGAGCAGTTCACAAATGAGTAAAGTAGATCCACTGCATATTCTACACAAATATGAAGAATGAAAAAGGTTATTAAACAAACAGGCAAAAATGAAAATGTACACAGTTCATCTCCTTTAGCCGAATCCAGCTAAATCATCACATCTAAGATATATACGGTTTTTACATCAACAGTATTAAAAATCAAAATACAGATCAACTACGAATAACTATGACATACCCTAACTATGTCTGTACTGTGGATGAAAGATGTCTGTTTGTCCAGGTTTATTGGACAATTGTGGGGTTAAAATTAAAGGTCGACCAATTGATCGGTTTTGCCAATTAATCGGCACTGATAACCACACCAAAGCATTAAAAATCCACACCAATAAATTTTGCATCCATTGCAGCAGTGGCTGAGAAGGGTCTGCTGTCGTTACACAGTACGAGAGCGTCCTCTAGAGGTGAAATAAAAACTATCACTGACAAATTTTGTTGTGTTATTTAAAGTGTTTTTTTTTTTGTTTGTTTATTAATTTTGGATGTCTCTATTGTTATTTGGAGTGTTACCTTTTGGTTCAGTTTGCATGTATATCTTTTATTTACTTTAATTGATTGATTAACAGTTTATATATTAATATTTGTATATTTATTTCATTTTAAAAAGAACAATACATTTTGATGGTACGGTCAGTACTGTTTATTTTTGTAATAAAGTTCAGCAATATTTTACTTGGAGTGTTATGTTTTCGTTCAGTATCAGTTTTAAAAATTATCGGTTGATTAATCGGTTATCGGCAGGTACCGCCCAACTTAGCTATCAGTATCGGTAAAATCCACCATCGGTCGACCTCTAGTTAAAATGAACCTAATTGTGGGTCAATTTTAAATCAGCTTGTGGGTAGAAATGATGACAGTGCTGTACTGTAGACAACCCGAGCTGTCATAGTTACAATGTGTTATGCGTGAGCAGCACAAAAGAAACTTCAGGCAGTGCCTTTCTCTTGAAAAAAGGGCATGAAAGCAGCCTTACTCAAATAAAACATGAGATCACATCTGTGTCCATTTTGAAAGCAGGATTACAATGAACTCGACTCCAGTGCTAGGTGATCATTTGAAATGAGAATGTTAGAGAAAACAGGAGCTCATTTTTAACAAGCTAGAAGTAACGTCTCTGTCTCTACAGGAGCGCTGGAAAATTCCAGATAATGTATCTTGGCGCAACAATGTGTCTGTTTCCTTTCAGATCCGCAGCATGCCGAGCTCGCTAGTATCAACCTGATTCGGATGACGTCGGCCCAATTACCAAAACCGACGAGCTAAACATAGCAAGCGAGCTGTACAAATCTGACCAGCATTTAAGAGTGTAGAAAACAGTCATAATGTTGTTGCTGACTGACTGTACCTTTTAAAATTCAAATAAATGCACAAATTGCTGAAAATGGTGACAGCATGTGGAAAGTGACATTTTCTGCTTACCAGAAAATGTCACTTGCTTGTACTTTCCCCGCACTTCCTCCTGGCGTAAGAGTAATGCCTGGATTGCCCAGTCTTGCTTCAGCTCATCCTCCAGGAGTGGTGGCAGCTCAAATTTACTACACACAGGTCCTACAAGAATAATCACAAACAGAATATCTGACAAGTGCAAGATAGGATTTTATCCATAAATAATCAACTAAACCTAATTAATGAGAGATAAAATCACTTTAATATCATTTATGGCATTTGGCAGACGGCCTTGTCCGGAGCAGCTTACAGAAATTAAAGGCACATTTTACATTTATCGCATTTATACAACTGAGCTTCTCCCGTTCCTGGAACCATTTCCTGCAGTTATCTTTTGTGATCATGTCTAAAGCTTCCTGTGCTTTTTTTGTTTCTAGATTTCTTCCACAGTGGCGAAGCTTATCCCCTTTAGTCTCAATTTTAATTTCAGGAGCAAAAAGAAGTCACAAGGAGCGAGAGCTGGCGAATAAGGTGGATGTGAAGCTGTAACTACATAGTTTCTGGTTAAAAACACTTAACTCTTACTTTTTTTTTTTTTTTTTTTTTTTTTTTAAATCTGCTTCTTTGTTTCTTATTAAACCCAGTTAGAGTCATGCGGAAGAAATCACATGACATTTGAGCTGCTCCTAAACCATAAAGTACAGAAAAATGTGAAGAGTACCTGAATGAGTAAGAGAATCTCTACTGTATCTTTTCATTATGTAATATTCACTCTGTGGTTTAAATATCATAAAATCCTGTTTAGTCCCTCCAAAACGCAGAAATGCAGGAGTCAAAGCTTTGGTGAGGGTCCTCAGTTTCGGAGACCTGAGGAGACATCAGTCATGTTATTTTTTTTTAATTACAGGTTACAAATAAAGCACAAAATATGCAATGTGACTCATAACCTTACACATTACATCAACAATACCTTTTGTGTTAGATAAGTGTGTCATTTGCTTTTAGAAATTTGTAAAACTGTTTTTTGGGGGGTTTTTTTTTGGTTACAACAGTAACTTTGCAGGTGTGAACATGAAAGTTTTCTTTAAAGCTGTAAGTAACCTTTCTCACCTTCTGCTGCCTGTAAAGTGAATTGCAATAACAAAAAACTATAACAGAAGCCCTAAGCAGCCATGCATTATTTTTTTCCATTTTAATCACAAGAAAATCTCATGCCTTGTGAATAGGACTGATGTTGCATCGCCAACACTGGTTAAGAGGTGCATAATAATCTATTACCTATCAATAATCAATAAAGAAAAGCCATGATGCGCTATTATACAGTCCACTCTGAAAGTATTGGCAAAGCAAGGCCAACTCTATTGTTTTCGCTATACTATACTGAAGATATTGGGGTTTCAGATCAAAAGATGAAGATGAGACAAGAGATCAGAATTTCAGCTTTCAAGTTCTGATTTTTACATCTGTTAAACAACTTTAATACAAAAGTTTATATCTGGGGGTACATTGGGCGCACGTTTGCCTTGCACCCCCGGGGTTGGGCGTTCGATTCCCGACTCCGCCCTGTGTGTGGAGTTTAAAAGTTCTCCCCATGCATCGGGGGTTTCCTCCGATATATGCTGCTACCATCATGAGTACTTCTTGGCCAATTGCAGTCTGGCTTGTTGTTGTTTTGGGTATTTTTTTCTTCACAATGTTTCTGTCATCAAGTGCTCTTGTGTTCCTTGACCAACCTGTTCCATGTCTGGTTGTTAGTACACAATGGTTTCTTTCTTTTTCATGACATTCCAAATGGGTGTGTTCAAAAAAAAGAAGATGCCATGTTCTGAGTTGTTTAACACATCTAGATGCAAGTATGAGGCAAGTGAAGCTGAAATTCCGATCTGTTGTCTCAAACCCAAATGTTTTCAATGTATAACGAAAACAATAGAATTGATCTTGCTGTTCCAGTACAGTACTTTCAGAGGGGAAGGTATGGGTTATTATTCATTCAAAGAGAGCCAGCAATGATAAGTCGACTATTTATTCATTTGTCTAACCTTTAAGTAAGTAATCTTTACTCAATGTTTAACTTCTGCAGTGTGAAATAACTGATAATGCGTTGACTGAACTGAACATATGGTGAGTTCTTCAATTTTCTGTCAACTTCTTATGGTGCATTTATGCAAAATGAACACACCTTGTATGGAAATCGTACAGAATGTATATTCTGGAGCATGTTTGTGTTAAAAATGTAAACGCACTGCACAACGAAAAGAAAAGGTTGCTGGAAGATCTGCTGGAACGCCTAAGAATCTGCAAGGACCCCCTGTGTGTGAGTGTGACTGAGTGTGCGAGTGTGTGAGAGAGTGAGTGAGAGAGTATTTGAGTGAGTGAGTATTTGAGTGAGTGTGTGAGTGTGAATGGTTACACAGGACACACAAATGTGTCAGAAAAACAACACAGCTGAGATCTGTCAGTTCATCATTGTTCATCATTTACAGTGGCATGAATTTGGCTCGTGCGCTTTAATTAACACTCACCCCAGAAGGTACATGAACTTCTCCTCCGCCATCAGACTCGCATCAATAGTCACAGACAGAAATCTTTTATCCACTCTTCTGGCCACACGAGAAAGATCCACATCCACATTTACCGACTTTAAATCCACCGCTGAGACGAGACATTGATTCAAAAGTAACGCTACAACGCAAAAAGTAACGAAATGCGCAAAAACAGCGCATCGGATCCCAGATCCCGGATCCCCCATCATCATTATTTAATCTACCAACATAATCAGGGACGTTACTTTGCACACACTGGACACAGAATACGATATATTTATACGGGTGAACGTAATCAGCTTAATAAAAACTGCTGAAAAACTTTAACACAGGATTTCCTGCTTAGAACAGCCAGCTACTACAACTAAACAAGGCGTTACTATAACACGTGGGTGTGGCTTTATGATATTCAGGGAACACCTGATTGGACAGAATCTTCATGAAAGCCACGCCTATGCAAATAGTGTTCCAGAGAGAAGCAAAGAATAAACGCCGCTTTGGGCTTTTGTTCTGAGAGATAGATGGGTACTATTCAGTTTTTTTGTCCATAAACTACAGCCCTAGTAATGTCCTCTGTTGAGCCCTGTCACTGCTTTTAAACCTAATTTTGTGTAGAAGTACTGATGTTTAAATCAATCTACCTATTTATACGTTGCTGGTATACTAAGATGCAGTGAAGATGTTTTCCTGTTACTTTTGTAATTCATGTCATTTTAGAAAGTAAAAAAAAAAATCTGATATGTATTTGCATCGACTGATATTCCTCCCTGTTCGTCTTCGTCCTGACCCCTTGTAGGTCTTGGTTTTTGACTCAGACTCGACAGGCTGTTAGTCTTGGTTTTGGCACTGACCCACCTCCATCTTGGTCTTGGTCTTGACTTGGACTCACCTCCTTGGTCTTGATTTGGACTTGCTACCGCCTGTTGGTCTTGCTTTTTACTTAGACTGAGCACTTGGTTGGTTTTGACTCAGATTTGACCCTCTGTTAATCTCGACTCAGACCCAACTCCCTATTGGACTTGATCTCGACTAGGACTCAGAGTCACCTCCCTGTTCTCGACTTGGACTTGGCACAGTTGGTCTTGATTTTGACTGAGACTCAACTTTCTGTTGGTCTTGGTTTTGACCCTCTGTTAGTTTTGATCTTGACTCAGACTCACTGCCTTGTAGGTCTTGGTCTTGACTTGAGCTCAACCATCTGTTGGTCTTGGATTCACCTCTTTTTTTTTTTTTTATCTTAGTTTTGACTCTGACTGACCCCACTAACAGTCTTGGTATTGAATCATATTCACCCCACTATGACTCTGACTTGAGGTCATGTTGGTCTAAGCTAGTACCATGAAAATCTGAGCAGTCATTAATTATTACCCCTTAGGCTGTTAGTTTGTGTCCCTGCTCATCTTTTTGCCTAATTCATCACTATCCGTTACTATTAGACACATTTTCAGTAATCATCCACCATAATGCAATCACTTTTACTTGTCTCTTAATATCTTTTAATTTTTGACTAGGTCACCATGCAGATATGTGAAGGAGATTGGGCATCTCATTAATCATAAGAAATTTCATACTATTAAGTCAGGTTTCATTTTCCCTTTTCTCACTTTTCCTTCCTTCCGTGCCAGGTATCATTGAACAAAAACTGTTCATGACATGAAAACAATGGCTTATATAGTTCACTTTGTCCAGTATGGGTCCTTTTTTGGGATTTAATCACAAACCTGTACAAGCTATGAAAGTGTCTTAAGGATTGTGCAGTTAAGATGACCAAAGATAACACAAAATAGTTATTTTATTGTTTTAATTTATTGACCAGATGGCTTTCATGATTTAAAAAAAATAAATAAATCATATACAAACTGAGAAATGAAATGCACAGTATCTCATTTTTATTTTAGACACATGGGCTGGCCATCATGGATAAATATAAACAGTATACATGTTAAATTAAATTACATCATAGACAAATTTAGGCAGACGGGAGGTCAGTAGGGAACATAAGCAGCTCGTCGACCTCCTCCTGCAGAGCTTCTGCTTTCTCCTGTAACAGCATCTACAACAGCATCAACACAAAAGATTTAAGAGGTTTAAATAAGCAGCTAACTCTTTGGCTGTGAAACGAGACATTGTTATAACTAAATCACAATGTCTGAGCTAATTTTCCAATAACAGAACTGTCCAGTACAGCTAAAATGTGCTGTTTGGCATGACAACAATCTATTACACTACTACATTTACACGAAAGTTATTTGGAATGCAGAAATATCACTACTACTAATAATAGTGGTTCATCAGGTTAATGATGTTGAACTGGTATTTTTTTTAACACAACTGTATATGGATACCACAATCAATCACTATATTCATATATAGTTAAAATTATTGACTTAAAAAATAAATAAATAAATAAATATATTTTATTTATATA
>JANDJT010000081.1:19718159-19731250 GCA_024331685.1 Stegophilus panzeri | reverse complement strand
TCACTTTTAAAATTATACTCAAGTGACAGATTGGGGAGAAGTGCAATAAAGATGGAGCTTACTGGAAAATGAAACTTCTGGAGGAACCAAAACTAAGCATGACTCATGAGGTATTATTCAATCAGAAAATCCCAGTATAACTGAGGAATAAGGATTACATTTGGAGGTTAATTTTGGCCATTTATATTTCCTCCACCCTTCAGGAAAATTCCCCTCGGGTAAGAACTCAAGGCGGTGTCAAAATTTGACGCATATCCGGTGCCTCACATTGATGAACTGCTTGATCGGTTAGGTGTGGCTTGCTTTTATTCGACACTGGATTTAAGCCTTACAAAACAACTGCAGTCCTGACCTCGGTGTCCTCATAGCTATGCTCCTATGTCTCGTGGCTTCATCTTGATTTATAACTGAGTTTTATGCTACGTTCAACTGAAACTCATAACCTGGAATGTATAAGAGCTTGCGAATAAATTATCCGGGCTGAAACAAAGGCACATGTACAACAAAACTACAAGATATACGTTAATTACGAAGCACTGCAATATATACAAAACTAATAACCTTTTAAAAAATTCCCAAGTGCAGAGTTTATAGTGGAAAATGGATCCAATTACATCGTTTGCAATGCATTGTGGTCCCTCTGACTCATTTCTTTTGACTTGGAAACGATTTATTACTGGACTCATTAAACTGTAGCAAGAAAGGAAGGACGAGCTATTTTCGACACACTAGATCATGCGCATGTGTTTACTGATACTCCAAAATCTTGAGATGGGAAGCAAAACCAAAGACAAAAAGCAATCATGCAGGGAAGAAATGTTTAATTGTACTAACTTTCGCTGAGGCCACAATCTGATTAGCCTGTCTCTTATAGAGATTCTCCACAGCTTTCACCAGGACGTTCGGGTCAGCATTGGCAAGATGAGGCAGCGTTTTATACCCGGCATTGTACAGCTGCTTGGCTCGGAACTGGTAAAACAAAGAAGAGAAAATGCAGCAAATACTACTGTGCGATAAGAGGAAGATAAAAATATGTCATAAAAAAAACCCAACAACACTAAACACTAGGGATGTCCTGATAATTTTTTTTTTTACCCCCAGTCCCGATCCGAGTCATTTATCTACTGATACTTGTATTTTCCTACTTCAAGTACATTAAAGTTATTAAAATCAATCCAATATATATGCTTGACAATTGAATAGCTCTGCAAGACATTAAAAAACTTGCCTGAATCCATGCTGTTCCTTATAGTTGATTATTTGTTTTTTACCGTATCAAATTGGTAGTATTGAACGCAGCTCTGTTGTCACCGCCTCACGAAATGTTAACATTGCAGACATTACAAATGGACTGTTGGACTACTTTTGTTTTCCAATTTAAAATATTTCCACTCTGCAGACATTATAGCCACGTAATCCTGCCACAAATTGTGTGCTCCGTGACAACTGACGTAAAACAAAAGGACTGGGCTTAGCTTAGTGCTCAATAAAGCCGATACGATCAGATAAAAAAAATAAAATAAATAAAAAAAGCCTTAATTGTCATCGATCCGATCTCAAATATCGGTATCGAGGCCGAATAAGGCTTTAAAAAAATATATTATTAAACACACATATCCAGCTATAGGGCTATACTTTATTTCATTAATCATTTAAACTATATTATTAAAAAAGAAGTGTGATTTCATTTGTGTATTCTCTAATCTTGCCCATGAGTGCCTAAAGGAATTTAGCCTGTGCGTCACCTCATATCTATACCCTGGTGAAACAGAAGTCATGCATGACATTTATGAATTCCTAAACACTCAGTTGGGAGTTGGGGGGGACACGGACGGACTACTGTAGCATTTCTATAATGAACTTGGGTTACAGTGTGTGTACAGATTCTGTGCATGTCTGCATGGGTTTCCTCCAGGTTCTCTGGTTTCCTCCCACCTCCCAAAAACATGTAGGTGGATCGACTACTCTAGCTGTGCCCTTTAGCCCTAGCTGTGTGTAAGTGTGTGGTGCCATTTGACGACGTCCCATGTGGGGTGTATTCTCGTTTCACGCCCAGTTCAGAGACAAGCTCCAGATCTACTCCAGACCTTGACCAAGGTAACGTGGTAACTGAAGAAACTGCAAGCATACAGAATGTACAGATTTCACAAACAAACACACCTCCATGACTCCTGCGACCTCCATTAGTGGAATGAGGTCAGCCTGTACGCAGTAGGTCAGTCTGCGGGTCAGCTCAGTGAGGAGAGCTTTATAGGCCCAAAACTCCTCCAACTCCTGGAAGGACACGGAGACAAATATATATATATGTGTGTGTGTGTGTGTGTGTGTGTGTGTGTAATAATAATAATAATAATAATAATAATAATAATTATTATTATTATTATTACAAAAAATAGACGGAAGGTATAATCCTGAAATTACAGATCAAGCCTCCCACCATCATGGGACTCGATCCCAGATCTGACCTCAGTGAAATGCAGCACGCAGGAGCAGAAGGCCGAGGTGGAACTGATGAGGGTCTGAATAAGGCCACGTGTCAGCTGGAATCGGTCAGAGACGTTCCACACGTTTGTCTCATTCAGCAGAGAATAAAGCACCAGAGCCAGGTACAGTCTGTTCACCACTGCAGGGTCTACACTCTAACACACACAGACACACATTTATTTTCTTACTGAGAGTTTTCTTACTTATAAGTTTCTAAGCTAGCTAAACTAATGTATTCCCCCACAGAACCACAGCACAAAGGCCTGAAACAGGAACACACTCCCACCTTCCTCACACTCTGTCCAGATGCTTTCCGAACGAGGAAGCTCTCAGGCACCCCAATAGTGGCCGCCATCTTCTGTTCAGTGGCAGACAACTTTGTTAACTAATAATAAATAAAGAAGACATTTAAATAAGGACCCCTGGATAACTTGCAAATAAAGGGTTACCTACTATACTGTATTTCCTGGACTGCACAACCCTTTGACAGAAAAGTGATACATGTCTTAATATGTACATTAGCATAACTGAAATATGACCACTTATTGGTGTATTTATGGTAGATGATAGCAGATATGAGGAGGTATGCTTCACACCAATATACAGTGACATACACAAATTAGCATTATGGTATCCATGGTGAATAAACAAATAAAACTCCTTATAAAGAGAATGATTTTTTTAAATTTATTTTTTTATTCATTTACATTAATTGTTTAATGTAATGGAATAAGCCTAGTTTGAGAGTTACTTAGTTCGCCACTGGGTACTCGAATTCCCAGAATCTCCTGAATTCTCTTCATTACCTCCTTAGTGGACTGTATAAATATCCTTCAGTTTGTAACTCCCACTGCTAAGAGCTGTTTGCTCTGGAGACTTCAATAATAAACCTGTTTTGTCCACAGAGATCCGTCAACTGTAATTACGCAACTATTCACCTGAAAACACGCCACGAGATTGTGAGACAGTGAATAACGGGTATATCTGTGTTCATTTCGTTTTTAGCATAACTACAGGTTTCACAATAAAGTGCACAATGTATAAAAAGTGTGGTTTTGTGATTTCAGCAGCTTACTATTAGGGATTGATGTGAACTGAAATGCCCGTTAAAATTGTGAAGAAAAATTGTGAAGTCTGGTGTGTATGTGTGTGAGGGTCTGACCTGGCTGAAGTAGATCATCCAGTCTGGTTTGATCTGGGACACAATGTCATATGGAGTAACCAGATACACCAAATGCAGGAAACTGTTTAGCAGCAGACCCTCCAGACCTTTACACAGGTCTCTATAGAGGACATCAGAGTATCTCAGATCTACTGAGCCTGAGCAGAGGACGAAGCAGAGTAGAAGTGAGACAGAAGCAATGCAAAGTGATGCACAGAGAACCTGACTGATATACTGCTGCTAAAACAGTATATTCGTTAGGCCCTATATGCATGTTAAATATCTAGGGCTTCATTAATGAATAAAATGTATTTATTTTATTTTTTTAAATATATATATTTTTTGCTTCAGCGTTTTAAAGGGTCAACCATTATATTATAAAGTCGAACTAGAGCTACTGGGATTGGTGTCCAATTATAACAATATACAATTAAGTAACACTTTACATTAAGGCTCACGTAAATAATATTCTTTACTTTAGTTAATATTCACAAATCATATATGTTTTACCATCAACTACCAAAATTTGCCCATGTATTAATTCATGTTTGTTTACATGTTAAACATGCCTCCATTAACTAATGTTCATTCTACCCATGATTATTAATATCATTTAAATTCTAGCAAGTTATTAAATGTTGAAAATCGTGTGACCTCACGGAGTGTTAAAGCAGGAACTTCCGGTCCGTTTCAATTTGGAAATTTTGTCGGTTAACTCCAGTAAGTATTTGAGCAAGATCACGCTGATATTCGCACTGATACTCAGTACAATATCATGACTGCGAGTGTAACGTTGCGTTCATACAACAGTTCCATAAACTAGAAATTAAGATCAAGGAACTAACATTTCAGACACAATACAGCCAAATATTTGGTTTATTTTTGACAAATATATTTCCCAAAGAAGCAGTGCTGTTATACTAAATTTCAGCACTCTAGGAACACTGCTTGTCCAGTCAAATAAGTATGTTAATATTTTTGCTTAATTGGTTTATTATGTAAAAAAAAAAAAAAAAAAAAGAATTCTATAAGTAATGAATAATACTCTCCATGTTATGCTGGTATAGTAAAATACTAAGTGAGTTACTGTTACCATTTCGAAATTGATTATTTTTCTATAACAGCATGTCCTGAACTGTTTAATTCCTTTTGTACCTTAGCAATTTGTCAACGATTACAATATTTAATTTATTAAAGAACATGCCATTTTTTTTTATCCATTTATAGTTATATTTAATGTTGTATTTCACAGAAATTCCACATGTATTACTACTTAAGTGTAGCGATGCTTTCAATGTGACAAACTATTGCCCAGTCAAGTAATACAAACAGTGAAACGTACCAGTGCTGTTATGCTCGGTATCAGCACTCTTGCAATGGTGCCTATCCAAATGAATTAGTGGACCGAAATGAACTGTTGTATAATGTAGCATATATTATATTAGTCCGAGATGATGTGACCACCATACAAGTCCTGGTGTACAGTAAATCTACAGAAATGATAATATATTCGAACATATAAACCTGTGATTTGAACTGTAGCCAGCCATCACTATTCAGTTACTAAAATGCTTAAATTAAAATTTTGACATTTTTACAAAGCTAATGCTTCATTAGTTTAGTCTATATCATACACTATTCATGCTATTTAATGTCTCACCTTTATATGTTGCTCTTCCAAGTTTGGTGACATGTAGCACAGCTTGCTCATGTGACGAGGAGTCGATGAGACCCTTCTGTTTCAGGATCTCTATCGACTCCACTATAAGCTCACGAAGGCTCTTCTGCTGACAAAGCCGAGTCTCCTGGACGCTGAGTAACGTCCTGGACATGAACTCCAGGACCTGCTCCACAGTGCAAGTTATCTGAATCCAAAATCAAAGTCTTCATTAGCAACCTGGACTTCACTGACTGACTACTGTGCCGAGACCGACAGCTGTCACTCACATCAAGGCCGATGAGAGAGAGGATGAGACTCAGAAGACCGCGACTCCCATCATGCAGCAGGTTGCTGTAACAGTTCTCCACTGGTGCACACACCAGTTCTTTGGCCTAACGACAATATAAGACAAGTCAGTGTTGTTCAATATCTGAGCTGAGCCTTCGCAGACAAGACGACGCAAAGACTCTCACCCTATCTCTGTCTTTTTCCTGCAGGATGAGGATGCTCTCGCCCATCGAATCGATCCCAGCACGACCCGCTCTTCCCACCATCTGCTTGTACTGACTCCTCTTTAAGAAGTCTGCACCCACATATGGGGAGCGCAGGATCACCCTGAGTACACAGGATTTTAATGGGTGTGTAGATCAAAACTAAAATAGTAACTACACAGCCAGACACAGCTTGGTTATGCTTGTTGAACACATTAAAAGAAAAGAAAGACCTTGATAAAGCCCAGAAGATAGGGTCTTGTAGCACAAACTAATAGCGAGTCATTTTTAATAGCGAGTCATTTAATAGCGAGTCATGTATTTTATTTCAATTAAAATAAAGACCTGCTGCTTTTGTAAATATTAACATCTTAACAGCAACTCTGCTCTCCCCATTTTTTGCTTCAATATAAATAAATAAATAATAATTAATAATAATAACAACAACAACACAACAGACACGGTGCCAGCACACATAGTCCCCTATGTATGGAAACTTTTGGGATTCCCTGTAGTATTATTCTATATAAAGACCTGACTCATCAATAATAAAATTGATCTTTTCTACCTGGAATAGGTTTCCTTTTTCAATACCATAAAAATTATGATCTATGGAAGAGTTCAAAAGGTTAGTTAATTATAATAAAAAATAATAGTAATTTAAAATGATAATAAATGAAATAAAAACAAAACTTGAATTTTAATTTTGCTGCATCAGTAATTCCACAGGATCATCTATGAATAGAACTGTTTAAGGCCAGCTTGAAATTCCTACACCTTTTCTAACACCTAGTTCTAATATTCAAGGTAAATCTGCCTTGAAATAAGTTTGCTTATCCTGTAATGTGGGTCAGACACCGGGCATCGTAGTCCAGAAAAGACAGTATAAAAGCAACCCATCGAAAGCTATTATTCTAAATATTGTAAACGTTTCAACAGATTTAGTAAGGTTCACACGGCAAGCGTCTACGCTGCTTATTCAAAGTGTCTTTGTGTCATTGTAAGGTGCTGCGTTAATAGAATAACTGTGACGGACCTGCGAGCGGGAAGGTTGATGCCTGCAGCCAGAGTGGAGGTGCAAGCGAGGAGACAGAGCACTCCGGATGAGTACGCCTCCTCCAGTAGCTTCCTCTCATCGCCGGTCAGACCACTGTGGTGGTACGCCAGGCCGAAGGGCACGGTCTTCTGCAGCACGGGACACAGCGAGCCGTTCCCGCTGTTCCTCAGCTCGGATAGAAGACTCACCTTCTCCTCCTCTCTGTGCTTCAGGAAGTCTCTATAAAAGAGTTAGCACATGAAACCAAAACTACAACTTCTGTGAAAGTCTACGATTTGAACAGGTGCTCTTTAATTAAAGGGTGTACTTACTTATTCAGATACTTGCAGATCATGCCAGCTACATTTTCACAGTTCTTCTTGGTGGGACAGAATATCAAACAGGACTGATGCGGTATCACTTCAGTAACCAGAGCAATGATGTGGTCCGAATCCAGCTTCTGCATCCCGCTGGAGTACTGTTACAAACAAACAAACAAACCAACAACACACACATAGAATAAAGTCAGTAGGTTGGTGCGTCTTTTATACTAAGCATTCTTTTTTTCTTAATAGACTTTATAAGACTTAGATTATGTGTAACACCTGCCATACAGGTTATTTTGGAAATAACATAACAAATGCATTAATATTAGCAGTGTAACAATTAGAAGGCTTTGATCAATGTACTGATTTAAAAGGCAATGACTGAAATGAATATTCGTAAATCAACTGTTGTCAATTAATGATAATTGTGTTATAAATGTGTGTGGCAAAAATAATTCATATATTAAAAACTATGTGTATATAATTTAATATATTAGCAATGTGATTTGACCATAACTCCTAAGTCCTTCTCTATGTCATCATTTACAAATTAATATTAGGTTTACCCCAGATTCTGAACAAAGTTGGTCACGTAGTGATCGGAAGAAACTGAATCGAATTGTATCGTATCGTAGGAGATCCAGTGGTAATGTGAATCGAAAACATAACGTATGGAAGCCTAATTAATATAAATGAATTCCTATAAACCTGCAAATTGCAGCTGCACTGTTTTTAGGTCTGCTGTTAGGAGTCCAAGGGCTCATAATAAACCATCCTTTCTGGGTGGTAAGGATGGCGATATTCAGGCGGTAGAGCGGGTTGTCCACTAATCGTAGGATTGGTGGTTCAATTCCCGGCCCACGTGACTCCACATACCAAAGTGTCCTTGGGCAAGACACTGAACCCAAGTTGCTCCCGATGGCAAGTTAGCGCCTTGCATGGCAGCTCTGCTACCATTGGTGTGTGAGTGTGTGTGAATGGGTGAATGAGACACAGTGTAAAGTGCATTGTAGAACTGCTAAGGTTAAAAAAGCACTATATAAGTGCAGACCATTTACCATTCGCTTCTATGTCAAGCACAGTGACACTAGCCAATCATGGCCATCTGTGAAGCCATATGGGGAGAAGAGGGCAGTTAGTGCTTTCCTATAATGTGTGTACAGCTGCCCTGTGAGCAGCAGCTCAGCTTCTTGCGTCTTGTCGGAAACATGTGTTTGCCCTCAGGGAAGAGCTAGCTAGTGGGTGGGAATGATCAAATGACCAAACAAAAATGGAAAAAATGCAGTTTTATCACAAAGGAGACACGCAGATATTTTACAGAAACAAACACGTTCCCCACCTACCTTAAAAGTCAGCACACGTGAGAACCGGAAGCAATGCTCCTCCTTAGGATCGACTTCATATATACTGTCCCTCAGTTTCACATACTCTTTCAGTTGGACCTGCAAAATAGCAGCACAGGCGTCTTGGCACCGAGACGTCACGTCATACAAAGCATCTCTAACTTATTAAAAAGTGTTGATTGAAGAAATATCTACAGGTCTAAAGTCATTGGTGTAGTTCTCAGCCCTCAGGAAGGTCAGGAGATCAGCTACGTTGCCCAGGGTTGCACTCATTCCGATGATCTGTGTGCTTTCTGTTTAAAACATGTTCATGTCAAACTTTGTGAAGTCAATTGTTAAGAGACGGAGGATTCAAGTTGCGATGGACTTACTGCTGATGTACAGTACTTTGGCCAGAGTCATCTCAAGAATCACTCCTCTGCTGCAGTCTCCAAGCATGTGGAGCTGGGTGGAGAAGAAACGTCTTGATGGGAAAATATAACTCGAAAGTTGTTATATTTTGAAAAAAATCCAGCGATGCGCTGGAACCAACCTCATCCACCACCACCAGGCCGATGTTGTCCAGTCGATGCGTCTCTATCAGTGAGTTCACCAGGCTATGGCTTTTCTCAATCGTGGCAATGTAAAGTGAGTTCTTGGTACGTCTTTTTACCGGAGGGAATTTTCCTTTACTCCCAGCATACTCCTCTACCAAGAACTCCAGCTCAATACCAAAACTCGCCAAGCCTCGAACCTATGGGAAATAAAACCAAGATACATCATATCAGAACTTTTTCCACCCTCAATCTGAAATTACAATGTGTTAAAATAAAGTGAAAAACAATCAGGAACATTTTATGGGGGGGGGGGGGGGGGGGGGGGGTAAAAAAACCTGGTTGCATATGTGTGCACACTTTTACAATAGGGGATGTGGCTGTGTTAAATGAACCAATCACATTCAATCTCATGTTCAAAAGTTATTATCATACAACTGTCATCAATAAAATTATTCTGATTAAAACCCCAAATAAAGACCAGCTGTTTCTGTAGGATTTTCTTCACAACTTCTTGGTTTCATCCAAATGCTGAAGCCATGGTCCACAAAGAGCTTACAAAGCGTGCGTGGTATCTCACTTGCTGAAAGGAATCGATCAGGAAAGGGGTATAAAAGAATTTCCAAAACATTAAATGTACCATGGAACACTGTAAAAGCCATCATCAACAAATAGAAAACATGGAGCACCATAGTGACATCACTAAGAACAGGACTCCCTCCAAAATTTCTAAAAGTACATGACAAAAATGTACCAGGGAGGCTGCCAAGAGACCTGCGGCAACTTTAAAGGAGCTGCAGGAATATCTCATTCACATGGCTGGGTTATGGGGTAGGGTGGCTAGACAGAAGCCCTCTCAAAAAAAACATCCAAGCCCAACTAAATCACCACAAACCATGTGGCAAAATGTGTTATGGTCTGACGAGGACAATTGAAAAAGTATGATAATTCATAAATCTAGAATGTTTTTGTAAGAAAGCATGAAAAAATATTACCAAGTCAAGATGTGCCACAATGATGGACTTTTACCCAAAAAGACTGAGTGGTGTAATAAAAGGTTCTTCAACAAAGTGTTAGTTTCGGGATGTGCACACTTATTTTTATTTTTCCTATTTTTTTTTCCCATAAAATGTTTCTGATCGTTTTTCATTTGCATGTTCACCCAATTGGAATTGCTTGATGGGGGTAAAACCATTGGCACTTAGAACAGTAGAACAATAAAACACCGGTTTATTGACCTTTTCTTGCACCAGGGACACATATGGTAATATCAGCAGTGCATCTTTCTTCCTACAGAGAATCTCTTTAAAAATAAGAATCTCAGCCACCAACGTCTTCCCCCCACTCGTCGGTAGAGAGTAGATCAGATTCTTTCTATGGAGAACCGAGTCCAAATTCAGACACGCCTTCTGCCACTCTGAAACAGAGACAGACTCCATTAGGCTTATGGACTATATCAGGACATATAAACATGTTGCACAGGCAGAAGTGAAAATATTGTAGAAGTTATTTTTTAAATAAAAAATAATTATTTTAAAGCATCAATTCCTACAAGTGGTATGATGTAATTTCAAATTAACTGCCAAAAAAATAAATAAATCAAACAGGGGCATGTGGGCGGGGCTAGAAATAGTGTAGATCACTGATTGGTCAACAGAATTCCCATGAACATTTAGATGTTTCTATCGAAAACAGCACAGTGATATTCAGTAGTGTAGTGAATATCTGCCAAAGTTTTCTCCCTTTTCTAAACTCTGTTTTCTGAAATCGGAGTGCTTTAGGATTAAACATTACAACTGTATCGTAGTTTTCAGTTGAAAGTTTTCAGATTTTCTGATATTTTATGACTTTTCTTCTGTGCGTAGGGATGCTCCGATCGATCGGCCGCTGATCGGTATCCGCCGATAAGCACATTCTATGACTCGATCGGTAGTCTATAAATTTGGCCGATCTCACGAACCGATCACAATCTGATGACGTAAAACACATGATGACGTTAAACTTTGGCGCTGCGGTCATGGCATCACCAGTGTGGAATTATTCCGAGGTCTCAAATAACAATGAAAAATTCACTGTTCGCTGTGTATTTTTAAAGGTCGATTAAAAGGTTAATTGTAAAAATGAATATTTGTTGTGCTTATTTATTTGATTCTCAATTAAAACAACAAGCTACAACATTACTGTAAATAATAACCAAGGCAACATCTATAGAATTACTTTATCTGAAAAAAGGTTAACAGTGACAGTCATCAGAAAGGTTTCATATCACTTACATAAAGCTTGAAACCATGTTTGTGTGTCGCTAGCCCTGAAAATCCAGTAAATCAAGATTCTGCATCACTAAATGCTATTAAAATTTCATCATGTAAGCTAGGAGGAGAAATTCACTCTGACTGAGGTTCCGATTTAATCAAATTTATAGAGGCTGTAAATTAATCACCATACAAGTCCTCAATCCTCTTCAGTCTCATGATTAAATCTTTAACTTTGGATGGAAGTCCAAAGAAAGGACCCAGGTCTCCTTCTGGGGGAGCAGATTTGATGGTCTGCACAGCGACACTGATTTCTTCACTCACTGCTGCCTCTTTCTGCAGAATCGCCTTCGACACTGTGTTGGAAGCAGCTGCGTTTTCCAGCATGGCTCTCTTCAGCTGGTCGGCCATGCTTCTCCTGGCCTTGCTGGCCGGTTTGTTCTGATCATAGCAGACGGACTGCTTCGAGCGTCTCACATCAGGAGTAGACGTGCTCCCGGTTCCTTCTGTGTGGGTGGGGTGCAATTTATTTTGCATGTCTTGCTGAAATGCAAGCTGAGAGCTCGGTAAATCCGTCAGTGATGCATTATGGAATTCCTCTGTGAAGTCTGCGAGATGATCAACGGTGCTTTTGGTGGTTTGTGGTGCTTGGTCCTGTTCAACATCATCCAGCTTAGCGAGGAAGGAGGTGTCAGCGATGATGCTGTCATAGCCGTCAAAGAGATCCTCGCCGTCACTGCAGCACTGGAAAAATGATCAGAGAACAAAAAAAATAAACAGCCCTGCATTTAACATTAAATGGAACTATTAAAAAATATATTTTTTTAAAACAATAAAAACAAGACAACCAGGCGCTTGAAATTATACAGCTTAAACGTGCTGCTAGACACAGTGGAAATTTTATAAGGTGTCTCTAGATCTTGGCAACAATCAATGTCAAAGTCCTGTGTGAAGCAACAGATATTACTTAATGCTGCAAGTTAGTGATAGGAATTTCAGTGAGTTACAACAGCTCACCAATAAGAGTCGAGTCTACAATGATCAGCCATAACATTAAAACCACCTGCCTAACACTGTGTAGGTTCCCTTGTGCTGCCAATACAGCTCTGACCCGTCGAGATATGGACTCCACAAGACCTCTGAAGGTATGCTGTGTTATCTGGTACCAAGGCGTTATCAGCAGCTCCTTTAAGTTCTGTAAGTTGTGAGGTGGAGCCTCCATGGATCGGACTTGTTTGTCCAACACATCCCTCAGACGCTCGATCAGATAGAGATCTGGGGCCGAGTCAACACCTTGAACCCTTATGTTCCTCAAACCATTCCTGAACAATTTTTGCAGTGTCGCAGGGCACATTATCCTGCTGAAAGAGGCCACTGCCATTAAGGAATACCGTTGCCATGTAGGGGTGTACTTAGTCTGCAACAATGTTTAGGCAGGTGGTACGGCAGCCATCACAATTTGGCCCTTGTCAAAGTCGCTCAGATCCTTACACTTGCCCATTTTTCCTGCTTCCAACACATCAACTTTGAGAACTGACTGTTTACTTGCAGCCTGATACATCTCACCCCTTGACATGCGTCTTTGTAACGGGATAATCAATGTTATTCACGTCACCTTTCAGTTGTGTTCATGTTATAGCTGATCAGTGTATACTTTGCAGTGCCGTAAGACTCGGCCGACTCTACACTTTGCAGTGCCGTAAGACTCGACTCTACACTTTGCAGTACCGTAAGACTCGACTCTACACTTTGCAGTACCGTAAGACTCGACTCTACACTTTGCAGTACCGTAAGACTCGACTCT
>JANDJT010000081.1:19701744-19713887 GCA_024331685.1 Stegophilus panzeri | reverse complement strand
GCAACCGCCTTCTTCAAATCCCACCAGAGATTTTCTATGGGGTTCAAGTCAGGTGACTGTGATGGCCCTGTAGAATCATCCAGGATGACTTCTGCAACTAAGACTTGGTGGATTACAGTAAAACAAGCTAATTGCTTGCACAAAATACGATAGCGTTGTACAATTATAATGTAAAGTGAAATTTTATTTATATACAGCTATTCTAGACAGTTGTCACATATTGCTTCTCAATATGAGCAATATGTTTGTATAATATAATGTATAACTATTCTAATATAACATGTAACGATCAAGTTTACAGTGGCATTCTTAGTTCTTCATTTACTAGAGGCAGAGTTAAAAACCCTTGCTATATTTTTTTGTAGTTAATTAAGAGAAGGTACACTGACATCTTTCTCCAACCAAAGTGGCTTAAATGCACCTGACGTCGTCATTATGACTTCCCGGGAGGACTTGAAACACACGATCTTGAGTGTTCTGTAGCTTTTATACATCTAGTTCACAAAATAAACAAAAACTGTTTATTGTTTGAGCTTGTATGGTATATGATTGAAAGCTTATGAATTTTATGCTGCCTTCAAGTCCTTTTTGGAAGTATTGATTACAATCACATGATGTGTGTGCGTGTGGTTTTGGTTGGGAAAAAATGAACAGTGTGTGAAAACTTTTGTTTTTTTTATTTTTGCATCCTTAATGACAAGTTGTTTATTTTGCTTTTCTGAAGGAAAATGGGGGGAAAAAAAAAAAAAAGCAACCCTAAATCTTAACATGTCATTCATATTGACAGCCCGTAATGCACCGAAAGTCAGGGCTCATAGAAAAATACGAGTTCCTGAGTCGTAATCACAACACTGAGTTGGCATTCAAGTGCGCTCACCTCCCTATAATTAAGATATTTGACAGGCCAGAAATGTGTTTTAAAACTTTTCTCACACTTCATGGTTCAATCTGTACATAAAACTGTTAAGAATACAATAATGTGAACTTTTTAAAAAATTTTTTTATATATAAGGCACATTTCCCTTAGTAACAGGAGATATTAGAGAGAACAGATGTTAGAAGGAGTGAAGGAAACACACATTCACGTTCACATTCTGACACCAGCGTCCTGCTTTTCCCACTGGTGTGTTTTTATTGGTTTGATAAATGATGCCACATGACACTAAATGTATGTGAAATTGCAGTGTTCTTCCTGTCAAAAACGTTCCACTATAGTTCCTCATGATATTTCACATTTCGCCGAAGAACAAATTGGCAAAGTTGAACAGAACAAAGTTTTAGCAGTATATCAACAAACAGTTCAAAGGACTAAAAATTTGATTACTAAAACAAAAATCACTTAAATGGAAACCTGTCTGTTGTTCATCCGGACCTTTCTTCCATGTTGGATTTAACAATGGCATCATCACGTGCCATAAAAACGATCCAGTCACTAGAACCACAACCCTAAAGGCAAAAAGCCGTCTGTTCCAGTTTGGTTCATCTTGTTTGTCAATGTTTGGTGGAAAGTGTTTATTTAACCATAAACGTTCTCATTAAATAGTAACTAATCTGTTTTTGTCTCTTTAACAGGTTTCATGTCAGTAACACTGAAAGATCCACAGTTTATCAAAGACCCCAACGTTTGTGACATCAGACACATGGAGTAACAAGAAAACTTAATAATTATGCTTTATTAATGAACCTAATAAAAACCTTTCGTTTTATTTACTCTCATGTCCAATATTAAAAGCAAACAAGCGTTTTACCTTTTAAGCTGCAAAGTAAAATGTTTAATTAATTGCGTAATCATGTCATTAAAGTTATTATATACTACAGCAAGTCATTTTCATATTTCATTCTCAGTTCATTTATTCATGAAATCAAATCCCTGTATCCTATTTTTTTTCAGTTAAAAGCTTTAATCTATGATTTAAAACGATGGCCGTGTCACAATTCACCTACTTATACTATGCACTAAAAGTATGTACTCTTTTTATGAAGGAAAAACGACATAGCTTTTGAGTTTGTAGCATAAGACGAACAGCTCATGTAACGGAAGAGAACGTTGTTGACCAGTTATGTCACCGTTTGCGGTTTTTACAGTTACCGTTTACAAACTCCTTGTTAAATTTGAACTTTTCTTCATTCATAATTCCTTATATGATTTGCACTATATCATTTAATTCATCATTCCCATGATTTATGTTTCCACATTTCATTTACACCTCAGTAAATGCGGTACACTTGCCCACCACGTTTGCAGGAAAACTACAGGAAATAGTAGACCACCCGGGTACCTTTGGGATATTCATTTCAATATACTAAGATCTGGGACACACTCATTCTCATTCTAATCTCGGATACTATTTAGGATGGATAGTAAGCGAATTGGGACGCAGCATGTACTTTGTCATACGACACACGAACGTTTAGTTTAGCTGGAACACGGCTGAAATCACTGAAACATGATTAAGGTGGTAAGATGCAGTAGTTTAGTTCAGAATAGTGCGTTCATTTTTGCTAGAGTACACTTTTTATCCTCTGGATTTGTAATACGCTTATGTATTTTACTAATGGGTTATAGATAGGAAATGATTTATTTTTGTCTGCATTTTGCTTTTCTTGCAGTCCAGAATTTAGTAATGAATCTACAGTTGTGCCCAAGTTCCCCTTGAAGAATCTGCTAAATCTTAATACTGTTAACAACAGTGTACATTGTTAGTGTTTTGTCTTCTGGGAGACATGTAATTATCTAATTTAGTGTCTGAAGGGCAATACTAAATGGAGAAAAAAAGATCTTTAAACAAAATAATTTACACTGATCATCCTGTTCAAAAGTTTACATCCCCCTGGCTTTTAATGTATGGTGTTGCCTTCTTGAGCATCAATCAAATATGTAGAAGATGCTGGAAAAGCAAAGAATGTGCAGGGCCTGGAGGCTTTTTCTGAAGACCAGTGGGCAGTTTAACTGCTCAGGACAAACAAGGGACTCTTGAACAATTATCACAAAACAAACAAACGAACAAAAAAACAGTCGTGGATCGTCCATGTAACGACACACAGTATTAATAGTCAAGGGTATGTAAACTTTTGAACGGGGTAATTTTTATAAATTCAGCTATTATGTGAAATAGCTTATTCAGGACAAAACTTTAAAAAAAAAAAAAAAAAAAAAAAAAAAAAAACAACATGGGATTATTATGATCCCTCTTATTTTGTTAACAGTATTAAGATTTAGCAGATTCTACAAGGGGTATGCAAACTTTTGGGCACAACTGTATAAATACACGTGCATTATTACACTACTTATATATGTAAAGACGAAAGACAATTTATTCATTATTAATCAGGCAACATTTCAGAACTGTGACTAACAGCAGGTAGTTTGATCTTTAATGAATGAATAATGGCACATGCTGATTAAGTGGATGTTTAATTTATAAATCATCCACTGAGCTACATGTGAACAAACTAAACAGGAAATAATTTAAAAAAAAAAAAAAAAAAAAAAAAAAGCAGCATGAAGAATTTGCTCAAACAGGATTCTTTTTTTTTTTTTTTTTTTTAACAGTGAACACATTACGCAGATTTAAAATGTATACAAAAATGATATATATTTTTTACAGCGACATGAAATACCTTGTTTAGGGGTATTTCCACAATATTGAATGTGCCTATAAAACAATAAGTATAATGCGTCTTTCTTTAATAATTAATGATTGTAATGTTTGGCAGTGGTCTATGATAAATAAAAATACTTGATGTGCTGTTATAGGAAAATAATCAACTACAGGGTGGTAACAGTAACTCTGCTACATCACACCACCCTGTTGGTTGTGTTTTATTCCTTGTATCTACACAAGTCTTTAAAACACCGGGGAGTTGCTTTGATTCGGGCTGCTCAGCTCCACCTCCGTGTCAGACCCGTTTTCGGACAGCGGCTCGCTCAGCTCCGTGTCCGCCTTCCTCTTTTTACCTGTCCGTGAGACGCCTGCGGACTGAAATTTCCCCTTTGTCCTGTTACCCGAGCCCCTCTTCCTCGTGGTGTGACCACAATGCAGTAGCATCAGCGGCAGTCTGGAGGGAACGTCGATGCCGTGCTCCTCGGTGCAGCACATGTGCAGTACGGGGAAACCCTCGACACTCAGAGTCCGGCTGCGTAATGATGGCGTGTCGGGGAACAGCGTTTTCAGAGCCGCACACAGCAGGACGTTCTCCTTGGGTTCTTCATGAGGAGAACTTTCTATGGCTAAAACACAACCAGAGTTCTGTGATTATTATTATTATTATTATTATTTTTTTTTATTATTATCATCATGTCTGTGCCAAACAGCGTTATGCTATGTTACAGTAAGCTAATCTACACTGCAGCCGTACAGTTCTATTTATTTCTATTGTATTATCCTACAGCGCTTCTGGATTCTGATTGGTCAGAAGGTGTTGATTAATTTTCTAAAACAGCAGCTGTCAGTAGTGCAGCCACAGCAAGTCACATGTTTACTGTATATTAATGCATTTGTTCTAATGCATCATTGCCTCTATAGTAAGCAGCTCATTCACAGGGACTTGTACGGCAGACGCTGCACATAAACAGGTGTGTAAAAATGTGTGTAATCGTTAGCCATGTTTCCATCCCAGCTGCAAATTGAACTTATGCGGAAAATTGGAATATTGCATAAAACATTTGTGAATAAAGCACTGTTTCCGTCCCATGTGTGTTCAAGAGAACGAAATCGTCACTTCCGGCGAAACTGGCGCAAAAGTATCAGTACAAATGGACGTTGTTGTAACTGGGGAAGTCACTGTAGCACCCTCCCCCCGCCCGCCCCCCCCCCCAAATATAATAAATGACTTGTGCTTCAGAGCACGCAAACGAAAAGCTATCACAAACCTCGTTATATTGTGATCGGAGGAAGATGCCTGATATCTGGGAAGTCGTTATAGCTCGCCAATCATTTCCATAACAGACTTTGGCTCAAGACATTTCAGAACGACAAAAAACAACATTTGAGATGTTATGCAACGAGACCGGTCCGCTGGTTAGTCCGGTTATACCGACCCACCATGCCAGTTTACTGTCCCGAGCTAATTATCCAATCAGATGAAGTGTTGAGGCAAAGTCACATGGCTTATTCGATGCTCATCGAGGAATTTATTCGGTAAATGTGTTTCTATCGTAGCTTGTCTTCTATTAGAATAAAAACGTTATCCGCCTCGATTGAGCGCATACGGTTTTTTATGCGCGTTCTGAGGATTTTATTCGCATCTGGTGTTTCCATCCAGTGGTTTTCTATGCGATATCTCAAAACTCGCGTAAAAATACGTGGATGGAAACATAGCTATCGATATGGTGAAGTTTTGTTTAAGGAAACGTTTATTTGACATTTATGGAAGGGGCGTCCAGTGTAAGTGCTTTGTAAAAGTCAGAGGTAAAGCTGGAACTAAGTCTTTTAAGGCAGGGGAACGTCTTCAGGACCGAGGAGTACACGAAAATCTGCAGTTTTGCCTTATTATTAAATTCAATGTAACTGATGCTTTGAGGTTTGAAGAGAGAAAGAATAGATGGAAAACGTGGCTATGTTGATCACAATTTAAATCTGCTTTACAACCCCAAGTCCAAAAAAGTTGGGACGCTGTGTAAAATGTAAATAAAAACAGAATGCAACGATTTGCAAGTCTCATAAACCCATATGTTATTCACAATAGAACATAGAAAACATATCAAATGTTTAAACTGAGGAAATGTACCATTTAGGGGGGAAAATAAGATAATTTTGAATTTGATGGCTGCAACACGTCACAAAAAAGTTGAGACGGGGATGACAAAAGGCTGGAAAAGTATGCGTTACTAAAAAGAAATGGCCGGGGGAACATTTTGCAACCAATTAGGTTAAATGGCAACAGGTCATTTGTGCTGTTACACCTGCAGTTTTAGATCTCTAACCCCTGTTTGGATATAATCCTCAAACTTAAGACCACAGAAGGTCTTACTGTCACTGTCTTGCTGTTTGTTCACCCGCTCTCGGACGGCTTCTCTGAGCTCTGCGATCTCGGCCTGTAGCTTCTCCACGCGCCGCTCGCTCTTCTCCACGCTCACGCACGCAGTCTGGAACAAAACGAATCGCTGTTTAGGAGCGAGGCTGGGCGTGGTACTGGCTGAACTACACAGAAAACCTTCCCGACAGTTACCTTCATTTCATCGAACAAGGCGTCGTTCATGTCGTTGACTTTCTCCACTTCTCGGAGATCCTGCTCTGAAGAAAAGAATTTGGCTCTAAGTGAGACAGAAATAAAATGTAAACTGTTGGTGCAGAGAACAAACAGAAATAGAAGCAGATCTTGATTATGAACTACGGCCTGTCCCTGTCTCACTCAGTCTAACGTTAGCTCCTTATGGATGATGAGATGACGAATTAATAAAGAAGGATGATGAGGAGCACAGTTACAGGAAAATAATCAACAAAGATGTGGTGTGAATGGAATATGCACATAACATCTTAGTTGCTGTTATCACTTACATTATAGTAGCAATAAATAATAAACAACACCACAATTCATATTATTATTTGCACTGGGGCCTGTTTTTATTTTTATTTTTTAACAGCACCTGTGTTGTTTTATGGATTCACAGTGACTCAGAGAGGGACATGTAGCAGAGACTCTCCAGTAATCCTGCTGCTCCAGTGTACCCAGGTTGCTCACTGAGACTGGGATACTACTGTACTGACTGAAACACACAAAAAGTTCATAAGACTTAACCATCCATCTTGTTTATCAAAGCAAGTGTTGCTGAACAAATAACGTTCTTCACTTGGCTGAACTGGATCCTGTATTATAAAGTGAGCAGCAGTTTGTCCTGACCTGCCGCTCCATATGAAGGCTGTGTACTCAAGGCGGTGGGTGGAGTGCGACAAGGTCACCTCAGATGGCGTGAGCAGCAAGAAAACGAGTTCCTGGTATGGCAGCAGCTTCCTCAAATTCTGATGAACCAATTGCTCTTTTAAAGTCATTTGCTGACTGGTGTTCCTCCGCTGCCGATACCAGCCAATCACATTCTCCTTTACTCAAAACAAGAGGAAAAACACATTAGTTATTATATATAATAATATAATTATGATACATAATGAAAATAGTCACAATGAAAATTATATCATCCCCATGCTGATTATTTTCCTATAAGAAAACATCCCCTAGTCAGTCTGTACAGGATTTCGCAGAGTTCTTTTGTGATTGTTTGCGGCCAAAAATGCTTGATTTTGCTGCAACTTTTTTTTTTTTTTTTTTTTTTAAATTTGCGATGCAACTTATGGGGGTTTTTTGTGTGCTTTTTTTTGCGGAAAACTACTTGAATTGGCGCAATTGAACGAAGTTTTTCTGGAATTTGATATTTCTTTCCTCACCGGCCTCTCCGTTTTCTCTCTTGCGAAGTTAACAATGAAAAATAAATAAATAAATAATAATAAAAAAAAACACCCCACAGTTTGTCATGTTATTTACAAACTGCGAAGCACCAAAAACTTTTACATTTTCCTTTATAATGTAGCAACATTTTTTTTTAAATCTGTTTATTATTAGTTTTCAATTATGTGAATCATCTGCCATACAAGTTCCTGTGATTGAGCTGTTACTGTTCCAATAATGTATTCGAGCGAGCACATTATTATGATTTGCAGCTGCATCACTATCAGATCTGCTGTTATAGAAAATTATTCAACACCAATCAGAATCGAGAGTCTACAAGCACTCTGGTATACACTATCGGTTAAAAGTTTGTGGACACTCGACTGAAATGTTTCTCATGATCTTAAAAACCTTTTGATCTGAAGGTGTGTGATTAAATTTTTGAAATCGGTGTTGTAGATAAAAATATAAATCGTGCCGACATATTCATCTCTTTCATTAGAAAACTAACATTTTATTTACAAAAATATATAATTTTTTTTAAACGTATGACTCGGAGCGAAATATTCAGAAAAGCAGCCGACAAGTGTCCAGCGTAGGCGTGAACACCTTTAATACTGTTTAAAAAGCATCTCAGGGAAATTCCTCAAGAAATCGGAATACATTTCTGGAAAACTTTTAAGATGCTAAAATACAAAATTATTTTGGACATAATTCCCATAATTCCATGTGTGTTATTCGAGAGTTTTGATGACTTTATTATTATTCTAATATTTGGAAAATAAAAAATTTTAATAAAGAATTAGTGTGTCTAAACTTTTGACTAGTGTATGTGTTCAGAAACAGCTCTGATAATACTCATGATACCTCTTTGAGATTGGACAGAACCTGTCTAATCTTCTCTTTGTCCACTTCACAGGTGTTGTTGTAGAAGCTGAAAGGAGAAAGAGCAAGAATTATTATGAAAAAAAAAGAAGAAGCAAAAAGCAGATTAATGCTGAGCAGCACTGAGAGGGTTTGGCATACCTGTGTGTACTCCTGCACGTGATGTGTTTTTGAATATCTGAAAAAGAAAAGCAGCACAATCCCCAATATTTAATGACTGATTTTAACCCATCTGTTGCTTTGCACGCTGCATCAGCACCCGTCTACAACATCCATCGAAAGAAAGGGACCATCAGGTAGGCATGACTTACTTATTGTGTGCACGAATTGTATGTGATCCGTCTGTGAGTCAGTGATTTTACTTTTCTCCTCTCCGACACTCTCACCGAGTAATAATCCCTCCTGGATGACACAGACAAAACACAGACACTCAGCACTGTCCTGTGTTTATCCCAGGACACTTATTCACAATATGCTCCTACTGAGCAACCTTTCAACACGCTTAGTAGATCACTGTTTGATTTGTGGAAGAGATAAAGAGATGTTTAATCCCGCTATCGGGTGTCACCCAGAAGAGGCTGGGCTCTCCTTTGAGTCTGATCCCTCTTAATGTTTCTTCCTCGTGTCATCAAGCCAGCCGCTCTTCCAGAAACCACGGTTAATCTAGCCGAACTGTAAATTTAGGGGCGCGGCTTTTAGACACGAACGTCCGCGAACTCCTACAAAACCAAAGCTAATTAACTTTTATACAAAATTATTATTTTCAAATAAATAAGTAACAAAACGAACACACAACAATTAATATATATTAATATATATACAAACTATATATAAGTTGGTTTTGTAGGAGCTGGCAAACGCTCGGTTTCCGCTTTCGGCGCGATTACCGCTTTGTGTCTAAAAGCCGCGCCCCTCAAATGAATGTGCGGTTAGATTAACCGTTTCGGGTAGAGCGGCTGGCTTGACCGCAGTCATCACATCAGGGTGCTGTTCCTTGCCACTGTTAGCTCTGGCTTGCTCATTACGGATCTAAATCTTCATCCAGGTTTCCGTCAAGCCGCTTTGTGACAACACCTACTGTTGTAAGCGTCATGCAAATAAAATGAAACGGAATAGATGGACAAGGTTTTGTCGTTTTCGATACCGTGCTAATGACAGAGCTCTGAGCCGACTCCGAGCCGACTCTCTGTGAAGGTGAGTCATGTGAAAGATCACGTCTATTTTGTGTCCTGTGGCTTAAAATGCATCAGCTGATCTTAACTGAGAGATTCCCATGATATAATAAAACGACACAGGCCACTTATGTCTGTATTTAACTGCTGTAAAGACCGTGCACTCCAATTTCAATGGCGTAAACAGCTTTTCTGATTAATCTCAGTGTTTAGTGTAGTACCAGGTTTAGAAACTCACCACATCACAGTCACTGTTCAGATGCTGAAACATCAACGAACTCAAAACGAACCCGGATGTCCTCACAGTGGTGCTGTATTCCTCCATGCCGCCGCCTTTAACACTGTTTATTTCCGTTTGTTTATCGTTTTATTATTGTTTATTAAACCCGAGTCAATTTCGAATCGACAGCAGCTATCCGACTGCAATATTCACAGCACACAGCTCGACTTCACTCTCAAACATCTTCATAAACTTTTTAGTGTGAACTATCGTCTCTGTTTTCTCCGTTCAGATGAGGATTGTTGTTTACAGTGATTTCGGTGTAGCGCCACCGCGTGGCCTGGAGTAACATCTGCTCTATTCATAAACTACACATCGCACAGCTGTATACTGTGTATAGTATGTGAGAATCATCAGGAGAATAATTGAATAATTATTATAATTATTATTCTAATTATATAATAATTGGTAGTAAACATAAAACTACCCCAAAACAAAAAAAGCAAATAAAGAACAAATAAATAGATTATTTTTTTTTGCCTTCAAACTATTTATTTATTCATTCATTCGTTTATGTCTTTACAAATTGTTACCATGATTTAAGTGAGGAATAATACATGGCATGTGTGGTGTGATACCATTCCCACCCTGCAGTTGATTATACTACAACAGTATTGCCAAAATAGTTTTATTCCCCTTATACCTCAACATATGCCAACATTTACAATTTTAAACATATTAACGAACAACCTATCACGCTTTTACCCATATATAGTTACATTTTAATGTCAGCAAAACAAGTTAGTTCCTGTTATCACGTACATTATAGCAACTATAAACAGTTGTTCTCTATTTTTCCTCTTTTTTAAAGTTAAGACAAAAAAAATACAACTTGCTGAAGTCACAAAAACAAATCACAGACTCCTCTTTCCTGAACATGTTCTCATGTCAGATAAACATCCTGATTATTACAAAGTGCTGACACCTGAGACTTCTTCCATAAATCTTACATAAACAACTTCAAACAGGAAACTTCACTATATCATTGATATTGCATTTGTTTTCTTTGTTAAATAACAACAATTAAATAAAAAACAATCTGTTTATTGTTAGCCTTAGATTATGTGGCGCATCCAAGTGCATTAATATAAACCTGTGATTTATGATACAGCTGAAACTACTTTTAGAGCAAATAAATGGCAAATTAATCAGAATCATCAAATGTCAAATGAATTCAACAGGATATGAAGAAATAACTAAAGAAATAAATGTGTGTATATATACTGCTTTTTATACATATATACTGCTATATATATACAGTATATGTATGTGTGTATATATATACATACATACAGTAGATATGTAGATATATATATAGTATGTGTGTGTGTGTGTGTGTGTGTGTGTGAAAAGTCAGTTATCAATGATAAATGTTTATCATTATTTTTAATCCCCTTACTTCTATACCAAATGATGCATGTCAAAATAGTAGTGTTTAAGTGCTTTTGTTTATTTTAGTATGCAATTTCTGACATCATCATTTTTTGTACCCTATACTGTGCACTTACATAAAGATTTGGGATACAGAGCTTGACTAAAATCACATCTTTCTTTGCTTGGTGCAGAATTATAGTTCTCAGACTGCAGCTTAATGCCAAACATGTATATGATATGAAAGTCAATCCAGGTTCTCCTTGTACACCTGATCCTGAATTGCATTTCACATTTGTTTGGTTATTGCATGAGAAAAATGCTGTAATTGCCAAGGCAATTTGTGATGCAAATAATGTGACTTTGTCCTGAACCCTGAACACCGCAATAAATAAACAACCAGCTTCCAGGAATAGATCGGTTATTCCCCAGCCTGAGTAATCTGATGTCTATGGCAGTGTGGGTTATAAATAAGGCATTTACAGCATATAAAAGGCCTAAAATGTACATAAAATATAACAATAACAACAACAGCAAGAACAATATTGATAATAATAATATAAGATTTCTTAAACTAAAGGCATTTTTCTACAGTTATACATATATACAGTCTCATCTGAAATGATTTGAATGGTAGAGCCAATTATTGACCAATTAATGACCACCCAATATTGGAACAGATATTCTTAAAATAAATTAAAGTAAATAACACTTAATATTTGATTGCACATCCCTTACTTTCAATAACTGCAGCAAGTCTGCGACCCACTGACATCACCAAACTGTTGCATTCGTCATTTGTGATGCTTTTTCAATATTGTACTGTAGCTTCTTTCGGTTGTTGTTTGTTTTGGGGGTTTCTCCCTTCAGTCTCTTCTTTAGGAGGTGAAATGCATGCTCAGTTGAGTTAAGGTGTGGTGACTGACTTGGCCAGTCTAAAACCTTACACCCCCCCATGTATCCTAACAAAATGTCCAGCCCAAAAACATTAAAGAGCCACCACCATATTTAACCGTGGGCATGAGGTACTTTTCCATATGGCTACCTCTCTG
>JANDJT010000081.1:19691300-19701630 GCA_024331685.1 Stegophilus panzeri | reverse complement strand
GCTTGAGTTTGTTTTTGGATGAGAGTAGAGGCTTTTTTGCTTGAAACCCTTCCAAACAACTTGTGGTGATGTCGGTGACTTCGGATTGTAGTTTTGGAGACTTTCTGACCCCAAGACGCAACTAACTAACTAGACCTATATTTAACAAAGTTTTTTTATATATAAACCTGTGTGTTGTTTGCAATTGTTTCATATCCATGAGAGCAGAGTATTTTTGTGATTTTTTTTTTTTTTTTAAAAAAAAGCTCTAAAGATTAAAGACAATTTTCCCCAGCCTTCTTTCCTCATATTTACCAAGGGTGCCAATATTAGTGGAGGGCACTGTAACTACATGTGCAAAATTGACTACTGACTCTACAGTAGTAGAGCAGTTAGGTTTTTGGAGAAAAATACAAATACGAACAACAACAACAATAATAACAATAATGATGATGATGATGATGATGCAGCTCCACCAGCTGGAAGTTGGGCTGAACTGAACGTGGGACGGGTGAAACCATTAATGATGAAACAGGGGGAGGCACTCTGTTCCTCTCTACATTTCTACCATGTTGCTGAAAATGTAGGATTTTAACTTTTTGACCAGAGTGAAAACTTGTTCTCTGAGAGAGAGAAAAAAGAGTTCGAAGCTGAAACAGACATCTTGTATGAAGAATGAAAATGATTCCGTCAGGCGACTGTGAGACGTTTTTGGTATGGCCTTTTCTTTTCTTTTTTTTGGTGTAATGTTGTTTACGTTACAGTGTTTACAGCTTAGCGGTTTGTGCCATCAGCTGATAAACGCGACATAAAACACGAGGTCTATTTAAAAGGTCTAAAATTCCTAATAAAATGCACAAGATGTTACAAAACGCGTCACAAACACTTAAAGTTAACTTGGCGTGTCGGCGGAAACGATATAACCTTAGCAATTTACAAAGGGGATTGGCTCAAGGTAGGAATTTTGTGTAAGAATGACATATAAATGCATAAAATAATTTACACACCCTTTATTTAACGAATTTAATGATTTCTAAACATGCACTCTTGCTTACGTTACAGATCAAAAAGAAATATTAAGCATTCATTTAGCATATTATTATATTTATTATATTATATTATTATATTTACTAGCACTATTAGACATTTTTTTGGCTCCAATTATTACCTGGTTATATTAAAATAGTTGTTTGTTAATTGGGGAAGTTGACATTATGTATGCTTTGTTTTTAAGTGTTAATTACTAAAACAAAATTGGTGATTTCTGTCAAATTAATTAACTAGTTTGTTTGTTCAATCCAGGATCCCTCTTCATTGTTAAAAATCCACCGAACTCCTTATGATCAGAAATGTATTTTATACATATTTTCATGAATATTACTTAAATATTGAGCACATTATTGGCAAGGTCTGTTTTATTCATTTATTTTAATTCTTACATTTTTTTTATTTATTTTTTTTATTGCCTGTTAGACCTCAGTTCTCATTATGTATGCTTGTGTTTTTAAGTTTCTAAGCTTTACATAGCTAAATTGTAGAGACCAGGCAATTAGACTTGTACTAACTATAATAGCTTAATAATGTCTATAATAAAACTATATTTTCTTAAAACCTTTAAAGAAACTAATAATAACATTGCCACCCCCTTTGAAACCAATTTGAGAACATTGGATCAAGGTAACCATGAACGATGAATATTAAGACGTTTTTTGTCAACAGAGATGAATATCGCAGAAATGAGTTAGGTCCACAGAATCGTTGTTAAATTACAACCGATTCCTACAACATCACCATCAGAGATGTGCAGACGTTTACAGGACATTATATACACAGGAAGTGTGATGCTAAGCTAATACGACACACCAGTACAAAACTATCACTTCTATGATTTTGATTAGCTAGACATTAAAGGCTGTGGAGAAATAAAGTGACGTGGTTATTCTATCTCTGTGCAGATCAGCTGACCTCAGCGTGCTCCACCACTGCCTGATTGGCTGGAGCCTGGAGTATAATGGAGGCTACATGCTGGGATGTGATGTTTGGGATCCTCCAGGTGTGGATGTGTGCACTGTTGGGGCTCATCGTTTTCCCTGCCATGTTTGGGGTCTCGCTGGGCTTCACCGATCTCTACATTAAAGTGCTCGTCAAAACACTGGAGGTAAAACTGAGCACACCTCAGGGGCTTTTGGATGAACTTTATAAATTGAATCAGATGTGTACAACATGCCACTGTTTCTTTGTAAAGACAATATAACTCTAGACCTTTTAGTTTGGCCAAAAACAAAATGTCCACAGCATCCTCTTTACCCCAAATGTACTCAACCAGCCAGGACATGTTGGGTGAGTGACTCTTGATTGTAAGTCTATCTCAGCCAAAATCTTAATAAATAAACAAACAAACAAACAAACAAACAAATAAATAAATAAATGTCCGAATCTCAATACAAGCCTAAAATAAGTATTTTGCTAAACAGCCATTGTAGAAATGTGACTGTATTATCAGCATCAATTCCAACTTAAAAAGGGGAAAAAAAGTTATTCCTGTTGTCCCTGATGGCATTCTTCATAACGTTATAGTGTTCTGTGAAGTTTAGTTCATGTTTATAGATGACAGCAAGTCCCACTGTGTCCTAATCCACTTCAGCACATCTGTATGACATCACTGAAGAACTGCATGGGGTTTAAGGCAGAGATTTACTCAAAACTATTTGAGAGGACACCAATTTCTGTTACTTAGTTAGCAGCAATACCCTTGAATCAGTCATCTGACACAAAACATCTTTTGGCTGATCGACTATCATTTGAGTAACGAGGAAATTGTGGACAGTCAGTATTTTGCCAAACCATGAACCACCCCTTGAAGTATCCGTTGAAGTATCTGTACTATATCTGATGTAATATGCTATACGTAGTGTGTTAGGATGTTTGTTAAAGGTCACCCAAAAATAAACTTGTTTTGTGGGCAGTGGGCCACCCGGAGGATCCAGAGAGGTCAAGACGAACAGCTTGAACTGCCAGCACATCTCCCCAATGGTGAGGACGTTTTTACTGGCAAAACATATAAAACCTAAGAACCTTATGATTTCTTCTCTTGACAGTTCTCCCTCTGAGGGAACCTCTAAAGGTTTTCTGTGGATAACAATTTGAGATCAAGAACAAAACATACTGTCCAATTCCAGATTGTGAAACAATTGCGAGAGATGTTTAAGCTTTTTTTATTGGATGGTATCTTAAAATAATAATGAATTGTAGTTGCATGGAGTGTGGCTAAAACAAAATGTGTGTGGGTTCTTTGGAGGGTTAAGGGTTCTGCGTTCCTAAAGGTGTTCCTATATGTAGAACTGTTTTTGGGAAAAAAAATAGAACTCTGATTTGATCTTTTTTTTAATGCTACATGGAGATTTTTGATTTTGTGTCCATTCATCTGCAACACCTTATTGTTATTAAAGAAGTGTTATTAAAGCCCAACAAAATTATTTTGTTACCCTTCCCACTATATTTTCTAATGCACTGGTTCTAAAACTGGTGTCTAGGGACCTCCTGGGGTCCATGATGCATTGTTAGAGGGTCCATGATTTTTGTAAATTTTGTTACAGTGATTGAAATCACAATTATTACATATATTCTAGAGTTTTAATAGTTATTAGTTTGCTATTTGACTGGTCACTTTAATTGAATGTTTTCAAAACAATAGTTTTGGCAAGTTAATAGCCTTATAACAACACATGTGGCCTTTGTTTCACAAGCTTTATAATCCGATTGCCCAGGTGAAAGAATAAACCGGTTGCTCCTGCAACTTTTTTTGCTGGATCCCAGTAACGATGCACATTTCTAGTCTGGAACTTGTTAATGTTAAAACCACAACATTTTTATATTATGAAAATATAAATATGTTATACATTAAGGTACAGTCATTTCTTTGACAGTTTGTTTGTTGGAAATAGTCCACACCAAACAAATGCGATGTTGCAGTAAATCAATGATTTCATAAGTTCAGCTGAACTTTAAACAACTTGAGAAACACTGATTATCTCCAGAGACCTTTCATTAAAGGACACTGTAATATTGTAACCCAGATAGGATTAGAGTTGTGTTGAACACACGTACTTTTACAAAAGTTTGCGAACCCTTTAGGATTTTCTACATTTCTGACTACATAAATATGACCTAAAACATAATCAGATTTTAACATAAGTCCTAAAAGTAATTGTTATTGTAGAGTTAAAGTTCTTCTGTACCGAAATTCCTCCAAGCCAATGTGCAGGACTGATCAATAGTTACTGGAAATGTTTAGTTGCAGTTATTGCCCCCACACCAGATTCTGAAAGCAAAGGTTCACATACTTTTGACACTCACAGATATGTAATATTGGATCATTTTCCTCAATAAATAAATGACCAAGTATAATATTTGTGTCTCATTTGTTTAATTGGGTTCTCTTTATCTACTTTAAGGACTTTTAGTGTGAAAAGCCAATGATGTTTTAGGTCATATTCTAAAGGGTTCACAAACTTTCAAGCACCAATGTAAGTGCAAGAAAGATGGCCCTTATTTTAATTAAAATGCTTATATTGAGTATATATTTGTAGCAGACCTACATTGTTTGGTGTGCAGAGCAGGAAGGAAATATCACAAGAGAACTACATGAGATCAAAAACCTTGCAAAGACCACACAACTGTTGTCTCCTTCTTTTCTTAATATTCTATTTCTATCACCTCCAATAGCTTTGCTTACATTATAATGATATCTTACATTAGGTTACCCAGAAATTTTGTGCAATTAATGTCCTCTTTACCCAAATGTAGTCCATCAGACAAGACATGTTTATTATTTGAAGTTTGCGCTAACTGGTGGCTTTTAGCTTCCATTACTTGCATTTTCAGACCCCTATGGGAAATCTTTGGTATTCTGTGCTGGGTTTTAAGGATTAATGTTCATTTCAGGAATTATCCAGAAGAACGATGGTTCTATGGAAGAAGAGATTGGGGAACTGCGGCGTTCTCATCCAAAACATCTCAGCGGGGGCGACTTTACACTCTCTGATGTCTTTTATTTTTGCAAGAAGGGCATTGAGAGCATCGTGGAGGATGAAGTCACTCAGCGATTCACATCAGAAGAGCTGGTTTCCTGGAATCTTCTGACTCGCACCAACAACAACTTCCACTACATCAGCGTGCGAGTGACCATCATATGGGGTCTGGGTGTATTCATCCGCTACTGTGTCCTCCTGCCACTCCGGTGAGGATCCTGTGATTATCTCATAATATATCATATATCAGACCCTACGAAGTGCACTAAATGACCAATATAACATTTGAAATTCAGTACAGGACATCGTCCAAAGAAACAAACTGGCCGTTTTACAACTCAAACGTCTTCAAAACTAAGTGGCCTCTGACGGCCACAGACCTTTCTCTACATCAGGAATTAATGCTCTGTTCTACTTTTGTTTAGGAAAAAAAACAAAAAATACATGCCCCTTCCTACTTGGAAAGTCAGGAAGGTGGCCTCAACCCTGAGTTCAACACATGCTCACACCATCCTCATTCAATATCATACCATTTCTCTAATACAGACACATTAGTTGATTAAATCTATAACATTGACCACAGTTTGCTTTTCAGAAGGCAACGTTAGCTGGCTTAGTCCATGAGATTTTGGTGTTTGGACAGAGGAAAAGTGTCCATGTTTTTTTTTTTTTTGGTTTTTTTTTCTGACTTTTTGAGTCGAACAGACAGAGGTCAAAATGATGTAATTCCACTTCATTTTGCAACATAATGGTTAACTAGTGTACATCTTATTAAGTTTGCCAGTGTGAACATATTAATGTACTAAAAGTATGCGAACTGTGATGGCTAATAACTCTACATTTTAGTGAAGTATCAGTTAGTTGTTTACTACTTCTCAGACATTCAGTCAAAACCTTTATGTCTATTTTTATTTATTTTTTTTTTTTTTTACCACATGATATCTTTGTAAATGAACAGGGTCACCTTGGCTGTTATTGGACTGAGCTGGCTGGTGATTGGCACATCTCTTGTAGGTCTGCTACCTAGCAGCAGGTAATTTTTGGTTAAAGATAACATGAACAAGGTGTTTGTTGTCCATGAATAATGTTTCAAATGGATGACCAGAAACTGAGTAACTTTAACTCACAGGCTAGTTGTCAGGACAAATAGATTTATATGAAGTTGGACTGTGTGTTAATAGTAAAATCTGTCTCCTTCAGTGTGAAAGACTGGCTCAGTGAGCTGGTTCACCTTACATGCTACAGGATCTGTGCCAGAGGACTAGCAGCCACCATCCACTATCACAATAAGTGCGTAACTGTTTTAATCCCCCCTCTTTACTATATTCAGTCACATTCCTTCTAAATGCTGATGTAATGTATGTTTATTATTGCAGAGAAAACCGCCCAAAGAAAGGGGGAATCTGTGTGGCAAACCACACCTCTCCAATCGACATCGTCATTTTGGCGAATGATGGATGTTATGCCATGGTAGGGTTATCAAATTGGATTAATTGAGTTTTAATTCTATGTGATCTCAGTACTAGCAAGAGCTTGTAGGTCTCATGATGGAAGCAGTAGCTTGTAGGCCTCAAGTTGGGAATAGGAGCTTGTAGGCTTTGGGATAGGAGCAGGTGCTTTTAGGCCTCAGAAAAAATTGTTGGTCTTAGGAGGTCATAATTGGTCTCAGAATGGCAGGACAGGACTGTGCAGGCCTCAGAATAGGAGCAGGTGCTTTTAGATCAGACAGTGGCAGAGGCACAAGCGTATATGCTTTAGAATGGCAAGATTAGGATCTTGCAGGCCTTGTGACAGGAGCAGATGCTTGTAGCCCTCAGGATGATAGGAGCTTGTTGGACTCAGGATTGGCATCTGCTAAATGCCGTATATGCAAGATAGGAGCATGACCTTGTAGGCCTTGTGACAGGAGCAGAGCATGTAGGTCTCAAGACAGGAATCTGAACTTATAGGCCTTGTGACAGGAGCAGACCTTTGTCTCAGGGAACAGGACCTTTTGGTGTTAGGAGTATTTAGAATCTGCTAAATCAAGCAGACATCGAGCAACTTATGAAAGTGTCTGTAATCTGTTCTGTCTATAGGTGGGTCAGGTTCATGGTGGAATTTTGGGGGTCATCCAGAGGGCAATAGTGCGAGCTTGTCCACATGTGTGGTTTGAGAGGTCGGAGATGAAGGATCGCAATGCAGTGGCCAAAAGGTGACTTAACAAATCATGCTGAACCAGTAAAAAAATAATCAATGCACAATGCAAACGTTTTATTGCTGTAATCTGAGCTGTTACTGACAAACTCACATGAACTAACTAGGTGTTTTTAACAATTTCTGTTCCTTTTTGTGCTGCAGGCTGAGAAATCATGTTGCTGACAAAACCAAGTTGCCCATTCTTATCTTCCCAGAGGGTAAAGACTTTTATGGACCTGTATATACAGTATCTTGCATTCTTTGAATTATGCCTTATTAGAGCAGTTCCTTCATGTGCTTCTAGCTAAGAATAGATTTCGATTTAGACATTGTCACATCACAGTTTAAACAGGATAAAAAGTTTAAAAGGTGAGTGAAATTTTTGTGTTATAGAGCTTCAACAACAAAGCAGTCAGATTAAAAGCAGATTTAGGAGATCAAGGTGACAGGAAGCTGACAGGAAGGCTACAGTATCTCAAACAACCTCTCTTTACAACCATGGTGAGCAGAAATATAAACCAATCTGGCAACCCTGCCATTAATTGTCTTGTCCAATGCTCCTCCTCTACTGAAAAGTGAACTTTGGGCAGTGGAATTCCTGGCCCAGTGGACCTCCTATTAGCAATTGTTGCAGTTTCCATTTTTGACCACTAGGTGTATTAACAGCTCCATAGAAGCTAAGTGGGGCAGTGTACATGCTGTCCCATGATTATGCAACATCTCTTAAGGTGTGCATGTAAACTCTTCTAGTGTCTACAAACCTAAACAGATCAGTGGCAGCTTTTCTCCTCAGGCATCTGATGGTTGCAGTAAAACCCTGTATATACACACACTCCAGTTTTTACCTGGACTGGCTTGATTACACTGTTTGAATGTGTCTGCATTGACCAGGGCAGGAGAGTAAACAGCGTCTTTAAACACTTCCTAATTTGCATTACCATTAAACATTTTTTAAGCGTTAGATTTGACACTTCGTTAAAGGCCTTTTTTTTTTTCTTTTTTTTTGGTAAAAATTTCAGCCTCTTTCCCTACATTCGTGCCTCTTTCAGCTGAAAAAGTGAGGATTTTGACCATGTTGAGCATCCATAAATAAATATATTTAACTGATTAACTATATAGTGTACTTGTTTAATGTTCGTTAAATCAAACATACACTGATAGAGTTCACATTAATGAACGCAAAGCGTCGTACCTTTACCATGACAGAAATTGAGAGTGCATCTTTCAAGCAGGAAAATTGAGTTGAGATAAGAACATAGAACAAAACATTTCTAATGTGAGATGGGAAGGGGACGGGGCTTCCTGGGACTGTCAGTTAATATCAGAGTGTTCAAAATTGTTCAACTGTCAGTCATTCCAGATTAATATGTTGATTGGCACATCAGCCATTTTTATAGGGAAGACACTTTTAGTGTATTCTGGAGTGATAACTTACACCAGCATACTGCACTGTTACAATGTAGAAACGCTGAATTGGCACGTCTGCTGAACTATTACATTCCCTTAAGAATTAGTTTACACCAGGACCACCTTTCATGACCTGATTTAGGATTCACTTTAGTGAAATAAAATCATGAGCAAATGTCATCAAGCTGGGGTTGACAGTGGATGCTGACTTTTTTGCTAGAATAGACAGCATTTACTGTTTGGTTAATACAGCTGGAACGGACAATGTTGAATTGTTAGTTGATGATTACAGAGCCCAGGACAGTCAGAATGACCATTTTCTTTCCTCAGAGCATCTATTTTACTCCTAGTCAGCAGCATATAAAGATAGTTTGACCAAAATGTTCTTTTAAAAGATCGATTAGAGCAGCTTTATGGTGCAGTAATTGTAGGTGGCTGCTTTATTCAGAACTGCTGCTTCAGCATTTCTACCTGAGCTGAAAGACTTGGAACATTTTCCCAGGAGCATTAATTTGGGTTCGGAGTTGGCTGCGTTACTGCATTGTACTGTGTGTCAAAGGCTAAAAAACAGTAATAAGATCTGAGTTCTTGCACTGAAGGACTGCAGAGTCGGGAGAAAATAAATGAACGGCTGAGGTAATACAGATGAGTGTAAATTTTTTACCAGATGTATTATGAGCTAGACAATGTTCTCCTTATTTGAAGTAGTAAGTAAGTGATTCAACTTCAAGATGGAGCTACGACTTTTTTTTTTAGCTCTGTGATGTCCTTTTTAAAGCCACAGTCACACAGATCATTACTGTAAGATTAGTAATGGTCAAACTATGTCCAAACCATATGAAACATTCCCATCAGATTAAGAAAAGTTTAGCTGATTATCTTTCTACTCATGTGCATATGTTACCAAGTGCATTCATGGCACAGCTGATTTGCATTTAATGACGCCCACAAAACTCCATAAAAGATAAAGCTGACAGAGCTGAAAATGACGAAATGATAGCTAAATAGTGAAAGAACGTCTACAAAATATGGTGTACACTAGATCTTCCAGTAACGCAGCTCAGTGTATTTTGAGTGTGTCGGCTACCATAAATACACTTTGATATTACTCTTCCATTATTTTTGTCCTAACTGAATGGTTACTCTTGGTTTAATATATGGATGTGTATCTGAGTATCACAAAGTTCATTAAATTGGTGTGTGTAATTGAAATAAATAAGTGATTTAAACTCCTTGCCAGTTATATGAGTTGAAGCCAGTCAGTCAAGGTTCATGTTAGTTAGTCTCCTTGTATGTAAATTTACACAAATTCAGCAGTAAGTCATAGGATGTGAAGATTTTTCCAAATAGCAGGAATTTCATGAAGACCACATTTCTTGTGCTAATGCTCCTGTGAACGATTTATGAATTTCTGCCTGAACTATTGTTTAAAAATGTTCATCTTCGGTTTCCCCTTATGACAGGAACTTGCATCAATAACACGTCTGTCATGATGTTCAAAAAGGGAAGTTTTGACATCGGAGGGACGATTTATCCTGTAGCGATAAAGGTATTTGTAGTCCCGCACCTTTAATTTTAACTAAATTAAAGCTGTGTTACTGACACCATGATGTCTGTCCATCTCTCTATCTCTCTGTCTGTCTGTCCGTCTGTCTCTCCCTCTCTCTCTCTCTCTCTCTCTCTCTCTCTCTCTCTCTCTCTCTCTCTCTCCCTCTCTCCCTCTCTCTCTCTCTCTC
>JANDJT010000081.1:19673718-19685132 GCA_024331685.1 Stegophilus panzeri | reverse complement strand
CTCTCTCTCTCTCTCTCACACACACACACACACACACACACACACACACACACACACACACACACACACACACATTTGTCTTGCTATTTTTATGAGGACCTTCCACTAACATAATTACTAATGCAGCTAATTAATGTCATGCTACACCTAACCATAAGTCTAATTATCTAACCATAAGTCTAATCTAACCATAAATCTAACCATTTTAGTTGTTTGATTTTTTTTCAAGCAAGTTTCCTTGTTGGAACCAGCCCTCACAAGGTCAAAACAATCAGATATTCATATCCTTGTGGGAACATTTAATTCCCACCAAGGTATATACACATACACACACACACACACACACACACACACACACACACACAGAGGAGAAGGAGTTTGAGGGATGAATGCAGCGTGTTTACTGTGACGGCACTTTAATAAAGAAAGCAGTGAGTGTGAAATAGCAGCGAGCTCTTCTTTAGCACAGAGCTTAGATTTCACAGCTTTCCTCTCTCTCTTCTTCCTCAGCTGCTCACGTTCTGGTTTCTCTATCCTTCCTCCATCCATGGGCTTTAATAACAATCCTGCACCCTTAAATTGTTTGAGCAGAAATGTTTGTTCTCTGCTAACAGGATTGTGAATTATTAATCGGCTCCCGAAGCCGGTTTTATAACCTGATTGTTGAGGTGGGATCGTGCACCTCGATGCTCCGCCACACCATTTACTGTGATGTATGTGTCTGCACATCTTTATATCCAATTTAATGTGATTCAGATAGATTTTTTAGAAAGACATCATAAAAAAAAGAAGCATGCGTGTGACCCCTGAAGGTTCTGCTCCATGCACGAGAGACTCTATAATCTATATGATTGGCCATCATGTCTGGGGGATTTTGATTAGATTTTCTCTGCATCTGTTTGATCTATACAAATGTAATGCCAGTACACTCAGTAAATATGAATAAACCGCTGAATTAGATCATTTTCCCGGAGAATGGAGTTCAAACCGAACATCATTTTAAGCCCAAGACTGAGTGCTTTACCTAATCGGGAGGCTAAATGACCCTGGCTCTGCCCTACAGCCGCCATTAGTGAGAGGGAAATGCTTTTTAAATACATTCTTCCATGATCCTTTCTGTGAGCCACGTGGACCTGCTGCACTTAATGCAGGACATGGTGATGGGACGAGAAACGGTGTCTCTCAGGGACAAATCAATATGGAGTGAAATCTCAGCACACACACACACACACACACACACACATTCCTTGATAGGTCTTAATATTTGATCATGCACTAACACTATGCCATTAAATTCATCACCTAGAGGGAAGTTGTACATGCTCAAGTGTTCACTAAAGGACGTCAATGAGAATCAATTTTACAATGACTCGTCAACATTGCTATGTTAAGTGGAAATTGTTATAGTTCTACATCACCTACTGCTGCATTTAGTTTCTTAATGTAGTCCTGGTTACACTAATACTATACATAAGGCCTTGTGTTTTCAGCCTTAACTAATCGACTTAAGCGTTTTACCCTACGTTCACACTAACCAAAAGTGACAGCATGACAAGGTGACATTTCAATTGAGATTTTCTAGATTCTAGGTAAATTTGGTGCTAAACAGAAAAGCAACAAATCCAGATATTTGGCTCGAATGATTCCTTGGAATGGTTATCCTATGGTGTGTATAGTCTGATGCTTCTTCAGTTCCCCACTCACAACTTTAATTCCTACAAGCAGTTAGTTCTTATTTACCATTTCATGTGCAAAATAAAAGAAAAACTTATAATCATCGTTTCCTCTTATCCTGTCATATACAATCTAAACACATTTTATTTTGATATGCTGCAAAGAAAAATAAAAGCTTGGATGGAAGTAGCAGAGATTGTTGGTGCCTCTGACGAGTGTAGATAATGCAGTTCATTTTCTTTGCAAATCTGCTAATGAAACTAGTATGAAGTTCAGCATCCATTCATCCAGACATTTTCTGTACCGCTTATCCTACACAGGGTTGCAAAGGAGCCCAGGGAACTCGTGGCACAAGGCAGGGGACACTCTGGACAGGGTTTCAACCCATCGTACACATTCACACACAATTAGGAAATGCCATTCAGCCTACAACGCATGTCTTTGGACTGGGGGAGGAATCCCAGAGTACCTGGAGGAAAGCCCAGTGGCACGGGGAGAACATGCAAACCCTGCATGGGGAAACGTGGATGGGGATTTGAACCCCTAACCAGATGTGAGGCAAATGTGCTAACCACTAAGCCATCGATGAAGTTGAGCATGTAACATGTTTTTCATACTGATTAATGCATTATTTAATTTCTGTTTAAATACTACAGATTCTTCTGAAGATTTAAACACCCAGAACAGACAGAGATCTCGTTCTCGTAACTAAACCACTTTCTTCTTAGTTTCTATGTAGAACCTTAGAAGTGTTTCCCTATCAGAAAAGATTCCAAGTAGAACCCTTTTTTGAATTATGCAAAGAACTCTTGAATGATTTAAGGATTCAATGAGGAGTGTAGTCACTGAATGATGCATAGTAGTTGGTAAATATGCTTTAAGATGAATAATTATATGATAATCTTAGACTGTAACTGTTTAACCCTCTCACAGTGCCACTTTTTGACTTTTCAGAAAAGGTACCATGTAGAACCCCTTTTGAAATCTGCACTCTTAGAAAAGAATGTTAGATCTAGTGCCCTTATGGGTTCTTCAGATGCTCTGAGGGTTCTAATGCTTTCTGTGAGAACCCCAAACAAAGTTCTACAGTATGTAGAGCCCTGCAACAGGTTCAGGTTGTTAGAGAGACAGACAGGATTGACAAAATACAGCATTGAGGAACTAGAATAGTGAAAAAACCACACCCACTATTGTTTCTCAGCCAAACACTGTGAATTTATTTTGAAGACATTTTACAACAATGGGAAATAGGCCATTTTTTAAAGTCACCCTTGCACCGGTCGATAAAACGAGCCACAGCAGCCACAGCATTATCAAGTACTCTGAGCCAACAGCTTTAATTAAAGACTTAGTGAGAGCTGGAGGATCGAGACCAGAAAACACTAGAGATGAACAGCATTTAGAACTGTTTATATCATTCGCCTTAGGATTTTAGATAATAATGACTAGCTTTACGCAATGTACACAGTGTCCCCCTGACCACACAATGAAGTAAATGTCTACATGACACAAACTCTTTTCCATAACTACACACCTAAATCTTCATAGATAGTTGCTTCAAACAACATTGTTAAGCTCCAGAATGTCATTAAATAGCAGATCAAAGTGGAACTGTATTATTATCATCCACATCACAACCAGCTTTCTGCTATAAGTCCTGCATCACATGTTTGGGGACAGGACCCAGGGGATGAAGTTACACCAAACTGCTCTAAAGTAAATAAAAATAAAAATAAAAGGTGCTTTTGGTTGTTGCTTTTGACTGTATTTTTACTTCTGGGTGACTTTTCAGCACACAGTGCTTTAGTATAAAAATCTAATTTAAATTAGCTGGAATTATCTACACATTGCACATAGTGCTGTTGAATTCTGGATTCTGATTGGTCAGAAGGTGTTGATTCGTTTTATTATGGCAGCTCTGACAATAATACAGCTACAAATCAAGGTTTTATATTAATGCTTTCATTATAATACCGTATTGTTTCTATAGTAACAGCTCATTCACAGGGACATGTACAGCAGGCTTGCCGCACTATCTAAACGTAATCACAAACGGATTTGAAAATGTGATGTTATTTAACAAATAAATATGTATAATTGTTGATATGGTGACATTTTCTGTGAGGAGATGTTTATTTAATGTTCAAGGAAGGAGTCTCCAGTGTCACTGTTTTGTAACAGTCAGAGTAAAGCTGTAACTTTAAGGTTTCAGACACGGGATTTTTTGTTTTCTCAGTAACATGACAAAATGTTTTTTTTTGTCTCGTTAATTTCAGGAGAGAGAGATGACTGTAGCTACTATATTGGAGATTATAACAGGAACTTGTTTGTTTTGCGGATTGTTCCGCAACATTAAATGTAAACATTTAAATGTATGGCATGTCTTTAATAAGTTAAAAAGAGTAAGCATTGGTAAATTGCGGTGGAATAAGAAAAATAAAACACTTGGAGGACATGTAGTTATATAAGTATTTGACTTTCGGTGGTAATGGCATTGATTATTTTACTATAACAGCACCACACACTGTGTTTAATTCCTTGCTTAACATGAAGTATAGTGTATCACCTGTCTCTGTATTTTCCAATGAGTTGTCTCCATCAGTACCTGAAAGAATGCTGTTTGCCAGAAATCCTGACACTGCACTGTACTGAGAGACTCCAGGAGGGGAAACACAACACCAACTCACTTGCAGCTCAGAATGATTAACATAACTTAATAAAACTGGCTATAATTGGGCTGCATCGATTTTTTTTTTCTCTTTTTGATTGAGATACGATGGAGTCCTGATGTCTTTCAACGCAGAGCTGATTGATTTATGGTGCAATTCCAGGACTATTCAGTTTGAGAAATAATTATGTGTGTATTTAGTTATCACTCGCTTCCTCATTACAATCATGGCTATAGTGATTCTGGCTATATGTGGCTATATATTCATGGCTATATATTCGGGAAATTCCTTTATATCAAGGTTCCTTTAACTAACATTATTTACAGCATTAGAGTGAACAACATTCATATAATATAAATAAGCCTTCAACTTCCAGAAGTAATCTTAACAGTCATTAACACTTACTAATGTTGGAATGGATGTTAAGTAAATAATAATAATTCCTTAATTTAACTGTTTATTCAAGACTGAAAAAAAGTAAGGAAAAATATCAACTTATGCGTGGTAATTTTAGAAAGGGCTAATTTATTATGGTCACATGGTACCACACAACTGATATTCTTATATATTAAATTGAATTAAATGATAGTTTTGATTGGTAAAAAATATGACTGAAAAGTCATGTCAAATATGCAAATTTGAATATAAGAAAAAGTGTTCACTAAAGTTCAGCAGGTATTCATTCACCTGCATTTAAATAAGTATCTGAAGGACAGTACTAATTTGCACAGTCATGCATATCCATATATCCTGCGTACAAGTGTAGTGATTCGTTTTTACTTTAATTGTTTTTGGGCATTTGGGAAAAGTAATTCCTTGTTTTCTTTATTTCTTTATTATTTTCTTCTACATTCTAATGTATATTTCATTATAACACAAACAGGTTCAAGATGTTTCGATGCTGTTATAAATTCTAAAGACTTTTAGAAATATTTATTAGAATTAACGTTTACAGTATTTCATGCGTGTAGCCTTGAGCATTCTGTTATTATCAACTAGAGAAATGGGAACATTAAATAAACCTGTTATTGAAACCTGGTCATAAATAGTCACCATTTTTATTGACAGAGTAGAAGAATTTCACCTTGAATCATTGCTGTGTGTGTGTGTGTGTGTGTGTTTGCTTCACCGTTCCACCATTTCACCCTTTGCCATGATTGCTTTTGTTTCCGGGTCACCACATAATCCATCGCTCCGACTTTTCCAATTTGTCAGGACTCGTTATATGGAGACAACAGGCGTGTTTAAGAAAAAGTGACTGTGTGTGAAAACATACATATAGCCACAAAGGAAAAGATTTAGAGACAAACGCTCTGTGAGCAGGTGGGAAGCTTTACCCCGAATGCATTCCATAAAAAAAATAAAAATAAATAAAACACTCTACAAGTTAATCAAACAAATAATGATATAATGGTTGCGGTCCATTAATAGAAAATTATCCAGGCTCGTGATTAATTGTGTTAAACTTATGAAAGGGTGTTTTTTTTTTTTTTTTTTTTTTTTTTTTTTTTTTTTTCTCCAAATCAAAGGGAGGAAATGATGGATGGGGACACGTGATGAATGAAGAAAGCATCCGAACTAAATTGAATGTGTACTCATGCGTTCTCTCTTCACAACTAATGATAAATTGAGCATGTCGCATTGAACAATACAGAGAGAGGTTTAAACCTAATCCCTGCGCGAGGGCAGGAAAAGAATCGGCGCTTCACATGTTCGAAAAGGGAATTTTCTTCATGGGTTTCTTCATTTGAGGTGGTTTCAGACGCTGTGTTTAAAATGTCACACGCGAAGCAAGTACCAAGCTTTTAATAAACAAACAAATAAATAAATAAACTCATTACATAAAATTATAAAGATACACATATGCCTGAATATATAAAATATACAGTAGGTATAAATAAAACTGTGGGCCACTGTGGTGTAGTGGTTAGCACGTTTGCCTTGCACTGCCAGGATTGGGGGTTCAACTCCGCCCTGTCCAGTGGCTAAGACATTGGACTTCTGACCAGAAGGTCATGAGTTCAAATCTCTGCACCACCAAACTACCACTGCTTGAGCAAGGCTCTTAACTGCTCAGTTGTATAAATGAGAGATATGTAAGTTGCTCTGGATAAGGGCATCTGCCAAATACTATAAATGTAATGTAAAATATCTTTAAACAAAAAAAAAACTAGCAGAATATACTTAAAATATTCAAAAAATAAATTCATTTTTACAATGAAGTCATGAAGTTAATGTAGCTAACAAATAATAGAAGCTTATACATAGCCTCCTGTTTAGCACGATGCTCTATATCTGCATGTGTAAATTATTGCACATCAACTTTGAATTTGTTCAGTGTCTCAAACTGACCTGATGATGTTATCTCTGACTCTGTATGATACACTGTACATCTATAAATAATGAACAAAAGGACATTACAGAAATAAAAAATAAACAGTTTGGGTTCCACCATTTTCTTCCTCAGCATAGAATTTGGTGTCACCCCACACAAGCCTCAGTCTCAGGTAGGGGGTGTGGCCTAAAGTTTGAAGCTGAATGGTAACATACACTCTTAAGAATCACAAATTCTTCACACCTAGGGGTTATTTAGAGTCGCTAAATCACCTTCCGGAAGGAAAACAGATAAGCAGCAGGAAACCTCTTAAAAATATAGATACCAGAAAAGGTTTTTACAGTAATGCAATGGAAGAAGCATTTTTGGTTTCATGAAGGAATTTTTGATTGATCTATTTGGATCAGTCCAGACTTTATCCCTGGCCACAGATTCCAGCTCCTCTTGGGCAATCCCCAGAAAGTCCCAAGCAGAGATATAAAATCTCCAGCGGTTTCTGGGTCTACCCCAGTGTCCGTGGGATGTGCCTAATAGGGCTCACCATGTCAACTGGCTCCTCTCGATTCAGAGAAGCAGCAGCTTGAGTCTGAGGTTCTCCTGGATTGGTGAGAAACCCTCCAGAGGAACCTCATTTCTGCCACCTGTACTCCCAACCTTCTTCTTTAGGTCACTTCCGACAGCTCATGATCATATATGAGGATAGGGACTCTCTGGTAGGGACACACTGGTAAACAAAGAGCTATGGATCCCAAGATCCCAAGAAAATTCCTCCAACAGGGCAAGGTGCATCCTGTCACCTGAAAGGAGCATCACATTCTTTTCTGGGAGAGAACCATGGCTTCAGACTCAGCGATCCTGATTTTTATCTCAGCTGCTTCACACTCAGCAGAATGCGTTCGGATGGTGTCAAGAGGTCAGCATCATCTGCAAATAACAAGGATGTTACCTCTAGTCCCCCATATTAGACCTCTCTGCAAATATGATTTCCTGTCTATGAAAACCAGAAACAAGACATAGCCTTGACAGAATCCGATACCTACCTTAAAATGGTTCATATACAGAGTACAGACTGCATGAAGTAGCGACTCAGTTACACTGTACTCCTGCAGGACCACCCTCAACAAACATCAAGGCACATGATCACAGGCTTTCTACAATTCCACAAAATGGGTCCTTGGTCTGCACTGGAGTCCTCATCCAGTGGACTGTGTCTGTTATAGCTCTAGCATCAGCTGACCAGGTGGTATCCTTGTGTACCCAAGATTCCTGAACCATCTCAAATGGCTCCTATTGACATGGAGGAGCAGTGGCTCTACGCCGAGGCTCACCCATTGAGGCACGTAGTCAAAGGCCTTCTACAGACATAGACTGACATACTCCCACTGTTCCTCCTGAATCCTAGGTTCAACTGTAGACTTTCCCTGGGAAGCTAAGGACTGTATCCACCCTATAATTAGAACACATAGAATCCCCACACAAAGGCGCTGCTCCAGATCTCTATGCAACATTAAAGAGCCGTGTTAACTATACAATCCAAACCTTGTCCAGTGCCTTCAACAATTGTGGCCAATACACCAGTGCAGCCTTGCTGCTAGGAAGGTTAACTTCCTATATAATATATAATAACTGCTATAGCGGTTAAGGCTCTGGGTTAGTGATTGGAAGGTCATGGGTTCAAGCCCCAACACTGCCAATGCGCCACTGTTTGGCCCTTGAGCAAGGGCCCTTGGCCTTTGCTCCAGGGGCACTGTATCATGTCTGACCCCAGCTTCCTGACATGCTGGGTTATGTGAAGAAAAGAATTTCACTGAGCTGTAGTGTATATGTGAGCCATAAAGACTCATTAACAACAAATGATTCTCAGAGAACAAAAAAAAAAAAAAAAACACTAACACCTGTATTTTTAAGAGCCCTTACTGCAAAGTCACATGAATTTCACACATGAATAAGATTTCACATGTGAAATATACGTGTGTTTTTTTGTTGTTGTTTTTTTTTTACGTTATATTTCACATGTATTTTTCACATGTAATTAACTTTTTTTTTTTTTTTTTTTTTTACTTGTAGTGCACATTCCTATTTTCACGTGATTTTTACACAATTCATTTATTTTCACCTGTTAATTCTTCACATGTAAGGGATGTGATTTTATTCATTTATTTATTTATTTATTATTTCTTACATCTGATTACTTACATGAATAATATATTTTGATATGATCACATGTCACATGTTTACTTTCACTTTCAATTTCAGGGCATCCTTCATGTGTTTTCCACACGTGATCATATATTGCTCACAATCAAATGTGAAAAAGAAACTGATGTGATTTTTCTGTATGAGTTTATGACTCATGAGTTTATGAGTTAACTTTACTTAATGAAACGGTTTATGGTGGAATACATTGGTCATGTCATTTGCGTGGTGCTAAACTGGAGGCTATAAGCTTCTTTTACGTGTTAGCTGCATTAGCTTTGTAGTTTCAGTGCAAAACTAAAGTAGCATAAGTTCAGTCATAAAAGATTTTAATCTTTCACTGATGTTTTTTTTTTTTTTTTTTTCCCAAAGTATACATTTAAATCTTTTTTTTTTTTTTTTTTTTTTTACCCCAAAATTTTATTTTATTTTTTTCCCTGCTTTAGTAAGCAACGTTTATGTATTCTGAGTTATTCAGTAACAGAAAAAGGAAAACTTTGTCAGTGAATAAAAATGAAGCACTTTATTTGCTGGAAAATTGTACTAATTGACAAGCTGGTAGAGTTACAGATGATCAAATTGATATTAGGATTGCAGCTGGCGTGCTTCCAGGCCACACTGAGGATTGTAAATAATCTCGCCATCTGTGAGGTGCCGACAGTTGGGACATAAGAAGTCACATGAATATAATTAATGTAGAGAAAATAAAAGAGGCAGTGTCTCTATAAACATTACGAGTTGATTTTTCTTTTATTTTTTTCCGCAGTAAGAATGCCTCTAACACTAACACTGTATGAATTGTTCACTCCCCTGTGGAGGATTTGTATGCAATATAGCACATCAAAAAAATGACATACTGCCTACACATAAGCGCTGTTTAATTAATGATAGCTTGTTGTGATAGCTAATGATGTCTGCTCACAAATTTGGAAATGATTTTATGCAAACCTTTTTTCTTCTTCTTCTTCTTTTTTTTTTTTTTTTTACCTCAGCACACAGCACGAGCTGGAAGATCATGAGAAAATTGTAATGGCAGTCACATTTTCTACATTTCACATCAGGACCAAAAGCAATGCTGTGATGCAGTGATATCGAAATGCACCGTTCAGTTTCATTTTCTCCAAAGAGGGAAAGAAAAAATTGCTGCTGAAAAAAAAAATAAATAAAAAAATCAGCTCAGTGGAGCGTCCCACTTACAAGTTCACACTGAAATGAATATTTTCTTTAATTTCTCGGCTCGCGATGGGCTCCGGAGGCCCCGAGACAATGTTGATGGATGGTGTTTTAATGCTGCTGAATGCTATTTTTTTTTTACTGAACAGGCAAAACTATAAATTTTTACTTCATTGCCAATGATCGTGCCCTATGCATAAAAGCGTGGCACACCCGCGGCGCCCATGAATAATCGCCTCTCACGGCAGATGTTACTTTGCAGAAACCAATTCTTCAGATAAGATTTTCAGAAGATTAATTGTCTACAGCTGTTTCATGGCCCAGTGCAATCTTAATACATTTATGATAAGTTTAAAAAGCTTGCACGAGGCAAAAGCACGCGCCGGGCTGAGACAGCAGGGAGAAAGCCAGGCTTTATTCCTACATCTGGATTCATCTCCTCCATCATATTCATTACTGCCTTTATGCAAGCCGATGGAGGCTGCACGGATCTTTTATTGTTCGAGGTGCAGCCGCGTTCGAGCCCCTCAACCCCTTTATCCTGTCTGTCTTTCTTTCTTTCTTTCTCTTCTGCCCTCCTTTTTTTTTTTTTTTTTTTTTTTGCCTCCACGCGAGCGAATTATTCAGATCTGTGCAAATGAGTTGCGTCCGTTTCTCAGCCCTCTTGGGTGGAAATTGAAAGTGACCCGCCGTGACCCTCGGCTATTAATCGTGCCAAATTGCAGCAAATGCACAATCCGGATCAGGGTCCCCGCCTCAAAATGAGTCCTTAATGAGGGAGATATGACCCAGCTGGCTTCCCTCACTTGCACTAGTTAAGAACAATCACAGTGTTATGACCCAAACCAGGGGTCCTATCTAGGGGTTTTGCATTTTTCCATTCACGACTAATCATTTCCACCCTGGCCTGGTCATATGCCAAATGTTCTACATATGCAGCATCTTATTTAAGGAGCCTTTTGTGCTACCAGACTCAGTGTATTGCTGGCAAGGGTTTATCCTGGGCACATACTGAGGATGTCTGAGAATTTGATTCCTCATAGCTTGGCTGGAAAAATGTTGTATTATAATCAAATTTTGTTTGATTTTCTTGATGCTAGCAGGCAAACATATTTGGACACAACACAATTTATAACAACATTTTTGTATCTGCAGTCTTGTTTCTATTAGCATTGAAAAAATGATTTCACTAGATCTCAGCCAAAAAAAAGAATCAGTATACTATTGTGTATGCTGTTTTGTACAGTGACCCTAAGTGTTAATTGAAAAGTGCTATATAAATGAAGAATATATACAACCCCAATTCCAAAAAAGTTGGGACAGTATGGAAAATGCTAATAAAAACAAAGAGGAGTGATTTGTAAATG
>JANDJT010000081.1:19658073-19673004 GCA_024331685.1 Stegophilus panzeri | reverse complement strand
TCACCGCTGCATCCACAGATGCAAGTTAAGGCTTTACTATGCAAAGCAGAAGCCACACATCAACACTGTCCAGAAGCTCCGCCCACTTCTCTGGGCTCGGTCTCATCTGAGATGGACAGTAGCACAGTGGAATTGTGTTTTGTGGTCCAACGAGTCGACATTTCAAATAGTTTTCGGACAAAACAGCCGTCGTGTTCTCCGGGCCAAAAAAGGAAAAGTACCATTCAAGCGGTTATCAGTGTCAGGTCCAAAAAGCCAGCGTCTGTCATGGTATGGGGGTGTGTAAGTGCCCATGGCATGGGTAACTTGCACATCTGTGAGGGCAGCATTAATGCAGAAAGATATGTAAACATTTTGGAACAAAATATGCTGCCATCCAGAGCGGGACAACGCCAAACCATATAACAGTCTCCAGCCGTGAGGATGGTGAATGCTATCACATGCTTCCTCTGAGACATGTGAAGCCAGCCAAATGCAACTTTTCAAACTGTTGCTCATGCATCATAGGGCAGTGTAACACACTCAGAAGATAGTGCTATCTACCGTCTTCTGCATACATGACCTCACAGATGCCTATAATTGGCTAGTGTCATCATGGTTGACAGCGGAGAGACAGAGTATGATATTCGTTCCAGCCACAGTTGTCTGTGGCATTGTCAGGAATCGAGCTCATGATCTCCAGACGATAGGCCGAAGCTTTCTTGTAAAATGAAATTCTTAGTTTGCACATTGCCACAAATGCTGCAGTAGACAAGTAAAATAACAATATAGCATCAAATAGGAAAGACTATAGTCCCTCAGTTCTGGAATTGTGTGAGAAATATGAAACAATGTACAATAATGTAGAAAAAGAAACAAAAAAATAATGGACTGTCTTTGCTGAACAAATATAGTGTGACATATTTTTTTCACATTCCTTTCTATCATTCAGAAGGGAAACAGAAGTGGGTGGAGCTTGTATGGATACCACTTGTGGCAGCAGAAAACTTAATCTGCTGCGTGTCTGCTCTTCTGTCCCCATCTCCAACATGGACCTGTTAATGAGCAGGACGCTAAAAACAACAACAAGAACAACAACAACAACAACAAAATTATGTAAGCGAACTCTATTGGTTAAACCTGAACACAGTCAGGTACTATTGTTTACATATGCATTTTTAATGGTAAGTACAAAATGGTTTGTGTTTGAATTTAATCAACATCTCATGTACTGTTCTATAGACTAGATTACTACAAAGTACAGTTGTTTAATCCAAAGTACTCATCAGTGAACATCTTGCATTGGTTGGCCTGTAATTTATGTTTTTTTTGTAACATGTACTATTTTTTTATTTGCTATTTTTTAAAAGTTGTGGTTTTTTTCCTCAGCATTTTCCCTTGATATCACTCTGCCTTCAAGGCTCCGCCCCTCCAAAACATTAGGATGCAGATTTAAAAAGACCTGGGTGTATTTATGGAAAAGATTATTTGTCTGACATTCCATTACGTTAGCTATATTCGTATCATAGTTCCAGTGCAAAACTAAAGTACTCATGCAGTCATGTACCCACCATTAGGATATACAGTAAGTCAGACTAATCTGCTCCACACACTTGTATATCGCATAATAACCATCATAACCGAATGGCTACGTTATTTCCCACCCGCACATTAATACATAATAAAAACTAACGGACAGGCTGTAAACAACCCTGACTAACCTTCGCTAATGTTTCCTTTCCAAAGCCACCTTGTGCATCGAACATGAGTTAATATGGTGCAATAAAATTAAATCTTTACTTCATAAATTTACATGATTTATATGAGGAATATGATATTAATTTAACATTATGAATATGCAAACACATGCAATTAACGTAAGCTGACTAATGTTCATTTGCTCCAATATGGCAGGCACTTAACGAATGATGGGGTGCGCTTTCTTTTTCTTCTTTGTGTGTGGGAAAAATATAATTATGTTCATAATTTTAATTACATGCTCCCTGAGCTTGTCATAGATTGATTTTTAGCCAGCTTTAATTTTGTTTTGATAAATTTAAGAAGACTGTTGAATGTTCAATATTCAGTCTTCACTATTGATAATCATTAGTTGTGACATATTATTTTCTGGGGAAATAATCCAGGGATTAGTGGTGGATGGGCTTAGTAGTTGAGTTAGGGTGGAGTCAGTATCAGTACTGTTCATTAGTTCTGTAGTGTTGTGCTATTATAGTAAAATATTGTGTGACTGGGAGGTGTGATGAAGCAGAGTACCTTTCTTCCCTGAAATTGATTACTCTACAATATCGCCAAATATATCCCCAAGTTTTATTTATTTATTTATTTATGATTTGCCAATGATTATAATTTCACATTTATTAAAGAATCCATTTATAGTTACATTGAATTATGTGGAACATCTGCTAAATGCGTTACTATCGGTTATTACTTACAGTACAATACATCAACTATATAAAGTCAAAAAAAATCTTGAAGTTGCTGCGTTTCAATTCACCTACTATCCATTCTAAATAGTACCCCAGATTGGAATTAGTGTGTCCCAAATGGTAGTATGTTGAAATGAGTATCCCAGAGGCACCTGGATGGTCTAGTATTTCCGGTAGATTTTCAAAGTGTTGCTCTGTAGACACTTTTTCAACTAATATTGCCCACAAATTCTTGCGTGAAAGAGGCTCTATTTATATACTATAAATGAATGAATAATGGATGAAAAGAAGCTGAAATGCAATGAGGATTTACAGTAACAGTATTCTCTTCCAGCAACAATGCTTTCTTCTGTTACATGACGTGTTAGTATGTCCCAGTACTTGCATACTCTTTTGCTACACACTCAAAAGTATGTACTTTTTCTTCACAAAAAGAGTATATACTGTATCTTTTAGTGACAGTATAAGTAGGCAAATTAAGACCGGGGGTGAGTTACAGCGAAGTATAAACTTGTTTTTGACTCTGAATATTACAAAGCACTGGAGTTACACTGGAGACTCCGTCCATGAATGTTAAACAGACATCTGCTTATAGAAAACTCCACCATAACATCATTATATGATAACCATACTGTATAATACAAATAAGACCCGCTGACACTTCACTGACAATGCCAGGACATTCTGTACGGTCACTTTAACACTCACTGCTGCTGAAGTCAAATGTGTATATATTTGGAATTTTTATACTTGTGGATTCCCACCTCTTTATTATTGTTATTGTATGTTTACTGTTAACATACAAGAAGTAAGAATGGCATGGTGCTTGGTACACTGTCCTTGCACAAATAACAATACAGCTTTGAATCTTGAATGTTGAATCATTACACAAGTTTTTTAACCTGTTTATTTGGAGCTTCCGCCATACAAGTCCCTGTCAGGGATCTGTTACTATAGAAACGATAAAACATTTAGATCTAGCACATCAATATAAACCTGTGATTTGTGGCCGCAAATCTGATCACTGGAAATCTGTACAAAGTCTTCTGGACTGAACAGGGCCAGGGACATGAACTCTGGACCAGTCTTTAGATGTTTCATCATCATTCCAGTCACACCAATCCACTCTGGTGGCCCACCTTCCATTCGTGTGTGAACAGATAGCTGTCATGTATGAAAAATAAGACGCCTCCCTAACAAATGTCTCATTCTCTGCAGATTATTTACTTTTAATGGGCGTGGGATGAGAAAAGCACTTAATATGTGGTCGCAGAGGCTGTGATGTATGGGGTCAGCCGAGTGATGGTGGCAGCGACAGTTTGCTCTTTTCTAATAAATCTATCAGGGCCTGGGGTTTAATAAATTGCATTATAAAATCTCTATTCATTCCAGAAAACAGCTCAGAGACACTAATATATGTTTAGTTTAGTTACTCAGTGTAATAAGATAATAATTCAGAATTGATTTATGAGCATTTAATTGAATTTTTATTTAATATGTGTATTTATGAACCAAAAAAAAAAGAAGATATATTTATTATTTAAAAATATACAACTGTTGGTTTGGTTGGAGTGAATTTGAGCTTAATATGATAGTTATTAGTTGTTGTTTTTTTTTCAAGTTATACCAAAAACACAATTATTATTCCTCACACACAACATTTAGCTTTCAATGATTAATGTGTGGAAATTTTCAAAAGTATTATTAATTTCCTAAATGCTGATGGTAATATCGCTTCACTTTCCACATAGAGGCGATGAGATGACTTCTATCATTTGTCTTATTTAAATACCAAATGATAACACATTCCTCCTTCAATTCACGAAGAGATTAATATTGCTCGGATTTTAAGTGCTGACTAATCAGAGCAATTTCATGAAAGCTTAATCAAAATCCCAAAATCTGCCATCAATCTTCCTAAAAGAGCCTTAGTGGATGATTTGCAATTTAAATGTCCATCCCGTTTTTGGCTTTTTTTTTTTTTTTTTTATTCCTACCCTCTGGAAATGGGCCATATTTTAGCTGGCCATCATTCATCATGGATGTGTCACTGTTAATTATGCTGAATGTGATGTAACTGTAGCAAGTGGCACTTTCACTGCCTTTAATTCGGTGGGTTTTGTTTCATTGTTGACTGTGAAAATCACCACTTTTCTGGGACGTTTTTTTTTTTTTTTTTTGAAGAACACTGTCCTGTAAAATTCAATCTCATCAGGACAGTGATTTCAGGCATTTCAAGGGGAATCATGACTCCTAAACTTACTTTCATGTCACAACCCTGATCGAGCCAAGACAGTGACAGCACTTGATCAGTCAGGACCAGAGCTATGAGGCTAAAGTAGGTACAGTAACAAATAATGGACGTTTATCGTCTATAGTTTAGCATGGTGCTCAGTGGTGTCTCCTCAGTCTGCTTTGTGTAGTTGTGTAGTGCTTTCGGTGTCTCAAACAGACATGCTGATGTGGGTTCTGACTCTGTATGACACACTGTTTTCTATATGCACAAACAAAAGGACGAACTCACAGAAAGAAAAACACTCAATATGCCATCTTAAGGCAGAATCACTTTCTTCCCAAACAGATCATTTGGTGTCACTCCCTAACTCATAACCTTCTAAATGCTGTCTAACCCTGTGTCCATGATAGTAGGCAACAAGTCGCTTGTGTCACTTTTTTGTGGATGTGTAGCAAGTCTAGAAACCACTACTGTTGGCACTTGTGGGTATGGCCCATCCTGCAATCCAATGAGAAAATATAGATATATAACAAACGAATGTTCTCATTTAAGATGAACGCATGGTTATAAATTTTTCTTCCATTTTCAAACATTAAATGGGAGATAATCTTGTCGGAACTAAATCTGTGACTGGGAAGCTGAAAAAAACTTACCACACTCACCATAGGATTAGTCCAGCGAATCATTCGTCCCCGTCTTTTTCAATTTGTAGCTTTAGCTCGTCATAGCTAGTTTGCACAGAATTGTGAAAATTGTCATGCTATTACTATTGTGTCACTTGTGACTCTCGCTGAAATTATGGCTCCGTGTTGTATATAGAAAATTAAGAGTCACCTACCTCTTTCTCTGCATTTTCTGCAGGGATAGGCTGCTGATCCACTGCCACCATGACCAGGATAAAGTGCCTACTGAAAATGAATGAAATACCCCTAACACAAAAAATCTCAAACTAAACCCTACCCTAAATTTCTTAAACACACAAAACCCTAAAATTATAAACTTAAATCCACCACAAATATTAAATCGCCAGTCGAATCAGAACTTAAAACATTACACCCAACCCCATCCCTTAATTTCTAAATCTAACCCTCATATCCGAAACCTAAATCTTAACATAAGATCTGAAACCTAAATCTAACTCTAAGATGTGAAACCTAAATCTGATCAAAGATCTAAAACCTGAATCTAACCCAAAGATCCGAAACCTAAATCTGACTCTAAGACCTGAAACATAAATGTAAACCATAAGATCTGAAACCTAAATCTAACCCTAAGATCCGAAAACTAAATCTGACTCTAAGACCTGAAACATAAATGTAAACCATAAGATCTGAAACCTAAATCTAACCCTAAAATCCGAAAACTAAATCTGACTCTAAGACCTGAAACCTAAATCTGACTCCAAGACCTGAAACCTAAATCTAAACCATAAGATCTGAAACCTAAAACTAACCCTAAGATCCAAAACCTAAATCGAACCCTAAGATATGAAACCTAAATCTAACCCTAAGAGGCGAAAACTAAAACTAATTATAAGATCCTAAAGCTAAATCTCACTCTAAAATTGTAACATTAATTTTAAACCTAAAATTCTAAAACTAACCATATGATCTTAAATTCTGACATAAATAAAATCCTAAAATAGAATCTAACCCTACAAATTCAAATCCTAACCCTACAATCTGAAACCTAACCCCCAACTCCAACCTAAACATTATAATCCCCAAATTAAAATCTAAAAACAATCAAATTAAAACTAAAATTACCCTAAAATTATTATTATTATTATTATTATTATTATTATTATTATTATTATTATTATTAAATCCTGACTCATACGTATGTGTTTAGAAAACCCAGAAGAAACGGCAGTGGAACAGAACAGATGTAGATCAGAAGCAAAAGAACCCTCTGTCCAATGGTCATGTTAAGAAGTGAAATGAAGAGAAGAGCTTGTTCTTGAGGATCTGCCTCCGCTGCCACTTGTTGATGGGGAAGGTGAAGATGAATCACTAGATTATGCGCAGGTTCACGCGCTTACTAAATGAGAAAAGTGGCACTGGCTGACATGTGCGACCGCCTTCTCGTCGTCTCTTTTAATAACCTGTAATACTGTAGCAGGGACATTTTAGCCACTGTGAGACTGATTGATGGCCTTCGGAGCAGCACGGGAGCAAAGTAAATCGACCAAACTGCTAAACATATCAATTATTAAAAAAGGCGGAGTTCGCCTCCAGACCCTGGAGAGGGTGGAGGGGGCGACCAAATGGCCTTTATTTAATATCATTTCATTACCAAAGGGCAACTTATACTCTATTGACTCGAGACAGTGTCTTTTCATGTGCGGAAATTGTCTCACGTTGCAGATGAGATGTTGATTCAGGAGCCGCCACAAGAGCAAACATGACATCACATATCCGGGAAGATGGAGCAGAGGCCAGAGATGAGAGATGATATCCAGCGATGGCAGTTGATTTTCCTCGCAATTCTGCTCCAAGTCAAACAATTCGGATAATTGAACAGAAAGGCAATGTTTTTGCGATACCTATCACGTCGAGGAGGATTTCTAAGTGGCGTTTTCATATTATCACGCACTCTCTGATGTTTTGACACGAGAAGATCCTTCTGCTGCCACTCAAGTCTATCAACGTCAGGAGACGGGCTTAGTCACAGACTCGTATATATTTGGATTAAATAGTCAAAGTCATTACACAGAGATGTTATTGACCTTTTAAAGATACAAGTTTAATAGGTTTTTTTCTCTCGCGCCAAAAGAGCAGCTCGACTTATGAAGTCTTGGGAGGATTTCGTTGAAACGGAATCTGTCTGTTTATATTCGTTGTCGTGTTTGGAGACGTCATGGAGCTGAAAATGAATTAAAAGAAGACTACAAAGAAAACAGGGAAGGAGATCAGGATTACGAGAAAGGCCACTAATTTTCCGCTTGATAAAACCTGGCTTTTCTGGTACAGCTCAGTGTATGATGTACTGGAGTGGAAAATCAAACCAAAAGAAGAAAAAGCATTTATAGCAATTATGAATTTCCAATATTACACACTCAAAATAGCTGCAATATTACCTAAAATGTGCACTAGGCGTTATTTCCATTCAGGTTAAAAAACAGTTAAAATATTTTTACAATATTAAATATAATATTAGGTATTTACTGTTTTTCTAGAATATAAATCTAGCTAGATTTCATTAGCTTGTGTTAACTAATTAGTGTAGGTAGCTAGCTTTACAACAAGCTTCAAAATATAGATAAGTAAACAGTAACAGCTAGCTAGCTAACAGCTCCAGGCATTAAATAGAACTATTTGTGCAGTTATACAACAAAGAGCTGTTACTGAAGCAAGGATAAAAACTTAAATAGCTAAATCTCTGGACATCTTGACAGTTAACTATTTAAAACGTGACATGTTGTTATAAAATAATCCATGCTGGTGTGGTGTGACAGTGTTACCAGTCTGGAGTTGACTATTTTCCTACAACCCATCCTGAAATGTTTTATTCTGCATATATCACAGCAATTTGGCTTTTCTTTAAAAGCATTTTTAAATAATTTTTGCTACATTCAATGTTATAGAACATCCACGAAACAAGTTAATTCCTCTTATATTACTATAAAGTAAGGCATTAAATATAGATAGCTGGCTAGTTGCATATATAGAGGGGTTGCTATTGATATTGCTAAATATATTTAACTAGCTACTATCACTCAAAAAGTAAAGCATTACCTAAGGTTTTATATATAATTAGTGTTTAGTGTTATACCAAATGATTCTCACTGATGGGTTCTCAATTAATTAGCTAAATATAATTAGTTAGTCATCTAGCTACTTATGATCATTCTATAAAATAAGGTTTTAAATAATTAGCCAGCTAGCTTGGTAGTTAACCAGCTAGGATCACTCTATAAAATAAAGTATTAAATAAAGTTTAGAAATATAGTTAGTGTTTAGCATTACACCAAATGTCACTTATATAGCTAAATTAGCTAGCTAGTTTGGTAGTTATCCAGCTTGAATCATTGTAGAAAATAAAGTATTCATGAACGTAATGTATTGAATATAGCTAGACGTTTAGTGTTACACCAAAACATTGTCATTGTCATATACTGTATAAATCACTAGTTTGCTTGGCAGTTAACTATCTAGCTACTATCGCGCTATAAAAATAAAGCATTAAATAAAGTAATTTATTAATTATAGCTATTGTTTAGCATTGCAACAAAAGATTGCCGCTAATAATGGTACATAATTCTAATAAATAATAAAAACAAACAAACAATAAATATAGAACATAATTAGCTATCTAGCATGTTAAGTATAGGTTTTAAACATAGCTAGCTATTTTTTTTTACAGCAGCAAAATTTTGTACTTTGGATAATTTGGACCCGCAAAAGTCACTAACAATACCTGTACCTTGTGTTTGTACATCCTCAGTCGGTTTTATTTAATGCAAATCCTAGCCGCTCAAAATTTGTATGAATCTACACGAGGCTTGGCGTCTCCTGAGAGCGGTGAGCTGTGCGGCAGGCTGAGTGCGATCGTTGTGGACTTTCTCACACCTGGCTGCTGTCAAAGCCGGTGCACTTATTCACCATCTCATCAGCACTTAGCTTTTTTCAATTTCAGGCCCAGGGAAGTTACAGCTCTTTGTACAAGCGCCTGCAGTAATTGAATTTGCCGCAGAAATGGCTGGCTGGAAAATTTCATTTTCTTCCCCTATCGGCCGTGTATGAGGCCCGAGCAGACAGGCACCTCCCCTCTCTAAACTTATCTTATCTCTCCCCCATCTTCCCATAATGGTCAATCTCTCTATTTCTTTCTCTGTCTCGCTCTCTCGCTCTCTCCATCTCTCTGTTTCTCTCTCTATTTGTCTCTCTTTTTCTCTTTTTCTGTCTCTCGGCCTCTCTCTCTCTATCTGTCTTTCTGGCTTATTCGGCAGAAGACAGACTTACCCCTGCCTGTCTTGCCTTTCTCAATCCCTCTCTCTGACTGCACAGCACGTTGCTCCTCAGAGGGACGAGGGACAGGGCACCCCCCCCATGACTCTCGCCCTTTTCCTGGTGCCTCATCCAAATCCTCAGCCTTAGATAATCTCCATGAGCACGAGGGCTTGTCACCGTGGCTGTTTTCCCCCCTAAATGCCTTCCACAAATAATGGTTTTTGGAATGAGCATTAACAGGCTTGATTACACGAAATGGCCCTTTTAATTTACAGCGGGCAGCTATTGATCACAGGAGTGCAAATTAAAGCGTTCAATGAAGCCGGTGATGAGGTATTAAGCAGCCGAAGCACCTCCTCGAGGGAACCAAGGGGGGATTGCGGGAGGAGGAGGAGGAGGCACGACCGGTCTGTCGGTCGTTTGGTCTCCCCCCCCGGGCCGGCGTACAGTTATTCCCCTGTAATGAAGTGCCTCTATGCGGCAGCATGAAGCACAGGCAGGAAAAATAGATTGGAGATGATGAGCTCTTCAAAGTCATTTCTCGCTCTCTCATTCTGTCTCATGTCTTCGGCTCCTCACACCATTTTTCACGATCTCTCCCAAAAAAAAATTCTAGGGATTTACTTAGCTAGACCGATGCAATTTTTATGACCTTATTGCTTTTTTACTGTGGTAATAGTTTTGAATCAATTTATCAATCCCAGGGAACCATCAGGCATGTTGCCCTCAAAGATCAAGTCCAGGTCATTTCATCAATTCACTCAGGTGCACCCAGATGGAAAGTGACGAGAAATATATATTAAAAAAAAAAAAAAAAAAACCACCTGCCTGAAGCCTTCAAACTGGACAACATCGTAGTACAATTATATGTTGCAGAGTTACCATGTTGGCTTCGCTACATATAATCAATATAGTATATGCAACACTGTTGCATATACTATATATATATACTCCAACCCTCAGTCTGGTGTCACCCAAATAGGGTTTCTTGCTTATATTACCATTCAGAGATTTTTTTTTTCTGCTTCACAGTTAAAAACATTACACGAATGAAAGATGTCACGGAATACAAATACGTTATATGGACTGAACAGATAATGTTTTTTTAATACGAATACAAATACAGACATGAATAGGATGTGCACTACTCATATTTTTCTATCTATTTGAGACTGGATCCCATCTGGACAGAGATGTTATGGGATGCAACAAAAAAGTCATGTAAGTGGGAGGTTTTTTTTACTTTTATATGATGAAATGAAGGGCAGAAGTATGAAGATCTCAGGACAAACAATGACCACATTCATTAACAAGTACAACAGCCCGGTCAGGGTGGTGTTGATATAAATTAGACTACTAGTCTGTTAATATTTTGAGAAATAGAACCGACTAAATTTGTTAGAAAACACAAATAGCAGGCAGGTATGAACAAAAATAAAGCAGAAAAAAACAAACAAACAAACAAAAAAAAACAGTCCTGTGCACATCTGTAGTTTAGCTCAATTATGAAGTGGAGTGATGTAGCTGAGGTTGAGGAACTGTCAAAGCCAAGTCACACTCCATGCTGACAGTTCTACATCTTCTTACATACATTTACCCTAATGTTTCCAGTAGCATAAGGTTAAGTAAAATAGATAAATAAATAAATAAAACCCTTCTATTTTGGCCATGCCCACTTTGTATTTAAAGCTGAATACAGATACAGGTATGAAAATCTGGAATTTAAACTGGCTAAACGCTGGTCATACTGTAGGCTTCATTACTTATTAGCTACATTACCCTGCACATGCTATTACATTTGCAAAAACAATTATAGTGTAAAGCAGCTCAAAGACAAGATTTCTCTGAATCAGTAACAGTCAGTTTCGGCTCCGTTTATAAATTTTATGCCCTATTCGCATTTAGTTGATTTAAAAAACATTTTCTTCTGGCCATTTTTGTGGGGGGGGGGGGACCTGGCTCGATCACNNNGATTTATTCTGTGTGTTTGAAAGTCTTTTAATTTGCCCGTATTCCCCTGATGTTCTTTCTTTGTTTGGCTTGAACAAATGCCAATTAATGTTCCATTTCCCCATGCAGGCAAATGGGATCTGAGCTCCCTAATGCAATTGTGATGAATTATCTCAAGCGGCTACTGTACAACGAGTAATCGTAATGCAATAACGTGATAATGACAAAATAGCTTTTAGTGCCTGGCTTTTAAAAGGACCTGCATTTCTTATGTGATTTAATTTCAAGAGCATCTATCAGTACGAGACATTTAAATGCCTCTTGTTTTTCATATTGTGCTTTCTGTCTAAGAGGTGCAGATCACTTTCAGATTTTTTATACTGTTTATTTTGTCACAGTGTCAAACCATACCATAAATATACAGCACGTCCTACATCTAATAAAACATCTGCATCTGTATGAAGCTTAGCATATGGTGTAGTATAAGGACATGCCCTTTCGCTGTGCCCTGGCCTGACTCCCTCCTTTACAACAGTGCAATAATTCTCCATAGGCCCTGCTGGATCAGCCCCTAATGAGCCTCTTTAAGGTCTTTTGAATTTCTAATTTCTAACTCAAGGCACAAAAATAAACACATTGCTATTGATCACGCCATGAGGATTTAGGATAATCTAATAAACCATAGCTGTGTGTCTGGCTCGAGCTCCGGAGCCGTGTGTTCTCACAACAGGGGGCTGCGCTCTCGGCCCTGTTATTACTGTACGCTTCGTCTCTCCAGATCAAACCCCGGCTCTGATATCTCACACCTCCTCCTGCTCTCTGAACCATTCCCATCCCTACAGCATGCTCTGTCAGATTTCAGCTCAAAATCCTGTCACATGGAAACAAAAGACATTTAATATCAAACAATTATAGCTTTTTTTTAACTTAAACAAATACCTTTTTTTCCCTCAGTGGTCTGACTGTGTCTAACAGAAATATACATTAAAATGTTGTGTTTGGCCAAAATGGTGAATTAAATTTAAACACATATTAAGACTTTATTTTGCAGATTAGTGTGTAACACAGGAACCGCTAAGAATAAGGAGTAAAACATAAAATATGGAAATAATATGAATTGTTAATTAGTCATATTTACTAATAAAATTAAAAAAGCACACCTTTAGAGTAACATAAAAATAGAAATGTTAATAGAATTTCTATAAATATTTGCATTTCATTTGCATTTAATTGAATGCTAGTGTTCTTTCATCATTTTCAATGTTGCTGTTCATTCAATTATTTTAACATCAAATAAATAACAAATATATAATATTTTTGGGGCACAAACACATTTAATTCTTGTTTCTTCTTTTGTCAATTCAGCAAATTGTTTTGCTACCAGCAGCTAAACATTTTAAATAAGTAATTAACTAACTAACCAACTAAATAAATAAATAGTTTTAAGATTAATTTTTTTTAATGGGTTATGGTTACACGAGTTACATTAAAAAATTTTTTTTTTTTTTCTTTAGCATTATTTCATTTGTATTGACTTGTGTGTATTCCTACAAAGTGTTTTGGGATCTACAAATTTCCAGTTTATTTAATCAGAATATGACATTGCACTCTGTTACACTGAACTCTGTACTGAGTTGCATTTCCATATTTATTCAGCTGTAATTACTCCATATTTGTTAGTATGTCAGAATGATGCGGTTAGTTACAGTGTAATAAAGGAAATAAAGCTTCAGCATAAAAAGATGCGTCACTGCATTCAGGTGTAGTGAATACTGCATGTGAAAAGAATACAAACAACATGCAAATCTGGAGGCGATAATGTTTCATTACTTATTAGCCGTATACACTAGCCTTATACTGTCGTGCCGGTGTAAAACGTAACATGCACACTGTACATCAGACATAAAAAATTTCCTGGCTCATAGATCAGATTTGTGGTAAAATTCAGTTCTCAAATATTTTTTAATAATCGTTTAATAGTAATTGAAAATAATGTAATGATAATTACAGCAGCATTTTAGTAAAAAAATTGCAGTATGAGTTTTGTGGGGTTTTGTGTATTTAAAATTTTAAACTGTACAGGTTTTAAACAATACAGGTTAATATTTTTTTAATATTTAATATTATTAATAGTCAATTTCACAAAAGAACTTTACTGATAATAATGACATTGATGACATCCGGCTTATTATGAATGTACCCTATTGGATGATGCAAAACAAAATGTTCAATTTGTTATTTCTTCAGAAATTTATTTAATTCAGAAGTAAAATCTTTTAGGACAATCTATTTTTAGGATGCCATATTGCCATAAATGCCATATAATTTTATACACACACACACACACACACACACATTTTTTGTGTATGTGTATATATATATATATATATATATATATATGTTGTTGCATGAAAGCATTCACTTCAACTTCTTTCTCTTTTGCTAAATATTTCAGCAGTGCCAACAATGAAAAAAATAGCTTATAATTAACTATAAAATAAAAAACTCTTTAATTATGTATGTAAAAACATCACTGCATGTATGATGAATCCCTGGCCTTATTGCTGCTCAAAATTACATTCTGTACATTATTTCATACAATTATTAAGAAACTTTACTTAAAGATGGTTATGAAATGCTAGATTTTAGAAATGCATTCAGGGTTTTGAATTTGTACTTGATTCCTGTGATTAAACAGATCACTGTGTCGTGTATTTGCCTTTAATCCGTACTTAATGTATTGAAATGTTATGCAACATGTTTGAGTAACAGATGAGTGCAGTCATGGCTGAGCTGCGTGATTGATTATTCAGTGACACTACCTGCTAGTTTTTGACTCATCCCTGTAAAATCTTGCTGTCTCTTAGTGTCCCCGGGGGTTTCATGGATCTCGGGACAGTAATAGGTCTTTAGGGCGTGTGGTAATGAATATTTCAAAAGCAGTTTACATGCAGCAGTGTGGAAGGCTCTTTGTTAAATGGTGTATTAGAAGCAGACATGTATGCTACTTTGTCTTTTCATCCAGTCAGTTTTAAGAAAGTAAAATATTTGTTTAGGTAATTACACATTAATTATGCTATAACATTAGCAGCTAGCTAATTTACTGGGGTTTTTTCACTTATTTTATTTATTTATATTCATTGTGAAATGCTGGTATCTGCAAAGCTTAGTTTATTTTTCTTTGTATGGATTTTAGGAACTTTCTTGAACAGTCTAGTGCCTTTTGGGGAGATTTATTTTTTTCAATTATTATTTTTATTTAAAAGTTTTTGGTGCTGGCAAAGGTTAGTTTTCTTTGTTTGATCAATTGTTTGACTGATTTTTAGGAACTTTCCAGAGAAATGTAATGCCATTTGGGTACATATAT
>JANDJT010000081.1:19623984-19640913 GCA_024331685.1 Stegophilus panzeri | reverse complement strand
CCCTTTAAGAACACCTTTGACAAAAGAGGAACGTATTGAAATCATTCTCGTGGCAGGATCGGGAAGCTGTCGTAAGGTTACGATGGACTTTAACAGGAAACATGGTGACCACATCACACACGACACTGCTGCCAAACTTATTAACAAATTCATAAAGGCTGGAAGTGTTGTGGACCAGCCGAGAAGCGGACGTCCACGAACATCCAGTGATGAAGGCACAACTGACGAAGTGCTGATGTCTCCTCTGTTTGGAGACTTTTTGGACACCTCGTATTTCAACTAAGACATCATCGTAGTTGCATTGAGTAAAATAATTTCTTCTTATATCATAGCACTGTTCTGGATTTTCCACATAAAAATTTTTTGTTTTGTTGGTTTTTTTTTTTTTTTTTTTTTTTACGAAAAACAAGGTTTTCCGTAAGGAGATCTTTAACATTTATGCAAGGAGTTACTTTATAATTTTTTCTTTATAATTTACTTTATAATTTTTTCTTCAGGAGTTACTTTATAATTTTCTGACATAGAAAAGTCTTCAGGACAGAGGACTTTACACTTTGTGGTTTCTCTGGAACATGACAAGCCATGTAACTTCTCAGATGAATAAATGAAATAAAATGTAAGTTGCTCTGGATAAGGGCATCTGCCAAATGCCATAAATGTAGTCAGTAACATCACCCCATCATTTATTATACTCCAACTGAAATAATAAGCTTGGTCAAGGAACACTGTTATTATTATTCACAGTGTACAGTATCTTTATCAAAAAAAAAAAAATTGCATTACCAGAGTTTTTAACACTTTGACCAGAGTAAATTTTTTAATGCTTTAAGTGTTAAATGCATAAATAAAAAAAAAAACAACTAACTAACCTAACCTAAATAACTAAATAACTAATGAACTAATTAAACATACAAACAAAAACTACAAATAAATAAATAAATAAATAAATAGCTAATAGGTCTGGAGCACTCTTCAACTTAGTTGAATTAAAAGTGTATCACATATACAGCACTGTTATTATTTCAGATCCATTTCAAGAAAGCTAAGGTTAATTTTTAATACAAATATTTTCAAGAATGATTGAATCGATCAACCTGTTTCAGTCAGTAAAAGCATATGGAAGACCATAAATTTCATAAATGTCTACATAAAAAACAGTTCACAGGGCATTTGTTTGAGTTTCCCGGAGGCTACGCTAAAAGGTGACTAAATTGCTGCCTGCAGCTTTCTGGCTGGTCATGAAAAATCGGTGCGATGGATTGGCAGCGAGAGATTTAGTTGTGCATGGCAGAGGTCAGTGTATTGTGTATTCTGTGCAGTCAATAATAAAGTTAGGACGTAAGCCTGCTGAAAGTTAATGAGCAATCGCAAGGACCTTGAAAACTAATTTGCATCGCAGTGTCGGCTGCCCAGTCCGGCTCTAAACCACCCATGGGAGCTTGAGTCATCACGATGCCGCCACAGACATGACACATACAATATGGCGGAGAGTCCTGCTCCTGCTCCTTCTCCTATTCCAGATGCTCGACTCTGAAACCATGTGACATTGTAGTATATTCAGGTATTAAAACATGTATCACCACGTGATGTTACTCAGCTGCGAGAACACATTAAATGCATAAAGAGGTGCATCAATACTAAAAATGACCCTGATAACAAATGTATTGTGTAAAGTCCATACGATGTTTTATCAGGTTACTTATGTTGTAGAAAGATGCTGTAGTTCCTCCTCTTGATATTTCCACAGAGCACAGTTTACAGTATGTGGAGTTTGCTCTGATCGTTAATCGAGAAATACATTCAGATCGCTGCCATTTCGTGTCGTCTGTTCATTAGAAGAACGACGTACAGTACACCAGGCTTACATGACGAAGTATCATGCAGTATACTGTAGGATGTTGGTATCAGAGCCATTTACGAGAACGAGTAAATAAGTATGGTATCGTTCCGTTACCCAACACCAGTATCAATATCGATGAACCCCTCATTTATTGGCTCACAAGTTAATAACGATTCAGTTTTTAGCACAAAAAAAAAACAACACCACTTTTATGAAAGTTCTCTAAACTGAACCAGACTATTCAAGAGATCACAGCTGCTGACTCTCCTTAAATTCCCACGTTAAGCTTCGCACTCTCTCTCTCTCTAGCAGAGTCGTAGTGAAGATAAAACACACACACACACACACACACACACACACACGCACATAAAACCTCGACTATAACACAAAATTTTGAACAGTAACAGCTGCATTCTTTTATGGCTGTAATAAAGCACAACACAGGACAGAACCTAAATCACACATTAATACATTTTTCCAATGGCTGAATTCCATCATCTGCTTGTGCGCTTCAGCTAAATCCAGCACTCCACACAGACTGCATCGTTTACAGATGCGGTGCTACAATAACCTAGCTTACTGAAATTGAAATATGTTTAAATTTCATTGTGTATTTTCTAAAACTGAGTTTAATTTATGAATGTTTTAATGATTTTTTTAAAAAACAAAAATGTCTGCTCTTAGTCTGTCGCTATCTAGCATAGCCTATAGCTGTTGCTAACTAGGTTGTATCTTTTACAGTCGGCTAAATTGCTAGATAGTTTCGACTCTGCTGTTTATTGAATGTTGTTTAATTTGTAGTTTTGCTTGTGATCTGTTAGCCTTCTCAAGGCCTGTGTCATGCGTGTATCCAAAATACTGTGCTAACTATGCAGTAATTAAGTCTTAAGCATTAATTAGTAAGGCTTACGTCTTTCCTGTTAACTATGGCTGTTTTAGAATAACTATACCTCAACCTCAGTGTCTAAAATTTTCTCATTTGTAAGTTGCTTTGGATAAAAGCGTCTGCTAAATGAATAAATGTAATGTAATGTAATGTAAAATTGACATATTTATTATGAGTTATTATGGGTCTCCTTAGAGGACCACAGGGTGGAATTGTTTTTATTAAGCCAGTCATGGTTTAAGGAGATGAATGGAAAACAATATTCTACAAAATTCCAGTAACATACTTTTATGTTTTTATTTACTTATTAAAGTTTGTAATGAATTATCATGTGTAATACTGTTCCACATCATCATTAACAAGAAGAACAACACAGTAAAACTTCAGTAATTACTAATGAGTTGCACTTTATTGATTAAATTCGTATCCATATACTTAAAATACATGCAAACACCATTCATATAAGTGTGATTCATACAACTTAGAGCTGTTATAAAACAAAACATAGTTAACAGGTTGATTACATTATAATTACTTTAAGTAATTAAGTAATTATAATGTATAAGTTAAGTACATTATAACTACTTAACAACACTACTACTACTACTAATAATAATAATAATAAGAAGAAGAATAATAATGCAACTGAACAAACATTGAAATAAACATAAACCATTTGCTCATATTATATAAAATACAGAGAGTGAAAAACATTTTTAAACAAAGAAAATAATGAGAAGGTAATGTCATCATTTTATTATTTAGTGTAGTTTTCATTTCATTTCTCTTTATGCGCATACAGTAATGTTTTAGCCGGTTACCATTGCTTAGCTCACTCCAATCTGTAAAGTCCCGCGATCTCCAACGTGTTTGTTAACACACAATCTCATAAAACTTCCTCTTTATTAGCCTTCTCACTACATAGGGTACATTTCAATATAATAATGTTGTAGAACGTACATAGTGCACTATGTAGCCACTAGAATATCATTTGAGACTCAACCTCAGAAAAAAAAGCGACTCTACTGAGCACCTGACAAAAGGTATAGCTTTACAAATACAAAAAAATGTGACTCTGACTTTTCCGACTAACATACTGCAGCACTTGGAGCACTGTGGGTTTTCCCGGTACGTCATGATTTACCATTTAAGTACTGGTGTGCTCCATTCATGCGCATTATACACATCTCCTCTGCATTTCAATATATTTGGAAAAGTATAAAAACGGTGGATTAAAAACAGAGTAAAAATGGTGGCTTGTGTACGGATAACATTTTGGTATGAAAATACTGTTTTTAAATGTATCCCCATTAGTGTGGACAAAGCCTTAAATATTATATAAGGTGCCATTGATGTCCAATGACACACACTCTTGCACAGACTATGCCTTTTGTTTACGGTGCAGAGGTTTTTACTTTGAGCTCCCAGCTTCCTGAAACAATCAGCTGCCAGAGCAGAGAGGTGAATAGTCAATCAGAATATTCAGCATGGCCTTGAAGTCACCAGGCATTTCTGTGCATGGCAGAAGAATTCACTTTATCATAAGGTTACAGCTTGCCACTGGTAGGTCGTGTAATCAAATCCAGCACAATGTGGCTCTAATATGAGGCTAGAACAAGCCCGTCTGTCAGTCCATCTGCAATATGGATACAATCTCGGGCAGTTTTTGTCTAGCTTTTAATCCTTTTCTTACCACCAGCCTGCCCTGGATACTGAGGCACAGGGCACAGGGAACTCGGCTGGTGGGTTTCACACAGTCACCTTCAGCAAAACTGCAATTTATTTAACAAAACAACAGCAACTACAACAAACTAACTACATTTGAAAACACTGCTCAAGTCTGAGGGTGCTTTCATGTACACAGTCAGTTTGAAAGGAATAGTGGTGTGGTTCTTTAGGCAGGTGAGAACACCGCAATCAAATTCATTTTCAGCAAGTTTGTTGAAAGGTGGTCTCAGTACACTTCCAAGTGAACTTCACTGTAGTAATGCAGATGAATTCATCTGATCCGAAGCATGAAGTGTTTTGGTTTGCATAATTTGATTATTATTAATTTTTAATTTTTTTTTACAGATGTGAACTGCTAGAGTGAGTGGCGAGGGGCAAACTGAGCCAAAGGACAGAGCTGTAGCACTTTAGCTTTGTGGCCAGTCAAATATATAATTAACATGTATTCTCTGTCAAGATTCAACAAAATGTTGACCAATTAATTCAACTTTGGTAACTTTCTACTTCACAGTGTTGCATCAGGGTAACATACCCTTTTCACTTTAGTATCACAAACACAAAAAAACAGACACCAATTAAAAATACAGGAAGTAAAGGAAACCAATAGTGTGCTTATATTTGCTCACGTGACCTTTCCCACCTTTTTTCCAAACTCTCTTCCTCAACTGACAGCATTCGTGGCAGCCATATTTTTGGTCTGCCCAAAATTGTCATTTTCATCAACTAAAAATATTTTTTTTTACAATCGTGAGTAAGTTCTGATTTCATTTTTATACATTTTTAATGTCTCAAAGGAAATATTCATCAAATATTTATTTTGTACATTGATATAATATCTATGTGGCTTCAAAGCAGCAACATGCAACGGTGGACCAAGGATTCAGAGTTGTCATGCTTGTTAATAATATGCCACTGAAATGTCAGAAAATCAACACTTATTGTAGTAACTGTCACCTTGTTTTTGAGATTAACAAGATAAATAACAATATTTTATAATAAGTTGATTGATTTAGCTATTGGTAGTCACCCGTTCATGGTAGAAATACATCCATGTTAGTTGCATTAGGGCTGTAGCTTTGTTAGTTTTCAGTGGATGTACATGAACGTGTGTGTCAATATTGTATCCATTTACAACAAAAGCAGAGATGGAGTAGATCTCCTCGATTCCTTATACTAGCACTGTATCAGACAAAAGTACTATCGAAGAAGTGGTATCACCGACTGTTCTTTCATATGATGGATGCCACAATGGTGGAAGCTTGGCTGCTCTACAGAAGGGTAACTTAAATCTTAAATATATTGAATAATTAGCTAAAAAAAACTAGTTAAGAAAACTGGCTAGCTGACCTAGCTAGCATTTCTACAAGTAACAATGGACAATACAAGCTAACATCAGACACTCTCAAAACTTTTATGTTAGTTACATAGAGAGCCAAATTTGTGTGTGAGGAAGTTAACAATTAATGTTAGCTGAGAGTTTGTTGATGAAAATAAATTGTGTGACATTGTATAGTAGATCATTATGTAATTTTATATTTTTAAATATTATATAAAACACCAAGCTGTTTCTTTTTTTTTTTTTTTTGAGAGAGAGAGAGAGAGAGAGAGAGAGAGAGTATAATGTTTAATGTATAATAGACTATATGGTGGTTTTTGTTTTAATATTTTTGTCATGGGAAATCAGTTTGCTAGTTTCAAGCAGTTTTCCTAATTGCTGCATAAGTCTGTCTAGTGTCAACCCTACAACCTCTCCACAGAAACGCCTCAGGCATAGTTTTATGTATAAGTTTGTTTATTAGCCATGTTCTGATTGAACAGACAGTGTACTGTGAGGTCAGATATGAGACCAAAGAATTTCAAAGTGAAGCCGTTTTAGGAGAAAGCATGTAGATTTTGTCCATAAAACAAAAATTTTCATTTTTAAATCCTTGTAATGCAAAGCAGACTCATACCAGAGCAGGAAGACATTTCATTCTTTTCTTTTTTTTTTTTTTTTTTTTGCTCTGTCATTTTACAGAGCAGTAAAGGAATATCATTGTGGAAAACAGATTGCTCTCCATCCCACAATCAACAAGCTTTATTCTGATGTGCCAGCGCTCCAAGACTAGGAGCTTTGTTACAGTCTCCAACTCCAATGTTTTTTTGTTTTTTTTCACCCCTCCTAGTTTTAATATATTTGTGGAAGAGAAGTGGATTGTACGCCATTCTGACAAGAGACAAATGTTTCATTCAAATGTTGCTTTCGCATATTGTGGGAGAAGTAATGAATCCTGGTGCTGGGGCATGGCATGAAGATCACCATGTCAGGTGGAACTGGGTTGCAGAAGCAAAATTAAATCTAATGTTCCAGCCGCTGCTGGAAAAGTGCATAAATCAGGGCTTTTGATTTGCATGGACTGTAAGGATCTGTCCGGTTCCATGCAAAAATAAACCGAGTGGTGAATATGATGTCAGCCTGAGAACAAAGTAATCTTACGCGTCCCAATAAAAGCGAGAGAGAGGTGGGCAGACTTTAATTTGCACCAGTGTTATGTTGCTCTGATGTCAGGCGTATTATTAAAAATCTAGCTTACATCGCCTCTTTTCAATTGGAACGGTGGACATGGTTGAATGTATGTCTGCTTTTGATCAAGTTCAGACAAAAAAAAAATGGAGTAATGAAATGAGTTTTGGTTATCAGTTTCTGTGTTATGATTTACTTGGAAAATATAACAGTGTTTATTTGATTTCACTTTTCCATGTTTGGATCATTTAACTCCTGGGTTATTCCATGACTCTTAAAAATTTATCTATAATATTTTAGTATTATTTTTAATAATTTTCCAACATTGAATCTAAGAAAACATGCATTTAACCATTCAAAAATGTGTTAACCCATCTCAGGCAACAAACTCGCCTTTTCTTTGCTGCATTTTGCTTTTAAACGAGTAACACAGTTGAAACTAACAGGGTTGAGTTTTTAGCACACAATTAGCAAATGTGGTTAACTAGCATCTATGCTTATGGTACGGTATGAGGAAATTGTGGAATAAAAGTGTATAAAAGTTAACACCAATGTTAAATGTGTTAATTAATGCGTTATTGATGCAATCTGGTACGATGGCAAACTACAGATGTGTTCTCAAAACATTCCTTATTCTGGTCCAGAACGGTTTGAATCTAAAGATGTTTTTTCACAATTGGCCTAAATAATGAGGCCATACCCATTTTCAGGTCAGTACTCATGGCACCAAGTATCACTCTGTAATATTAGCAATATAAATTTATCTATAGATTAGCTATAGACACCAAACCACCAAGCAATACTGAGGACAATTTATTTATTTTTTTAATCTAATGAAATAAAAACAAGGAAGAAGAACTGCTGCAAATTTACTCAGTAACACTGACATTACAAAATGTTAACAAGTTAAGAAATACCATAATCGGAAGCTTAATGTAGTTGCCTAGGATGCTGTTGCATTAATTAAACTCTACAGTTAAAAGCAAAAGTTTGCATACATATGGGACAAAAAGGGAAGAAAACAAAAAACAAGAACATTTTGGCTTTCATAACTGTTCCTTCACTGTCGGATGTCACAAAAATGGTCAAGTAGTGCGGGTTGAGATATTAACACATACACACAGTTTTTAAAACTATATAATGAGAGCCAGGAGCTCAGAACCCTACAGTCAGGCTCTGAGGAAAGCCAGCATCTTCCAGCTCCATCAGCTTTACTGTAACTTGAATCGGATTTGCAGTCCCATTACAAATCAGCCCTGATCAATACTCAGTGAATTAGAGTCCTGCTGATCTATCAACTCCCCATTATTGCCTTTTAGCTCTAATTTACGATGCATGGTGAGAAAATATCCTAGCCTCTTAGTTTTATAGCCTTAAAGTATCTTAAAATAATGTATTATGGATCTCGGCATAAAAAACTGCTGTGGAGAATAATTAAACATAATATCTGTGTCTGTATTAAACTGTTGATGTCATTAACTGTCAGGTTGTTCTTAAAAAAAAATTGTACTTGCCCCCATTTCCTCATTTGTTCTGGTAACTGATTGCTATTTAGCTAGTTAGCAACTGTTTTCCACTTTGACCAACAATTGACAGATGGTCAGAAATTGTTTTTTAAAACAAGGTTTCTGATCATTTTTTTTGTTACAGTGATGTAAATTACAAACCACCCTTAAAATAGTATAATATAATAAACATTATATATATATATATATTTATTATATATAAATAAATATTTATTATTAATATGTATGCATTATTAGTTATTATAAAATGGACAGTGAGTGCATATGCATACAGCATATTCAGTGAGTGTTTTAATGGTATGATCAGCCATAACATTTAAACCATTGACAGGTGACGTGAATAACATTGATTATCTCATTACAATGGCACCTGTCAAGACAGTCAGATCTTGAAGTTGATGTGTTGGAAAATGGGCAAGCATAAGCATCTGAGCAACTTTGACCAAATTGTGATGACTAGACGACTGGGTCAGAGCATTTCCAAAACAACAGGTCTTTTTGGGTGTTCCTGGTATGCAGTGGTTAGTACCTACCAAAAATGGTCCAAGGAAGGACAACTGGTTTACCAGCAACAGGGCCATGGGTGCCCAAGGCTCACTGATGCGTGTGGGGAGTAAAGATTAGCCCATCAGGTCTGATCACACAGAAGAGCAACAATGTTTATGTAGGTGGTACGTGTCAAAGTAACATCCACATGAATGCCAGGACCCAAGATGAATGCCAGGACCCAGAACATTGCCAAGAGCATCACACTGCCTCCGCTGGCTGGAGACTCCTTTAATAAGTGTTAAATAAATGTCTTCATACACAAAATCTCATCATATCAACAACACACATTTTTAAAATCTGCTTGTGTGGAGGGTCCGCCATACAAGTCCCTGTGAATGAGCTGTTACTAAAGAAATAATACCACATAAGAAATGAATTAATTAAATAATTAATATAAAATTGTGATTTGCAGCTAAACTACTGTCAGAGCTGCTGTTTTAGAAGATTAATCAACACCTTCTGACCAATCAGAATCCAGAATCGAACGGGGCTGTGGTAGCACAAACAGAACTGGGGTTCTTTTTTGTGTCATTGTCTTTTTTTCCAAAGTGTAATGAATATACAGTACATTTATTTAAAAATATTGTTAACTGTAGTAGACTTGGGACAAGGTCTGTGGCACTCTGAAAAGAAAAAGCAGGTTATTGAAATAAAATCTGGCTGCTTTAAATCTGCTTTTCCTGCCATGCGGAGACAACAGCACAGCAACGTCCTCCTGTGGAATGATGGGATTAGCGTGAACACTATAGAGCGATTGCAACGGCCCTGAATGAAGAGGTTCAGGTATAGCGACTCACCTCTGAAGTTAAAGAGATTATCAACAGTAAAGATGATCTAAAGAAAAGTTGCTCTTCTCTATGGCTATGATGAATAAGTCTCACCCATTTTTTAACAAATTCCCAGAAAAAGCTTTTTACTGTATAAGCGTGCTGGACCTGAGCATCTCGTCCAGGTGGCCACGCGCTCACCCTGTGATCCCTGCAGCCATCATGCCGCTCTGCAAACTCAATAAAACTGACAGAAAGGATGATGGGCTTTTACATTAAAAGCCATATATTGTGATGAATTTGTATTTTTCTTACAGATGATGTTTTCTCCACATGATGGGATGAAAGTATTGGACACATCGAGCCATTTAAAGACAGAAGATGAAGTACTGCATCATGGGAAGTGCTTTGGACCTAGTGGATGTGTAGAATAGACATTAAAAGTATATAGAAAGTGTTATACAGTTATAGTGTCACAGGTAGTGATAGAACAATCTCAGAGAAACAGAGCAGACACAAATTGTCTTGAAAATGGACACAAATTCTGCACGTGGAGTCAATCAGTCAAAAAGATTTAAGTATGTATTTTGGGTGAAGTAGACATTGGCTGTAAGGGTAAATAACTACTACTTTAACTTCCTTTAACCCCCATTACAAAAGGCCAAAATCAGTATTTTACTAGAGTAAAGCTGGTGTAGAATAAACACTACAAGCATGTGCGTGGGTTTTGTAGGTCGAAGCTAACAGATGCCACGTTGACATTGTTTTCTCAATTAACGGCAAGTCCTAATTTGGAATGTACAGCAATAAATGGGGTAATTTACATCATCGCCTTTATCGTTCAGCAGAGTCCTGTGTTTCACAGCCATTTTATGAAGAAGGCTGGAATAGAGGAAAGTCCTTAGCACGGCGAAAACACAAAGCCCATCTGTGTGTGAGGTTTCAGTGCAAAACAGTAACTATTAATGTCCGTATGGCCAGACGGAGAGAGGAGCGTCTCCGGGTGATGGAGCCATATAATGCCGACGGCAAACGGCTCACTGAAGTGAACGCATTAAACCATTTATTGTTGTCATATCAAATGTATGTTGTGTAATGATTTAAGGTCTTAAGGCCAGTTAACTATTGTGTTGGATACAAGCCCAGATTAAACTCTGTTCTCCCACTGCATTAGAGCTAGTGCAAAAGTTTATACACCCTTGACTCAAAACGAATAAGATGTTGATCTTCAGTATCCACTTTATTTATACTTTAGCCATGGTTGCAGTGAATCTGAAGCCTATCCCAGGAAGTTCTCAGGGCATCACACACACGCACACATACACACACTCTGGACTGTTTCAAGCTAGTGGTATATGCAGTTGCCTAGCCTAGGGCCTCCAAAGATTCAGAAACATCCCTTTTAAGAGGAGGAAGGAGGCCCACAATGACACAGGCAGTATGTGGATCTCTACACAGACAGAAATCTGAGCTGAGGTGCAAACCAGGAACCATGGACCTGTCTTCAACGTGCCACCCATGAAGAAGTCGTAACATAATCTATAACCATAACACATCTAGTGCTCTGGGTTCCAAAGATGTTCTTTCATTATCATGAATACACCTAGTGTATATGTTAAGATAATAATAGTGGGAAAAACACATCTCTGGGTTCCTCACATAGGGGCTTAGGGCAGTAGTTGTTTTGTTTTTTGTTTTTTTTAAATATAATGTTAATTTAATGGACATTAATTTGGTATTGTTATGTACCGCAATGTTTCTTCCTTTCTAATGTTTGCTTACGTGTCTTGCTCTTTGCTCTAATTGTTATCCTCTTATTTGGTTAGGTGTGTGTGGGTGTGTGTTATGCTGTGTTGTGTTGTGCGTTGTATTTGTCTGCGACAATGTCAGGACTAGAGTGCTGTGAGAAAAACACACAAATCTCCACTAATCAATCCCACTGCAGTGAAAGAACAGTGTAAATTCTTGCGGCGACAAACCCAAGACCCCAACAAAACAAGCAGAAAAAAAAATCAACACGGAGGGGGGGAAAAAAGAACTGAAACTATTTCCAACTTGCAAATAAAAAGGAAAAGCAATCAATCACCTTTGAGGGTTTTCATTCCTATGCTTGCTCTTGTGGGCTGAGAAAGAATGAAATGGGACAAGACTAGAATATGCAAAGTTGTGCTCCGTTTTCAGGGGGAAGAGTTTGTTGCCGAGGAGGGGGTCAGGATAAAGAAACACACACATTGGCATTCCATTGCAGAGGAAAGCATGAAGGCCTGGTAAATGTTCACAATCGCAAACACTAATTAATCACCTGCCAGCTGCTATTAATCATATATTAATGAGATGGTCTCTTTGCTTTGGCCAGGCTGGCAGGATGCCCCCCCACCCCCCCGTCTCCCTCCTCCTCTTCTCCTAACATCGCTGTACACTGAAAATGCTTCCAAGACTCCATTAATCTTACAGCACCTCTCCTCTTCCAGACTTTCTATTGAAAGAAAGCAAATAGTCAGGACATTTACACTGTCCGTATCCCATACACGCAATATCACGGCTCTTTAATCACTCCAAAGTCCACATAGGAGGACATGCTCTTTTCTGCTTTAGAGGATAATAAAGGTGAAAATGAAGCGAGGTGTCAGGACTGTGACTGATTTCAGTTTAAGCATTCTTTAGAGACACATCCTGCGTGTAATGAACCTGACTGACAAAAGCTTGTGAATTATTCAAAACAGCTACAGCTACAAAACTGTTATTGCATATCATTTAAAATAAATCTGTTACATCATATAATACAATCTGTTGATTATTTATATAATAAATAAATCTGTCGATTCATATATAGGTATAAATCATGCTTCTGTTCCTCCCAAGACATGTTTGGTGTCTAAAGTTTACTTTTAACATAGCTGCTGAATAAGAGAAGCTTTTTAGCTTCGAGTAATCAGCTCAGTTTAGCATCAAGTAATCTGTATTCCTAATAATACAATTGGTGCATAAAGGGTTTAATAACAAGTCCATATTAGAAATGTAAATAAATAGCTCAATAATAAGTCCATATCCATCCATCCATCATCCATCTTCTATACCGCTTAATCCTTTTCAGGGTCACAGGGAAACCTGGAGCCTATCCCAGGGAGCATCGGGCACAAGGCGGGGTACACCCTGGACAGGGTGCCAATCCATTGCAGGGCACACAATCACACACCCATTCATACACTACGGACACTTTGGACACACCAATCAGCCTACCATGCATGTCTTTGGACTGGGGGAGGAAACCCCCGCAGCACGGGGAGAACATGCAAACGGTGGGAATCGAACCCCCAATCCTGGAGGTGTGAGACGAAAGTGCAAACCACTAAGCCACCGTGCACCCCTAATAAGTCCATATTAGAAATATAAATAAAGAGTTTAATAAGTGCAAATTAGAGATGTAAATAAAATGTTTAATAAAAAGTGCATATTAGAAATATAAATAAAGAGTTTAATAAGTGAAAATTAGAGATGTAAATAAAATGTTTAATAAAAAGTGCATATTAGAAATGCAAATAAAGAGTTTAATAATAAGTGCATATTAGAAATGTAAGTAAAGGAATTAATAATAAGTGCATATTAGAAATGTGAATAAAGAGTTTAATAATAAGTATACAGTATATGTAGACTTTAAGCCACACCCCTACTCTGGAACTGGGGTGGAGTCACACTAAACTGAGTGCTGAGGGAAAAAAGAAAGTGATTCACCTTCATGATGGAGCTCTGACTGTATCTGTTTAGATACCAATGGCATATAGTGAGTTTGTGATGATGTAGATGTAGAGTAACATGAATGCATTGAATCTGGTGCATGATAAGCCATCAGAAGGGGTACGGTGTGAAAAATAAATAAGATTTCAGAATGAAAACTGCTAAAATCAGGTGCTATAATTTGGTTTATTTGTGGTGAATGTGGCAATAGAGCCATTGCCATTGCCCTACTGCACCCCCAATAGGGTTACTAAAGTTACAAATACTAAAACTAATATGACAATTTTTTTTTTTTTGCCCTGCTACATTAGTATGACCACTGTGGCCCTCTGCAGGAATCCTACAACAGAGTGTTTTCCTGTCAGAAACTGGTAGTCCAGATAGCTGAGCCCAGATTCTTATCCATCAAAATACTTTTTTAAAAACGTACTTCTAAATAGACTGCATTTTTTTCTTGCATGTCAGGGATAATTGTGTAACAAATGTGAACATTTGACAAAAAGTTGGAAATATAAAAATTGCCTCTGGGTGATATTACTGTTTGCAGGACTAGCAGACTGATGAAGTATAAAACGATTTGGCTATCTAACATGAGACTAGGCTAGTGTGGTGTTGTTAACCAAAGGGAGGCACAACTAAGCTATCACTGTATGGGTGTAGCTGCTACAGTACCATGCACCTATCTGCATAATCCATCCATCAGGCATCGGGCACAAGGCAGGGTACTCCCTGGACAAGGTGCCAATCCATCGCAGGGCACAATCACATACCCATTCATACACTACGGACACTTTGGACATGCCAATCAGCCTACACTGCATGTCTTTGGACTGGGGGAGGAAACCCCTGTGCTGCGGGGAGCACAGGGAGAACACACAAACTTTTCACACACGGTGTGAATTGAACCCCTGACCCTGGAGGTGTGAGGTGAACATGCTAACCACTAAGCCACATACCTTGGTACTCATATAGACATTTACACACCTTGTTTTCCTGCTCAGCATCAGAGGATGTTAGTGTTTCAGTTTCAACCCCTTTACTGGTAAAAAAAAAAAATTAAATAATAATAATAATTAAATACTAAAATATATAATAAAAAAATAATAAAAAATATATTTTTTAATTATTGTATATCCATTTCCCTCCTCACACTGTGTGAAAGAAAAAAATCTTTGGAGCCGGAATGCCCAGGCCAGGTTATGCCCCTGCTGAGGACCCTCAAGGGTTTTAAATTTTTTAAGTGCAGAGTTCTAGTCCAAGTCACACTAACATCACACTAGCTAGCTAAAACACAAAGCTTTGTTGAAGTGGAAAGGTATTTCTTTATCATGGCAGAAATTTCAGAAATTTGAAACATTTCACTACGTTACATCACATGTATGTAATATGTGTGTGACAAATAAAGAACCTTCAACCTTGAAATGTGGGGTGAGTCTTTGGCTGTACTTTGTTTGGGTGTGATGATGTAAGATGTACAGTATCTGAGCTGATGTATGCATGTGAAAATCTCCAGAACAGCAACTCTGTGAATAACAGAGTATTTTCCTCCTGCCTTTATAATGATTCTTTTAAAACAAAACAACACGAAACAAAATCCTACAAGCTTTGAATTTAGTATAACTAGCATCTTACCCCTCTTTTCAGTTACATTTTATCTTTTGTTTGCCAAGATAGATGCTGCTATAATAATGTAAAAAGACAAATAATTATTTTAAAAACATCTAAACTGTAATAACCCTGCCTGTGAGTAAGACAGGAGCTCATGTACACAGAGCGCACAGAGGTCACAATATTCCCATTGTGTCCTGTAAGTCTCCAGCGGAGCTGCTGTCCTGCACTACAGTTAGGTCTTTACTAATGGAGGCTCATCTGTCAACTGTCAGGAGCTTTACAATGCTGAGAACATTTCCCTCATCCATTCACAGCCCCCACCACTCCACCCTCTCCCCTGTCCTGCCCATGTTTCTTAAGCTAAAACTAAAACTACTAATTTTTCATTGGGACCTGCAGCATTAATATGATTACATGCTTTAAATGTTTACCTAGAGGAGAGCCAGGACCTGATGAGAGGGGTGGAGAAAATACTTGGAAATGAAGATACAAAAAGAACTGAGGAAAGAAAGAATGAAGGATGGAAGGAAGAACGAGACTTGGGTGAGAGACAAAGAAAGAAAGAAAGAAAGAAAGAAAAAAAGTGGAAGGATGGAAGGAAGAACGAGACTTGGGTGAGAGACAAAGAAAGAAAGAAAGAAAGAAAATGAAAGGATGGAAGGCAGAACAACACAATGGTGGCAGACATAAGAAAGAAAGAAACTAAGAAAGAAAAAGAAATAAAGGAAACTGAAAGAAAGAAAGAAAAAACAAAAGAAAGAATAGATAGATAGATAGAAATAGGAAAATAGGCACTCTATAATAAAATGCATCTCCTGCATTGCTGTAATTATTTGACACTGAATCATTAAATACCCAAAAGGCAAAAGATCTGAGAACATCGGTGCTGCATACACAGCGTCTGACCCGGGCATTGGCTCAGCAGAAATGTTTATCACACTTTGGGCATTTATAAACTCAGGGAGTGCATTAAACACAGGAGGTGTCAGTGCATGCTGATGGAAGGAGCAGCTCTGCTTTCCCAGCTTTATGCAGATGAGCACATGGGGTCAGGCAGCATATACACTCTCCCTTACAGCCAGCACATACTGATTAGTGATGTGTTGTTCATGAATGTGTCAGCTCTTTCACTTGACTCTTCTGGGATAACAATGAGAGCCAACTCACATGTATGAGCCATTTAAAAAAAATGTAATTATTATTTAAGATGTAGGCAATGCTGTTACTCATGCAGTGTAATTGAATGAAAATGTTTAATCTGCTAAATCTGAGTGGTTCGCTTGTGTGAAGGGCGTGTTGTGCATTTGACTCCTACAGGCCACAATAACTCTACATTCCCGTTTCGCAGGTAACAAGTTACTCGAAGTCTCATGTCTGTGTATCATTAAGAATATTTATTTCCGTTTATCCTAATAACATTTATCTACATGCAGCACATTTTCAACAAGCAACATGAGCCTCCCTGCCTCACACACACACACACACACACACACACACACACACACACACAGCTAAGAGTCACAAACACAGCAGGGCACAATAACCCTACGTTCTCACTAACAACAACCGTGTCGCTTGTTGTTGTCTTTTTGTAGGAGTGTAGTGACCGCTACTGTTGCTGCTTGTGGGCTCACTCACACCTGATTGTCATCCCATTGATTGAAAACACCTGAGTGTAATTTCCCCTTCAAATTAAACTGCTAATCCTAGAGGTTCACATACTTTTGCCACTCACAGATATGTAAAATTGGATCATATTCCTCAATAAATAAGTGACCAAGTAT
>JANDJT010000081.1:19606253-19623926 GCA_024331685.1 Stegophilus panzeri | reverse complement strand
AAATTGTCTCATTTGTTTAATTGAGTTCTCTTTATCTACTTTTAGGACTTGTGTGAAAATCTGATGATGTTTCTGATGATTTTGGGATCGCTTCATCCCTTAAAATGGCCGACTCCCTGATCAGTGCCCTCACTACTGAACATGGGACCTGAATGAGATATACCCCTTGTTGGGATTTGTTGCTTTATAGTGTCATACCTACTTTGAGAAAATCACTGAAATTGTGACTCTGTAGTGTGCACATACATAGAAAATAAATGGTCATCTGTTGCTTTGTCACTCGCTAGAGTAAACGTAGGGTTACAATGCAGGGTCGGTTAACGTAGCCTATTTGTCAGTGCACATTAGTGCCTGATTAGCTGATTTAATAATTATTAATATTGAATTGATTCAATTTAATGAAATAGTTTCAGCTACAGTTAAGAAAAGAAGAACAATCACTGATCAAAATATCACATTTTTTTTTTTTTTTTTTTTAAATGATCCACTTGATGATCTGAGTCAAATGATATGACTCACTGAAAATCTCACATCACACCACAGCTTAAAGTGTTCTTCTAACACACTGGAGTGTCAGTGATATGCACAATTGAGTAAACTGTTTGTAAAAGTAAAAGAGTTTGCTTGATATAGAGGAATAAGAGAAGAAAAGAATGAACATGAAGAGTTTTGTCCAAGTGACACTCATACATAAAATGTGTAGATTTTTAAGAAAGAAATTTAAAAAAAAAAAAAGAAAGATTAATATAGGGAATAAAGACTAAATTATTTACAATAAGAAAGAAAGAAAGAAAGAAAGAAAGAAAAGAATAAGTGAAGAAATGATATGACTCACTGAAAATCTCACATCACACCACAGCTTAAAGTGTTCTTCTAACACACTGGAGAGTCAGTGATATGCACAACTGAGTAAATTGGCAAATATAAAAATTTCCCCACATGATCTGAAAGCAGCATTACAAAGGAAGCTAGCTACCTAGCTTACTAGGTAAAAGTATAACAAGCCATTTATGCTTGTTGAATGACTTTATGGAGAATGTAAATGCTTTTGTAAGGTGTAAAATGCATTCTCATTGTTTCATCAGGAAGTCAATGAGTTTTTATCCAAATGTTTATCATCCCATCCACAGCCTAGTCATCCTGTTCCAGAGAAAATATTTTCCAATGTGACATCTTTGCTCTCAACAGGCCTCGCTGCATACAGGAAATCTTTCATCAATTCAACAATAACAGAAAAGAAAATAAATAAAGGCTTCACACCGTGTTTCTCTCTGGTGAGCAGAAAACAGCATTCGGTTACGTGGCAGTTCATAATTCCACGATTGCACCCTGCGAAGAGTTAATACACACACAAATGCTAATGAAGTGAAACCCATTGCTCCCCCAGCGAAGGACGCCTGCTGTTTAATTACCTTTTAAAAAGTCGTTTGATAGTCGCACACGGGGAGCTACGTTTTCAGGCGAACAATGACGAGCCTGTCGAGAGCTCAGAGGTTTGTCTTTCAAATCAAAGTCATAACGTTGATGATGCCTTTTGGGAGACGGGGAAAACGTGTGTAAAGGCTTTCACAGCAGCAGGAGATGAGCTTAACTCCTCTAACCTTTTCATGTTCTCCATTTCCCAGTGTTCTACTGCAGGGCTTTTTTTCTTTCAACTCACCAGATAAACTCAGATCTGATAATAATGAAGTACACTGGCAGAACCAGACAACATGAAACGTCAGCCAAAAAAATCCCACAGCCCCATTTCCTCTAATGAGTGACCTTCATCTGTAATAATGGCTTCTGCATGATGTAATAAATATGCAGCCCTGTTCCCAGGTTTGCACTAAAAGTGGCATTTAATGGTGGACACTCTCTCTAATTGGTTTGAGAGCTGGACGATGTTTATAGCAACCTCTCAAATGAAGGTGTGGGAAGTTTCAGGTTCCCGTGGGAGTCAGGACTGATGAGTGTCCTTCAGAGACGGTGACAGAGAGAGATCATCACATGCATCATGAGAGAGGTGATGGCTTAAAAGTACAGGAGAGCCATCGACTTCTGGAATGGAGATGGGGTAGTGGGTTGGGGAGAGTCTGCTTGATATAGAAGAATAAGTGAAGAAAAGAATGAACATGAAGAATTTTATCCAAGTGACACTCATACATAAAATGTGTAGATTTTTAAGAAAGAAAGTAAAAAAAGAAAGATTAATATAGGAAATAAAGACTAAATTATTTACAGTAAGAAAGAAAGAAAGAAAGAAAGAAAGAAAGAAAGAAAGAAATGTATAGGGAATAAAGACTAAATTATTGATAGTAAGAAAGAAAGAAAGAAAGAAAGAACAAATACTGAATTATTTAAAGAAAGAAAGAAAAATGGAGATAGCAAATAAAGACTAAATTGTTTAACAACAAAGAAGGAAGGAAGGACGGAATAAAACAAAGAAAGAAAAAACAAACAAACAAACAGAGAGGGGAAATGGAATAGAGAAAATAAAGGAAGAATGACAAAATGAATTGATAAAAGAAATAAACTGTAGATAGTTATGTTATAGAGAAGAAAGATAAAATTATTTGAAAGAAAGAAAGAAAGTGTAGCTCAGGTGTATTCAGTCATGTTTGGTGTCTGAAGCTTGCATCTGTAATCTCACAGTTCTGAGGCTAATGTACAGTAGATATAAAAAGTTTACACACCCCTGTTAAAATGGCAGGTTTTTGCAAAGTAAAAGAATGATGCAGATAAATCATGACAGAACTTCTTTTAACTTTTAATGTGCAATTGCAAAGTATACAAATAAAGTGAAAAACAATCAGAAAGTTTGCACACCCCTTAAGTAATACTTTGTTGAAACACCTTTTGATTTTATTACATCTCTCAATCTATTTGGGTAAGAGTCTATCAGTATGGCACATCTTGACTAGATCAAGATCCGTCAAATTGTGAGGGCATCTCCTGTGCACACCCCACAGATTTTTAATTGGATTCAGGTCTGTGCTCTGGCTAGATTCAAAAACATTGATCCTCTTTTGGTTATGCCATTTCTTTGTTGATTTGGATACTGTATATGCTTTGGGTTGTTGTCATCCTGAAAAGTGAAATTCCTTTTCATCTTCAGCTTACTAGCAAACCCCTGAAGGTTTTACATTAAAACCGGCTGGTATTTGTATCTATTCATGATTCCCTCGACCTTGATAAAACCTGCAGTTCTGGCTGAAGAAAAGCAGACTAAAGCATGGTGCTGCCACCACCATGCTTCACCGTGGGTGTGGTGTTCTTTTGTTGATGTGCTTTTTGGCACCAAACAAACCTTTTTTAATTATGGACTTATTATACCTTTTGGAAGTGTTCTAATTAAACCATAACACATGTTGCCACATGGTTTGGGGTGATTTAGTTGAGCTTGGTTGTTTTTGGTGAGAAAGGGCTTCCGTCTAGCCTCCCTACCCCATAACCCAGACATGTGAGGAATATGAGAGATTGTTGTGATAAGCAGAAAGTAATCAGTACTTGTCAGATATTCCCTGGTAAGTTTTGTTTTGTCCTTTTGTAAATTTTGAAGGGAGTCCTGTTCTTGGTGATGTCACTGTGGTGCTCCAGTATTCCATGGTACAGCTAATATTTTGGAAACTCTTTTATACCCCTCTCCTGATCGATTCCTTTCAACAAGTGAGACCCTGTACAGGCTTTGTAAGCTCTTTGCAGACCATGGCTTCAGTAGTCAAACGAAACCAAGAAGATATCAAGAAAATCCTACAGAAACAGCTGATCTTTATTTGGGGTTAATTAGAATAATTTCACTGATGGCTGCTGTATGATAATTACTTTTGAACATGAGATTGAATGTGATTGGTTCATTCTGAGCACAGTTCCCTGCCTAATTGTAAAAGGGTGTGCACACTTATGCAACCAAGTTATTGCAAAAAAAAAAAAAAAGTTTTAAAAAATTCTTATTTTACTCTAAAATATTTCGGGTTGTTTTTCACTTAATTTTTATACACTGGAATTTCACTTTGAGGGTGGAAAAAGTTCTGACATGATTTATCTTAGTTTAATTTTTTTTACATCATAAAAACTTGCCCTTTTAACAGAGGTTATCAGGTTAGCGCCTGTGAGGCAGCAAATTACAGTACCCATCAGCCACTGCACGTCACATGACTCAGTCACATGTCCTAATCACACTCACCTGTGCCTGGTCTCACCCTGATTATCACTGTTATAGAAGTTCCTTTGTTTCAGCACCAGTTGTCATGCTTTTATTTATTATTTTATTGTTGTGTTGTCATGTTTGCCTCAGCCTTATTCATATTCTGCATGGTTTTTGCCTGTCTTCATTGTTTAAGTGTATGGTTCTTTTTCCCCCCACTATTTTGACTGTTTGTTTTGCATGTTCAAAAATTAAGTCTGCATTTTCATACACTGCATACTAATTACCTGACAGGGGTGTGTAGACTTTTTATATCCACTCTAGCTAATAAGTCAGAGACACTTCTAGCTAACAGATTAGCATCATCAACTGTGTTTGTGGTAAAGGGAATGTTTGATGATTCACATTTTTTTTTTTTAATTGTTCCTCTCAGCATTCCTACATCATGTGTGCTGTCATGGTGGACTGAGGGCCTGCAAAGTTCACGTAGTCTCAATCCACCTGCTGTGCAGGAATGACTCAGTCCTGCTCGGCCGTGTTTGTGCAGCGCTCAGAAGAAGCTCGTAGCTGTGTGGTAATGTCAACGCTAATGTTATGATTACTTGGGCCGAGGGCCTTTGATGACACGGTTAATGAGAAGTCTCGGGGTTCAGCCCAGCGGGGTGAAGTCCAGACCTCCCACATCAAACACACTCTCTGCTGGCCAGCCGTCCACCCACGTTCTCCATCTCAGCACACTGCTCTGGAAAAATCACATTTCTCTGGAGAGATTCCCATATCCCCAAGCCAAAAGGAGGATTCCAAGATGTACCACCACACCCGCAAGTGTATAGCATAAGCATTAGCTGCAAAAAAATAAAGATCATGGAGGAATTAGGAACATAATGCTAACCATTATATTTACAATACATGAGGAGAGAGATTTTCTGATCTCGGCACAGTGGCCGTAGATTACTGAGCACTGTAAGGTGATGAACATGAAGGAAAAAAGAAAAAGAAAAAAAATAAATATATATATTTATATATGGGTTAAAAGCACATTTAAAACTGTTTCGAATCTGTTTCAAAGTTAATGTTTGTGACTAAAGGGATAAGATGATTTTAAAAAAGGAATGGAGGGTGGGAAGTAGAGAAGGGGGGATGAGACAGAGAGAGAAAGTGAGTAAAAGAGAAAAAGTGCGATGAACGGAGAAAGAAAAGGCACAAGTAAATTTAAAGTGAAAAAAATTAAAAAGTGATATAAAGTGAAAGAAAGAAAGAAAGAAAGAAAGACAGAACAAAAGAAAGACAGAAAGAAAGAAAGAAATGACAACGATAAAGAAAATTAAGACTATTAAGGAAAAAGAGAAAAAAATTAAACACAAAATGCAAGAAAGAAAGAAAGAAAGAAAAAGAGAGAAAATGGATGGAGGAAATAAATGCAAAATGAAAGAATGAAAGAGTGCAAATTAATGTGAAACTGCTGATTGGTCAAGAAAAGAAGAAGAAGCAGTTGAAGGAAAAGAATTAGCATGAATGTGTGTTTACTGAATAACACGAATGTCCAGTGAACACAGAGCACAGAGCAGGTTTGTGGATATTTTAATGCTGATAATCATTCTGGCCCTGTGATGTGTTTGCATCCCGTCCAGGGAGTTCACTGGGATAGGCTCCAGGCTTCCCGTGACCCTGTGTAGGATAACTGGTATAGAAAATGGATGGATGGATAATCGGTCTGATGTGGGAGGAGAGCCGTCTCATGGGACTGGTCAGGATCACAGTGCTGTGTCTTACATGTCCTCTCATAGATCTGTCCACGCTGGGGCACACTAAGCCCCATAGAGGGATTCATTGTACCCATGGCTAGAAAAGTCAAGGAGCTGAGATAATGAGAAGGGACATGGATGAGATGGAGGAGGAGGACCATGAAGAACAAATGGAGGTGATCTAAGCCTTCAATCAGCCTCTGCAGATAAGCATGTCTCTCTAAAGCACAGATCAACTCTCCGTTGCACAAAAGCACCGACACACATACAGTTTACACACATCTACACTCTAGGGGTGTACAACAATGCTGTTAGTGCTCCAAATCTTCATAACTGTGTCTGTATTCGAGTTTAAATCCAAAGTGGGAGTGGGAAAGTTATTTAATCCCACTTCTGTATGTGATATTTTCTAACAAATTTAGTTGGTCCTACTTCCCAAAATATAAACAAGATCTTATCCTAATTTAAACCACTATGATCCTTATGGGGCAGTTACTAAAGACCACCACATGTTCATACTAATGATCATGATCTTTTGTTTGTCCTACTTCATACTTGTGCTCTTCATAATCACACTCACATTGTATAAAAGTAAACAAATCAGTCTCAGTGGGATCTACTCTCAAATGTATGCCCTTTCAGGCAAGTTAGTGCTCCTCCTACTCATTTCTGTGTTTGTATTTGTTTAGAACTGAATATCTGTTCAATCTCAATAATGTTATTGTATTTGGTTACATCCATTATACGCAATAATACATCTCTAATAATACAGCAGCACATGCTCAGACAGTGACCCAGACCTTCTGTAATGCTTTCTTATTTTTTTTCCAGGCCCACTTCTGAAAGGTTTACTCAGCTTTGGAGTCACAGATGGCCTGTCCGATCAGAAAATCACTCAGAGAAAATATTATTGTAGGCCTGACCTTTGTTTGAAAGTGTTCCCATCGAGTGTTTGGGCGATTCCCGTAGGCCTGACCTCCTTGAGAAATTATCTATCTGATCAAAGCACAGCCATGAGCTTCACAAAACCACCAAGGCCAAGCAGGACCGTGTGCTTCATTATCCCACTGTACTGATATACAGAGCTAACGCAAACAAACAAGCCTTTAAAAAACTCACGTCCTGATTTCACGTCCTGAATCAAAGGCGGAGCTTAAATGATACTCCATCATGTGACATCACCACTAACAACTTCTCAGGTCCTCATCCTGTCATAACGCTTAGCATGGTTATACTGTGATTAGACAATATATTAGCGTATACTACCACACTGTTGTATTCTCAACACAGCTCAGACAGTAGTTTGGTTGTGGGACAAATAGCATGTTTATAGCTAGCTAGCTAGCTAGCTAGATAGATAGATAGATAGATAGATAGATAATTTTATTGATCCCCAAGAGGAAATTTGATGTGATGTGATGACAGGCATAACACAAAAGCAACAGAGAAGAGTAAAGACTTAAAAATCTTAAGAGGACATAAACACAATATACCAAAATAAGGCAGAATAAAAATATCGGAATCTCTGCGCTCAAAGAAAATCCTGAGTTTCCCACTCGTAATTACGACTTTGTGGTGCCGTTCATGTGCGTACAAACTGTAAATACAATCTTCTCGACATGACTTGAACGCACAATGAGAAAGAAAGAAACAAAAAACAGTCGTCAGTTTCACTTGATAATGTCATGTGATCAAGTCCACAATTGACTAATCAAATTTAACCTAAGCTCTTCCCCTGTAGACTCGATACGTGTGTGTCCGTGTCTGTAGTTATCTACTTTTTGTTTGTAATGTCAGGCCTGTTAGTATGCTAGCTAACTGAGTTTGTTGATCTTAAGAATTTAGCTTTGTACACATGAGGTAGTCTTATGTTGCGTTTACTATACAGTGGCAATCCATTCTGATTTTTTTCACTGACTTCTAGAAGCTGACACAGATCGAATATTGTTATTCGATCTGTGAATATTGTTATTCGATCTGTATTGTTATAATCTAAAAAGCTCAGATCGGATTTTTTTTTCACATCCGATATGGGCCGTATTCGAAGAAGGTTCTAAATCTGAAACTGAGAAGTAATGCAGTGCTTTCCAGAGCAGAAGTAGGGACTCTTTTCCTCCGCCTTTGTCTCATCGTTATAACTTGTGTGTTGGTTTGATGACCTCTTGATATATTTAAAAGAATCGTGAAATGTGCACGATTTTACAGTAAATTTCATTTAAAATGCACATTTTTCAGATGTTTACATTCATGCTTTAAATGCTTTTAGAGTTTGCTCTTTTATACTTCTACATGCCTGGGGAATTTGTGCTCTTCTCTTCTCTTTGTCCATCACAAGGCATTTATTTGTCACTTTCTTTGCCCTTAACTTTCAAAATGTCCCCGTTTGGACATTGATAAATGGATTGTCCTGTCTGGGGACATGAAAGAATCTGTTATGTTTGCGCAGGGAGAAAAACGTCCCCTAAAGTTTGTGTGAAGTTCTGCTCCAGTGATGAACATCCGTCCACAAATTTACATCAAAGAGAGGTTTTAAATGGCAAGTCCTGGGAAGTATATTTAATCACTCAGTGTGAGAGTCGCCCAACTCGCAGTGTGTATGCGTGGGAGCATGTTTGTATATCATGGTGGGGACCAAATATCCCCACAAAGATAGGAATATCTGTCAGTCTTGACCTTGTGGGGACATTTGGCTGATCCATGTGGGTGAAACTAAAAGAGCCTAAAGGTTTCATGAAGCTCTATTTGCTAGTGAAGCTGTATATGGGCCTTCATTGCTTTTTATAACCACGCTTCACTTTTCATGTGTGTCTCCATGACGAATTCGGGCTGCTTTTTTTATGATTTCCTCCACCAACTCTGATTTACGTGATTGATCTGTCCTCATGGCTGAAACACAACAAATAATGTCATTTTGTGCCTTTGTGTGTGGAGGTGCTAGTGTAAATCCTAACCACAAATATATGAAAGGTAAAGTCAGGGTTTAGATTCGAACTAGCATTAGCTATTGCTGCTTCAATTTACAACATTAACTTTTGCAATTTCATTTTTAAATAAACAATGTAAAAGAAAAAGCACAGAGTCAGTTATTATACAGTACATTTAAGTTCAAAGTGGTATACAGTATAGCATAGCAATACTTTTAATGCCTAACATGCCTGTTTAAATGCTTGTATGCAGGTACAGTTACATGCATAAAAATATATAAGGCATAAGTGTATGAATTTAATGTCAAATGTATTACAATATCTGGACATAAAAACATTGTAGACACTCATGTTAGAATGCACTATAACACCAGCTCTGGTATAGAACCTGCCCCACAATTTATAATGCATTACAACACATTCTAAAATTGTACTCAACTTCAGTGTATATAGAACAAAATAAGGCATTGTACCATGCCAATGATGTATGTAATTTATTGTTTTTAAAATGTTTATATATATATAAATGAGTCAGAATGCATTTTAATACATGAGCACCTTACAAAGCCGTATTAAAGTGGGAAAATCACAGTAACACGGTATCTTGAACACACAATGCAATAAAATGCTTTTGTAATGTGTTACATAATCCTGTACAGTTAGTCGCATGTAATTATAGTTACATGCATTCCACTTTGCAAAAGCATGGATATTGCCTAATGCATTATAATATCTGTTCATAAGCACATTGTAGACAGTAAACAGGAATAACTCGATTTAACCATCTTTTAAATCTGAATAAAAATTTCATTTTAATGTGTAATGTTGTATGGAAGCACTCCAGACTGGAAAACAATTCCCAGCAGTAAATTTGAAACTTTGTATATTTTTGCATAAAGCTTTTACTAGTTTGCAGTCAGAATATTTCTTAATAAATCAAAAATGTATTAATCAATCAAGTAATACATCATCCATCCATCCATTTTTTGTATCGCTTATCCTACAGGGTCACAGGGAACCTGGGGGCATGGGGCACAAGGTGGGGGACACCCTGGATGGTGTGCCAATCCATCGCAGGGAACACTCACGTACACATTCACACACCCATTCATGCACAAGCCAATCAGCCTACCATGCATGGAGGAAACCGGAGTACCTGGAAGAAACCCCCTAAGCATGGGGAGAACATGCAAACTCCACACAAACAGGGCAGGGGCGGGAATCGAACCCTTGACCCTGGAGGTGTGAGGCGAACGTGCTAACCAGTAATACATTAATTAATCAATTAAGATTATTGTTGTTGTTGGTAGAGTAGTAGTAGTAGTAGTAGTAGTAGTAGTAGTAGTAGGCGGCCTAGTAGTAGTAGTGGTAGTAGTGGTATTAGTAGTAGTAGTAGTAGTAGTAGTAGTAGTAGTAGTAGTAGTGGTATTAGTAGTAGTAGTAGTAGTAGTGGTGGTAGTAGTGGTATTAGTAGTAGTAGTAGTAGTAGTAGTAGTAGTAGGCCTATTAGTAGTAGTAGTAGTAGTAGTGGTATTAGTAGTAGTAGTAGTAGTAGTAGTAGTAGTGGTATTAGTAGTAGTAGTAGTAGTAGTAGTGGTAGTAGTGGTATTATTATTAGTAGTAGTAGTAGTAATAGTAGTAGTAGGCCTAGTAGTAGTAGTGGTATTAGTAGTAGCAATAGTAGGCCTAGTAGTAGTGGTATTAGTAGTGGTAGTAGTGGTATTAGTAGTGGTAGTAGTAGTAGTAGTAGGCCTAGTAGTAGTAGTGGTATTAGTAGTAGTAGTAGTAGTAGTAGTAGTAGTGGTAGTAGGTCTAGTAGTAGTAGTAGTAGTAGTAGTAGTAATAGTAGAAGTAGTGGTAGTAGTAGTACTAGTGGTAGTAGTGGGATTAGTAGTAGTAGTAGTGGTAGTAGGTCTAGTAGTAGTAGTAGTAGTAATAGTAGAAGTAGTAGTAGTAGTAGTAGTAGTAGTACTAGTGGTAGTAGTGGGATTAGTAGTAGTAGTAGTAGTAGTGGTAGTAGTAGTAGTAGTAGTAGGCCTAGTAGTAGTAGTAGTAGTAGTAGTGGTAGTAATAGTAGTAGTAGTAGTAGTAGTAGTAGTAGTAGTAGGCCTAGTAGTAGTAGTAATAGTAGTAGTAGTAGTAGTAGTAGTAGGCCTAGTAGTGGTAGTAGTAGTAGTAGTAGTAGTAGTAGTAGTAGTGGTAGTAGTAGTAGTAGTAGGCCTAGTAGTAGTAGTAATAGTAGTAGTAGTAGTAGTAGTAGTAGGCCTAGTAGTAGTGGTATTAGTAGTAGCAATAGTAGGCCTAGTAGTGGTGGTAGTAGCAATAGTAGGCCTATTGTGGTGGTAGTAGTAATAGTAGGCCTATTGTGGTGGTAGTAGTAATAGTAGGCCTAGTAGTAGTAGTGGTAGTAGTAGTAGTAGTGTATTCCTTTAAGATTCCTCTGTAATGATTGAACTGTCAGGAATTTTTATTCAGCTTTTAATTGCGTAGCTTTTTAATCCTTCAGGACTCAAATGTATTTGTGTTGGTTTATGGTTCTGGTATTTATTGTATCCTGCTGACAAATGTTGATTAAAGTTAGCACTGGGTGTCTGGGTCAGATGTATTCCAATTAATCTGATAACAGAAGCCTATAGCTACTGTTGCATGTGAACGTGTGTCCCTAATTTATACATGAGCACTCCTGATACACTAAATATAACAAACAGCATTAAAATTGTTATAAAAGGCTGACAAACATTTTTTTTAAAGGATTGTGCATGAATGAAATTTGACAGCAAAAGTATTGTATATGGTATTATAAGCATTGGTTACAAATTATTTTCTATCACGTCATTGCACATGCTGGTTGAATCTTTTATTAACATAAGAAAAAAAGAATTAAATGATTATTCATGAAAATTTGCATTTCTGAATGCTTTAATATAGGATTTTCCTGCAGAATTAGCTGATGTACTGTACAGTTCATACTCCAAATACATGAGGGCAGAAAATTGTCCCGTAATTCAGTGTTTGTCCTATAGATGTCAGTGTAAGAAGTGTTGGTTAGTATGTGGCAGAGCTGTAGACCTTAGACACACACACACACACACACACACACACACACACACACACACACTACATGCAGACCAACTTTTTAAATCTGAGAGTCTTATTAATGAAAAAGAATTATTAAATATGAGGAACTGAAATAGAGTATCGTTAAAAAAGTTATACTGCATTATACTCACAATAATTCTGTAATATTTACAGGAGATTTCTGGGGGGGCTGGGGCTTTTCTTTCTTTTTTCTTTTTTTAAACTAAATGAATTCATATAGATACATTTTGTTTCTTCTCAGATAGTCCTGCCAAGTCAAGAAATAGCAGTGTTATTATTATTATTATTATTATTATTATTATTATTATTATTATTATCATTATTATTATTATTATTATTATTATTAATGTTGTTGTTGTTGATGTTGTTTCAATATCACATTTAAATTTTGAGTCTCAAGGTCGTTTAGATTAGAAAACATGAATGATAATCACATTTATGAAATACATTTTCCTTATAGATGCCATCATATTACACCATCTAGCACAACTGTGAGATTATAGAAAATATGTTTTAGATTAAATACATCTTAATATATTACTTCATACTATGCACATAATAATGCCATAGCTGAGATCACTTTTGTTTGTTGTTTAGAAGACTTTATTATATTATTATTATAACTTCATAATACATGCATAAGCACTGAATAACATTTTTAATGCTTGAGAATATTCAGTAGTTATTATTCATTCAGATGACATGGTGTTTTGTAAAGTAATTTGACTAATTATTATTTATTTATTTTTGATAGCCTTGTGTGTGTATGTTATAAACTTTTTCCTGTGGAGTGTGTATCTGTGTATCCTGCTCCTCAAAATAAATGCCCTTAATGGAGATTTATTCTGTTTATAGTGCCCTAATGACACATAGATTATTATGATTAAGAAACACTTATTATGTCAAAGAGTTGATTTGTCAAATGATTTTACAAATGATTCTATAGTAGCAGGTTATTTTCTGCTTATAACACTGTTATTAAGCATGCTTATACATATGTTACAACACTGTAATGAAAAGCAGCTTGGGGGAAAAAGAAAAACAACATGTTGCTATTGTGTGAAGCCTGACATGCTTTTCATATACAGTAAGCACATGCATTACTGTGTAAATGTTATTCAATAATTTTGTTCGTGTTATATAAGGAATCAAAAATTCTGTGTGGTAATATTTTTTTAAAATAATCATTGGAGTGATAGGGTGGAGTTATTGCTAATAAACCCCGAAGTTAATTATTTTCTTATTACAGCACATCCTCTTAAAACATAGCAATGGGCCAGTGATTACAATTTATATTTGTTATAAGAAGACGTCATACTTTTTACCCATTTACAGATACTTTTAATCCTTTTAAAACATTATAGCAGCTATAAACAGTCATACCCTCACCAGACTCTCTTTTTCCCACTCTTGAAGATAATAAGACAAAAAAAAACCCAAAAAACAAAAACAAAAAAACACAGCTTTGTCATGTTACCAAGAAACCACAAAGTGTAAATCCTCTGGCCTGAAGATTTTCCTGAAGATGTCGGAAAAAAAGTCAACTCTTACCCCTGATTGTTAAATAATCTTTTTTTTTTTTTTAAACAGTTATTTATAGAAAATTTCACCACGTCAATGATTATACATTTTCTGTAATAAATAACAACACATTTTTTCAATCTGTTTATTATTAGACTTGGTTTGAGGAATTAGTTTCCTCAAATCTGTTTTTACAGTGTGGAACAAAAGGGGTGACGCTTGTAGAAGATAACAGCCAGAAGCAACTTGGTTGCTGCTTCTGAGTTCGTCTTCTGTCTCTGGCTCCAAACTGTAAATGTTGATTAACTTTAAATTAAAATATAAAACATCACACTGCTAGCAAACATTGTATGTTAAATTAGCGAGCTATCATTAGCTGAACCTCAGGATTATCATACACATTTTTAATATTGAGTATTAATTGTATGCATTTTTATTTTATTTGAGACACAGCTTGAGTCACTACACTAAATTGTAATGCGTTTATGTTACAATTTATGTACAAAATAACAGCTTTGCAAGACATTAAAAATAAAGTGTGGGTTCAAACTTAAGATATTTTTCACAGTAAAAATTATTCCAAAGTGATGTTATCTTCATTATTTTGTCCTAAGGGTGTGGTATATTTTACTACTTTTGCAGTCGACTGTATATCGATGATTATATACTGATTATGAGGAGTGTATTTCAATCAATTCCCCAAGTACAAAATTACAGCCGTTGTGTTGCGTATAGAAGCCTATTAACCTCCATTTAAATTCTCTTTACCCTCCCTATTCAAAAAGGCTCATACAATTGATTTAACTTTCCATGCATGCATTGTGCACTGCTCCCGCCTGGTTAAATAAATGGCTAACAGTTTAAGACTTAATTGATTTTCCTCTCCCCCCCTTGAACCCACCCTGCATGCACACATACACACATACACACACTCATTAAGGTGGTATTGTATGCAAATCCCATTTTCTAAAATGTAATAAATGAATTTAAACGCAAGGTGACTTATATGAGTTTAAGTGTCTGTGCCGAATGAGGTTTAAGTATAATTAGTTGAATGTTTAAGCTAATGACATTAGTTGCAATCCATCAGGGGGAAGTGAGGGGCGTTTCCAAAGGGGGTAAAGCTGCGTGAATGGGCAGAAGGGGACATGGACGGGGAGGGAGAGCAGCTGCCGTGCCATGGGTTGACTTAACCTCTGTCACTTTGATGGCCTTTGTGTTCGCTGCCAAGCCAGATGTCTCCGAACCCCAATCCCACACCCCTCAGCCTGAGCTACAGCATAGACGCTCACACACAACCACCTACACATGTTAGAAAACTAGAATATGAAAACACACCCTGAGAGAGAGAGAGAGAGAGAGAGAGAGAGAGAGAGAAAGAGAGAGGCAGCATGAGCCAGGTCCATCGATATATAAAGCCCTTTAAATGAAGTCTGGCTCTCTAGAGCCCGCAGACATTGTGTGTTATTTCTTTGGCTGAATTAAGAGTGTGTAATGAATAGGGCACATTAAAGCACTCTCTGCTCAGCCCCTCCCTCCCATCGTCCCTCCTCCTCCTCCACCTCCTCATCCACATGGCTATCAGTGAGACTGAACCCTCACTCTAATGAATGTTAACCAGTCATGAAATGATCAGATCTAAACAAGCAGCTCTAATGTGACTTGTATCGAGAGAAACTTTTTAATCAGGCCGATAATTGTACAGCATAAAGCTGGCTTTACTGTGTTTCCGCTCTGTTATGTAAAATTAACCCTAGTCTATGGATGTCATGTAAACATTTTTTCCCAACCAATGCAGAATAAAGATTCTGACACATTTTCCAGCAAAATCCAATTTTTTCATGAATAATGTAAAGTTATCAAAATTACAAAAAACGTCTGGTGAAATAGCCAAGTAACCTGAATAGGAAAGAATGTGAGACAATGGATGCATTTAAATCTGCCTTAAGCTCTATTTTGCTAACATTGGCTGAGTGAGCTAACTAGTTAACTAACAGAGTTAACTAGCTAACTAACGTTAGGTTTTTGGCATACATCTGGGGAAACTTTTGGCATACATCTAGGGGGAAAAAAAAGTTAGCTAGCTAACTAACATTAGGTTTTTGGCTAAGCTAAAAAGTTAGCTAGCTAGCTAACTAATGTTAGGTGGTTGATTCCAAGATTTGCGTGCCATGTGCCATTTCTGTCCTACTGTTATGACATTTACAAAAAGGTATGTCAAGTAAAGGTAAAAGACATATGTGCATATTGTATGTAAATCATGTAAATATGTTTTTATGTAAAAACATCAATAAAACCTAAAACAGCATTGGTACTTCAAAAGGCTGATAATTATTATATTAATGTGTGAATCTGTTTACCAGCTTGTGCTTGAAACATTCCCAAAAGTTATCTATCATACTGTACGTAAATTTAAAATGGACATTTTAATTAGTATTCATTCAACCCTGCTACCTGACCAAGTCACCACTATGAGATATTTGGAATGTTCCACACTTCATATGCTCAACAGGTCCAGATTTTCTGAAGATCATGGGGAGAAGAAAAGTAAGTTCTCTCATTCTTTTTCCTGTATTTTATTTATAATGATATTGTGATATTGATATTGTACTTGATATTGCGCTATAAGTGCAACCCGGTTACCAAAATTATAGATTGAAGTTATTTTAAGTCAATCGTTAGAAAGTCCTTAATGTTATAATACCATCAGTATGAGTGATAGTTAACCACATTTTGTGTATTTGCTAATTCTGTGCTAAAAAATAAAAACGAAAAAGTCACCTGTTAGTTTGAAAACATTTAACAGCAATATGCAGGGATGGATGCTTGAAGAATTGTGGTTAGATGCATGTGTATTTAGATTTAATGTTGATAACAGGCCTAATAAGGTGTCCACTCTCTCTGATCTGCTGAAGCCCAGATAACAGCAGTGTACCTCTACAGGCCTCCTGGGTGGTCTTCACACACAAACACTGAGGGTGTGATTAATAAAGACAAAGGGGAGGGAAGCATTCATTAAGTGAATTAGCCTTACAGTAAAAGCATTCAAGCAGCTTTATACCACTTACTTTACCCTTTCTTTCTTATGTGTCTCTGGCAGGAAATGTCATTCACATGATCTCTCTCTCTCTCTCTCTCTCTCTCTCTCTCTCTCTCTCTCCTCTTCTCTGGTTATAAATAATTTTGTCTGAAGAGGACCGCAATAATCATTAGTAACATTGAGATCTATAATGGATTATATTGTAAGGTTTAATGTCTCCCACTTGCCATTTGATAATTGGGGAAACTCGGGGAATAATACCTCTAACACCTTTCAGAAAAAAAATCCTCTTATGATAGGTGAACAGATGATGTGTGAAGGTTAATTTTGTTTTAATTAGATGGAATCCTGAATTACTTTGCAATTTAGAAAGCACACTGTAGAGTCCATGCAACCAGAATGCAAATTTGTTTTTGCTACTGTCACTAAATTGTGCAATATAATTTTTACTACAATAGCAAGTTTAGATTTAGTATTTGAGCATCTTTGAGGTGAGTTTATTTATTTATATACTAAGTGTTTTTTGTGCATAAAATGTGCTTTACAGAGACATGTTAACCGATTAAAATACTAAGATAAAGATAGATGAACCCACAAATAAATAAATAAAATACCTAAGAGGAAAATTAGTACTGAAAAAGGAAAAAAATAGTTTAAGCTTAAAAAATGTTCTAATAGAGAAAAAACTGGCAATAAATAATTAAAAAAAAAATCAAAACTCATACATTGTTGAATAAATGCAAAAAATATATATATATAATTCTTTTTGGAAATGTTAAAGGGGTCAAACAGTTTTTTTTTGTTTTGTTTTTTTAAAGAAATAAACAAATAAAAACATTTATTGGCACCCCTATGAATTCACATGAGAAAAATATATTTGAAGTATATTCCCATTGATATTAAATTTTTTTGGTACACCAGGGTGACTAGTAACAGGAAATCGTTCAACCATGACTTCTTGTTTCACAGGGGAATAAATTTAAGGTAACACATAGGCCAAATTCCCTTGGTCATTAATAACAATGGGTTAGACCAAGGACTATAGCTGTGATGTGTGGCAAAAGGTTGTTGAGCTTCACAAAACGGGAAGTGGTTATAAGAAAATAGCACAAGCATTGAAAATGGCCATTTCCATCATCAAGGCAATAATTAAGAAGTTCCAGTCAACTGGAAATGTTATGAATCAACCTGGAATTGGACGTGTGTCTATATTGTCTC
>JANDJT010000081.1:19591872-19605280 GCA_024331685.1 Stegophilus panzeri | reverse complement strand
ATATAATTTATTTATTTTTTGATAAACCTGTGTTTTGTAATTGTTTGATTCAGTATAAGAATCGCAATATTTAGTTTTGTTTACTGTGAGTTAATAAATAAAAAAATTGTGTTTGACCAATCAGTGTTGTGCACTCTTCCGAGCTCTGCCCACATTTCCATGTTTAGAGTGAAGAGGGAAAAAATTGAGCAAAAGTTCTTAGTTACAGTGTGAATCACTTGGCAGTGGAAATAATGACTGTATATTTATAAATAATTGTAGACATCATACTGTGTACTGTCTTTCACATTCAGTGCTCTAAGGCAAGCAAGAGACTATGCTGAAAAGACCATTGTAAATTTTATTAACTTAAAGGAGTCATTAAATCATTACTTGTTATTAATTTTCAATTAAGGATGAAAGGTTAATGATGTAAATAATTAAAGTCACCCCATGACTCATCACACATATTCATGATGAAAAACTGATCCAGCATTTTAGCTTAATATCAGTCCCATAATGATATTCAGGAATGGCTCGGTTCATCCATGGAAATAGTAATAATAATGATCTTTGGAGTAATTATATTGGTGCAGTCTGTTGTAGGAGTTGTTCACTGACGCAGTGGTATGGCGTGTGATAAATTATCCAGCTGCCATATGTGATTAATAGAGACTTTAACACAGGAGTTAAATGCAATAATAAAGGAGCCCATGGTTCCCCTTTCATATGGCCTCCTCATAAAATTAGTCCAAACTATAAATCATCATAAGAAACGCATTTTCTATTGATATCAATAACTTTCTCCAGAGGCACAGGTACACAAACCACAAACACACACACACACACACACACACACACAGACATTAACACACAAGACTGCATCTTGATCAATGGTTTTTCTTATTGATTCTTCCACAATAAAGTAAAAGAGGGAATTTTAAATAATCAGAGAAATTACCACATTAAGATAATTAAAGGCTTTATAAATGAGATATTTCTTATTTATAAAGAGTTTTTAAATGTTTACAGAAGGAAGTTGGAGGGCATTTCACTAATATGACCCTATAAAACCCACCCTGTAAACTTAGACTCACGCTGAGTGTATTAAAATGAAAAATAATTCCAACATTAGTGAAAAATTGTTTGCACAAGTCACCCAAGAATAAAAAAAGATTTTTTTATTAACACTTTACAATAGCAGTGCATGAAACATGAATTAATACTTACTTAAATATGAACTAATGATGAGTTAATGTATGCACTGATCATGAACTAATGAAGCACTGACCTTAGCTATGTTGTGAGTCTTATGAATTCATGTTTGAATAACGACCACCTTAAGTGCGTTAGTGCGTGTTTTTTATTTAATGTATTAATTAACACATAGAGGTTAACTAAATCAAAGAAGCACTGCCCCGGGCCCTAGCCATCCAGAGCACGTACTAGTACTACTATACTTATAGAAATTTTATTTACCCCAAAATGTAGTCATTTACCCCAAAGCAGCCAAGACAGCGTTTGTGTGTGAAGTTTCCTTCTATAGTTTTACACTCAAGCTACGAGTCTAGCCTAACTAACTAGTACTAGAAGCATATAGCCTCCACTTGGGCATGGTGCACTAAATGTGCAAGGTTAAATCATCCCACAGTGGTGTCTTATCACTCAGCTTAGTAGAGTTGTTCAGTGTCTGAAATAGCTTGCTATAGGCTCACTTTATTTTTTAGCTACATTAGTCTTCATTTGTCTTCAGTAACCTCTTTTGACTGGTCAGGGTCGCAGGGGATCCGCTGCCTATCCCGAGCACACTGGGGGTGGCGTAGATGGGACGCCAGTCCATGGAAGGCCACCATTCACACACATGCACACTCTCATTCAATACACCTAATGGCATGTTTGGGGTGTGAGGAAACAGGAGAACCTGAAGGAAACCCATGCAGGCATGGAGAGAACATTAGCTACAATAGCATCACATTTATTGCTGAACTATTAACTGTTCCTTGAAGTATCTTTAAGATAGTTAGAGTTGAGTTGAATTGTGTTTGAGGTTGAGAATCCAGTCAAATGTGAGCTTAATGATTTCTACAATTTCTTCAACAACAACAAAAAAAAAATGGCAGGATGATAGAAAAAGTAGTTGGAAAAAACACTGTGCCCGAATTTACCGGACAATCCGATAACATAATGCTTAGAATCCTTACTGGTCAAACAGATGCAGTCAAACACATCTAAATCCTGGCAATATTTTTGAGAAATAGTTGTTCACTCGTTCCCACCTGCAGTTTTTTTGGATCTGATGAGGATTCCACATGTCAAACCTATGCTCCATGACCTCGTGAATTTATACAGCGACGTGGTCCACGAACATGAGACGGCCTTTGTGATAACACAGCGCTGTGGGGGACAGCTGATCACTCGAACACCTCATTAAAATACCAGCCACACTTGCACTCATAAACTCCACAGTTTGTGTGAGCTGATAAGGCTCGATAGTCTGGAGGAGCTTCACGGCAAACAACGTAATCTCTTAGACTAATATTATTGCAAACGTTGTTGTTATGTGACAAGTTGGTTATGGAGGGAATGATGACATTTCGACTGAGAATAAAAGCCTGTAGGCTCTAGTAGTCCAAACAACAGGGGGGGAAAAAACAACTTAAATCTGCATCACACATTTATTTATTTTTATTTCAGTGTTTTATTTGTTTTTAGTTATTAAAATATGGTGAACTCTAATATTGAATATGGCATTGCAATCTTTATATTCTCTTTTTAAATGATTGCATGGTGTTTTCATTGGTAAGTTACACACACACACAAACACACACACACACACACACACACACACACACACACACACAAGCAACAACAAAGTGCTTACCAAGGTGAAGCCAAGAACTATCCAAAGAACACTTGAGGAACCATTTGTTAAGAATGTGTTAAATAGGTTTGTACTGTAAGTCTTCACTATACTTTTTAGCAAAATGTCTTCTAAAATTTTTATTAATATTAATACTTAATGTATATTATATATGATTTTCCAGATAGCCTTTAAGAATGCATTTGACAAAAGAACAACATAGTCAAATCATTCTCATGGCTGGATCGGGAAACTGCCATGGGGTTGCGATGGATTTTAACAGGAAACGTGGCAAGCACATCACACAACACTGTTGCCAAACTTTCGCATATTGATTTACCGGAACACAATATTACATATATTAGGTTTTTGCATTTTAAAAAATGCATGCTGATTTATGTACAGGCTCTGTGGTGCATTGTGTCTTTCAAATCAGCAAAATAACACAGCTTGTCCATTTTTTTGCACATTTGTCTTAATAAACATGCGATTTTAGATTTAAAAAAAAAAGAGTGAAATAGTGGATGGAATAAATGTGAATACAGTCATTTATCACCTGCAGTGTGTGTTAATGCAGTCTGAAAGTCACTTCTGGTCATAAATCTGCATATAAGCTATAAACATACGATTTATAATCTTAATAATCACTGCACATTCACAGTTCTAATACTAACGGCATTTAAAGAGTCAGTGAAGACATTTTCAACACATTTACATTAAAACACATGCTTATGTCTTTTAATTTGATATCCTTCATATCAAATTGTCATTTTTGAGGCATCTTTTTCAATTTCAGTTTCACCATTATTACACAAAATAACCTCTTTATTTGGGATCTTAGTAAATCAAGTAAAAAAAAAATCCTGAGCATAAATAACCTAATTGTTAATATTTAGTGTAAAACTTTAATTATACATTGGCTCAGGTGCTATTCTCAGCATGTCCCCATGATCAAAGTTAACAAGATAAATATAAAAAACTTACATGATGGGGGAAAATATTTTTCAGAACAATACTGTAAGATTTTTTTTTTTTTCATATTCAGAGGTCGAAGTTCGACATCTGTGTTGTTCCTACATGAAAGGGGTTCATAAAGCATTATTATGCGCTTATATATGGCTTGTCAGTACACAACGAGGCCGAGTGATTAGAAAAGCAATCCCAGAAAGTGAAATGACTCCATTAGGTTACAAAACACAAATTTGAGAAGTTTGAGTATTAATTGCCTGAGTGCTCATTAAGCAGCCCGTCTGGGTAATTAGATTCCTTTCAGAGTGTCAGAATAAATGACTTGCCAGTAATCTGAATTAGCAGAAAGCTTGCACCTGAAATGAACTACAGTGAACCTGGGACATCTCATTAAAATTAATGCATCAAATAATCTTCCACAATAATGTCCCTTCTGTCTTCCTGACCTTCTCCTGATCCTCCTCTCCTGCCCTGTTCACCGATACTCCATCTGACATCCACTGTTTCAGAGATTGAGACTTTTCTGTGGTGGCACCTCGACTCTGAAGCTCACATCCCTATTAATAATGTCAGATGCCCTGTTCTGTTTCTAAAACTTGTCTTAAGACTCATTTGTTTTCTCAAGCAGAAATTGTTTCTCCCTGCATTCTGTCTTGGCAATCACTTCATTGTTATACCAGTAACATCAGTATTGTCTGCTAATATTGTCAATGTATTATGGAAAGCATAAGAAATAAAAAGTTCCATGTGCAAAACATTGGAACATTTTATTCCGTATTATGGGATAATATGGGAAAATACTGAGTGACAGAATGGTGTGATGAAGAGTTACTATCTCCACCCTGAAGTTGATTAAATTCCTATGCTAATGTTTTTTTTTATTATTATTCAGGAAAGAACAGCATGTTATGTATATTTGTTTATAAATGTATAGTTAAATTTAATGTTGTGAAACATCTGCAAACATGTTCCTGTTATAACTTAAAGTTATTAAGACAAAAATACAGCTTGTCATGTTACTACAAAGTGTAAACTGCTCTGTCTTGAAGCCTTTCCAATATCTGAAAACTTAAACGTATAATTTTACATCTGACTGTTACAAAGCGCTGACACTGGAGACTCCTTCCATAAATGTTAAATAAATGTTACCTTACAGACATCTTCAACATATGCATCCCTATGAATTAGTCACTTTAATAGAATTGATAACATATTAGAATACGTGCATTAATTTAAACCGGTGATATGTTATAGGAAACCTGCTGTAAATAACCTGTTCACTTAATAAACACCTTCTGACTAATTAGAATTTAGATAACAGGCTACCTATAACAGGTTTCCTATAACAGGCAAATCACAGGTTGATATTAATTGTGAATCTCTTCAGAATAATTTCAGTATTTCTTAATGTATTTTGCTAGTTTGTCTGTGTACTATAAGTATCTTCTGTTTTTTTTTTTTTCAAGTGCAAAAGAAATATTTTAAAACTATCAAATGAAAAATTAGGTAGCTGGGAGCCTAGGTAAAGTAAAATAAAGTAAATAACACAATATGTGGTTGCATATTCCTTGCTTGCAATAACTGCATCAAGCCTGTGACTCATTGACATCACCAAACAGTTGTTTTCTTCTTTTATGATGTTTTATCAGGCTTTTACAGCAGCTTCTTTCAGTTGGTGTTTGTTTTGGGGCGTTTCTCCCTTGATTGACTTGGCCAGTCAAAAACCATCCAATTTTCCCCCCTAATAAAGTCCTTTGTTGAGTTGGCATTGTGTTTTGGATCATTGTCTTGCGGCATGATGAAGTTCCTCCCGATTAATTTGGACGCATTACTCTGTAAATTGCCAGACAAAATATTCCTGTAAACTTTTGAATTCATTATGCTGCTACCATCATGAGTTACACCATCAATAAAGATTATTGAGCCTGTTCCAGAAGCAGCCAAACAAGCTCAAACCATGACACTACCTCCACCATGTTTCACAGATGAGCTTGTATGTCTTGGATCATGAGCAGATCCTTTCTTTCTCCACACTTTGGCCTTTCCATCATTTTGGTAGAGGTTAATCTTGGTTGCAGAACTTTTGTGGCTCATCTCTGTATTTCTTTGTGAATTCCAGTCTGGCTTTCTGATTCTTACTGCTGATGAGCGGTTTGCATCTTATGGTATGGCCACTATATTTCTGCTCTCAAAGTCTTTTTCGAATGGCATATAGTGATACCTTTTCTCCTATAGACAGTTCACTGATCTTCATAATGGCTTATCCTTTTTAACAACAAATATAGTCTTCACAGGTGAAACTGAAGGTTAAAACTAAGAGTAGATGTTCCGAGCTATGTATTGTTTAAACAATCAATCTAACAGAACACACCCGGGTACTAAGAAACACCTGTCAGTCACATGTTCCAATATTTTTGCTTGCCTAAAAATTGGGTGGTCTGATACAAAACGTTCTATGTTCTATGTCATTTAACACATCTACATATAAATATCAGGAAATAAAAGCTGAAATTCTAAACTCTTTTCTCATATTCATCTTTTGATCTCAAATCCAAATGTCTTCAGTCTAAAATCAAATTGGCCTTAATTGGCCTTGCCATTCCAATAGTTTTAGAGGGGACTACAATATATTATATATATATATATATATATATAGTAGTCCCCTCAAAACTATTGGAACGGCAAATATATATATATTGCCACTGTGCTACTATTATCTTATAATTTAATTTTACATCTTTTAGTTATAACTGTAAAATTAAAAGCCACAGTTAAGAACATCAGTCTAACCAAAGAATGTTGATGTATCATGTAATTTTCGTTTAAGTAACATCTTGGGGGAAAAAAGCCAAATTATCATCCGTTAAACCTAAATGATGCTGAAAATCTACTACATACTTTATCTTACTGCAATAGATGGACAAAAGATAGCTAGGTACAGTAATGTAAAAATATGCTGAGGCATATAATCTCAGTGAAAACATAAAATCCCTTTTATTTTTACCTTGAACTATGTAAAAGAGTGTATGCTTGAAGCATTTTCCACTGAATTGATAGTGAACTGATTTATGGCCCTTAATGCATTGTATAATTAATTTTATGCATATGACTTCCCTTACAATTACCACACGGGGCGATTGGAGAAGTTCACTGCTTATATGAAGCCATCAATAATTGTGAATTCATCACAGAGAAACCTGAGAGTCGCGACAGGGAGAAATGAAGGAGGAAAAGTCCTTTTTTAGGACATAAGGGAATCTTTTAAAGGGCAATTGTCTCAGGATGACTACATCCCTTAATGAACTAGACATGAAAAATCTGAAGGACATTTTCAAACAGCATGTAGGAAAATGGGTCCTTCCACGTTATCATTTGCTGTCCTGAGAAAAGCAATTTCCAGCTTTAAAGAAGAGAGTAATTGTACTGTTATTAATTGTTTAAATTGACTACATTGCAATGATTATGCAGACAAAAGGAGCATACAACATTTTCAGGGACGTGCAGAGAGTTCCTCAGGAGCAGGGGCTATATCAAATGTAAAAATGGGCTATATCACCAAAGAGCTAATTTGACTACTTTACTACTTTAACTAATTTACTAACTTTAATTTAACTACATATTCTTATCCCCCTGGTAGACATTGTAAACAGATTGTGTGTGGTCACAATAATGAATATGAGAATGACCCTACTAATATAACCTAATGGTATTTTATTTTTACATTCACAGAAATAATTACAACAAAATGGCAACTTTTAGTGGAAAGATGAATCCAAAGAATCTTTAAAAGAAAATTTAAACATTATGAAATAAAACAAAAAATAAATACAATATTACCATCCACAAATGCAGTGACACACCTACTGTATGTCACTTACTGTAAAAGTCAGCAAAACTGTTTATTTCACAAATAATTAACTTTTTTCAGCAGCACTCTGATTTCCATAAAACTGCAGCACTGCTTGCTGAACTGGCTTTTTAGTCTCAAAGCTTGTCATTCTTGCCTTCTAAATTTCATTTTAAAAAGATAAATTGAGATTTGAATGATCTCATATCACAATTTTTTCACATCACTTAGGCTACAGGATTAACTTTGCCATATTAGTTAACAAGGGGCAAGTTACTATATGTATATAGTACAACTATATTTGCGATCTTGAAAAGTGGGTTCATTATTATTCTGTGCTAAGACTCTGCAGCTCATGCAGCTCATTGCAGTCTATAGTGTCTGTTGAACATTCTCCAGCTGAACTAAATGGTTTTTATTTATATAAAAAATCAAAATGACAGTGGGGGCGGTGCCGCGAGGGGCAAGGGTAATCAGTGTATGGCCGAACCGAACACCGTGTAACACCGACTATCACTATTTGTAAACATATGATGCCTTTTTTGCTATCTTTGCAACTATCTGTCTCATATTAACTTACGTTTTTTCACCCATGTTGATAAGGAAGCTGTCCCTTTTCTTTAATTTCTGTCATCTCTTTACTGACTGTATAACATGCATATAATATAACAAGGTTACTTGCATATATATATATATATATATATATATATGCAAGTAACCCTGTTATAAAGTTCATAATCTTCACTACTAATATTAGCCAGCTGGGTAACATAAGCTAACATGATGGGATTTATGAGAGAATTTTTAAACACGTGTTCATTATCTCCACTAATCCTATAATTACTAGTATAATTACTATCTGGTTAAAGATTTTAAAAAGAAGTTAATTTAAAGTCATATGTTCATAACCTTTAATGCTAATGCTAGCTAACTGGGTAGCATAAACTAATAGTATTTCTGAAAGTCATGTTCATGAATGTACATAATGTTTACTGCTAATGCTAGCTAGCTAGCGAAGATAAGATAACCTTTAAGGCCAGAACATTTGAAAGAAATATTTCAATAAGTTCATACAGGTTTAAAGACACATCCACTAATCTGAGGCCCTCAGAGCGACCCCACATTACATGATTCTGAAAAATTAAGTTAGACAGAGAGAGAGCAGGAGCAAGTGAATGCTGGTGAAAGAGTGGACAGGTGAGAGTGATGTGTCGAGTTTCCCTATCAGGTATGTGACGGTTTTAGCAGGCAGATGATTGGAGCTGAAGCACATCACCCACACAACTGAAGTGGCCTAGTCAGGACCAATTGTGGGCTTGTTCTACTAAGTGACTGATGACCAAACTGGGGTCAGGAGTAATGAAGACAACTGATAGCACAGCTGGAGGAGGCTGGAATGCAGACAGAGAAAGAGATGCTGAGACAGGGACAAGGAAAAAAGAAGGTCTCATGAGGTCTGTCCATGCAGACAAAGGTCTGACAGCAGGTCTGCTCTGACGCCCAGGAGGAGGTTCACAGAGATCTACTCGGCACAGGGGTCCTGAATGGGTGACGTGAATGACACAAATGTAAAGAAACATTGACAAGACCAGGATGCAAGGTGTATCTCAATATCGAGAACAAATGTAAATTCTGTTGTTACTTTATAAAAATGAGAACATTTCTGCAAGAGTGTGGGGTTTGCTGAAGTGGAGTAAAACACTTCATAATGTGGTGCTATAGGAAAAGAATCAATTTTGGGGGTGGTAACAGTAACGCCACTTCATCACAACACCCTGTCACTCATTATTTACTGTAACAGCACTACTCAGAATTTACTACTTATAGATGAAACACAGACATAGTCTTAAGCCTAGTTCACACTGCAACAAAGACGCCAACCAATGCCGACAATCACTTTTAAAAATGGATGATCCTTATTACCACAATCAAAACTTTACTCTTACTTGTATCTTTGCATGCCATTCTTCAACTGAAATGATGAAGAGTGAAAAGAAAGAGGTTGTGGGTGAAGCCTTGGTTGTTGTGATGTGAGAGACAGAGCGCTTACTTAACTTTATGTAGAGAACTGCAGGCAGACGAGGTGCGGCGCTTTTAAAATTTTGCTCTTTTTGTCCCCAAGCAGTTTCAGCAACTCTGAGAAAGTCATCTTAAGGTAGGCTATGTGGTAAGCTAAGACCATTATTAGATCATACATTGTGAACAAGTTTTTTTTTTTTTTTTATGTAAATGTAACTTCTAAACATTTTTTTGCAATTTCACTTCTCACTTAGCGGATGATTCTGATTAAAACCAAAACAAAAGAGCAGATGATCCTTACCAGGGGTCAAAATACAAAAAACTATTTTATTTAAATAACACATCGATACATAATTTATCCTCTTCTTTCTGATTCATCCAGAAATCTGCCATGTTACCCACAAACAGTGATTGAGCAGGCCTAGCACCTAGCGCACAGGCTTTCGAGTGTTCAGGGATGCTTGCCTCATCGTCATGGAAACAGTTTTGCCTCATCGTCATTCGTGCTCAGGTCAGAATATGTCAGAGTTTGTTGGAAAATCATACCACACTGCTCAGACATTCCATGACCGACAAACATGTTCAGTTGGTGAAAACAAACGCAGAATGTTGGTGAAGTGTGAACTAGGCTTTTGAGAACAAGGTCTAGAACACTTAAGGGTTCTTCAGTTATCGCTCTTGGGGAACCATTAAAAGTTCTATGCATAACCCTAAACAGTCCCTGTGAGAGAGTATGATGAAGGGTTTCAAAGGGTTTCCTCCATACATTGTTGAAGGGTTTCCTCCATACATTAAGGAGGAACCATAATGTAGCCTGGTGTTGATTTTATACAATAAATCCAAACACAAGGACCTCAGGGGACAAGTTTAAATTCTATTAATATAGTATAATCAGCAGTTTTGATCAAAATACAAATACAGAACTCCACTAATTCGTCCATTCATAATGTCCCGTTATTCCCACACTATGTATGACGCTCCAGTGGCTTACATGCATGAGGCTCAGAAACTCACATCTGTTCTGTAAACAACACTCCTTCCTTATATATGATATCATCGTTTTTATGAAGCATAATTGAAAACTCTTTAGTCCTCTCTGCACTCAGCAGGTGCAAAACAGAGCCTACTGTACAGCTACTGCATGCATTAATGTCAGCACATCAGCGTGTCATCAAAAAGCGTCCAGGCATGGGACTATGAGATCTGTATTAAAGTGAAATCAATGCAGAGTGGGGTTAAAAAAAAAAAAAAAAAAAAAAAAAAACTGTTAGATGTATGACCTCCGCCAGAGAACATATTCTGACTGAATTGATCTGGATGATATGAATAATTTAGGAGACGCTAAAGGAGGCAATATAAATGCACACATATATTCTAATCTTTCAAGCAGTGTTCCGTAAACGCTCTGTTTTTCAGTGCCCTCTATTTTTTTTTCCTCCGGGTGTGGCGCTAAATTAATCCCAGGATGTATCCTCTCCTCTATTTCGCATTCAAAGTTATTCACGTGATTATTAATCTGAGATTAAATCCAGCCTGAAATCTAGGGCCCTACTACACTCTCCATGTGGTGAAACAAGTTTTGTTTTGTTTTTTTGCCTCTGCTCCTGACCTTTAGCTTACTCACAGGAACATTTCTTGGGTAATTCACACCGACACGTTCATTCTGCCTTTATCTGCAGATAATGCTGCTGACAGTCTCAACTTCCTGTTAGACCTTGTTACCTGCTACTTTAAAATCTCCTGAAAGACCAAAGGGGCGCAGCAACATTCAACATTAATTTTATACAGTGAATACTTATATACATGATTCAGTAATTCCTTTATTCATTTAGTTCTCCAAGCCAACGGACATCCTCTGATGAAAAACAGCCTACCTGTATGAGGCTATTAGCTTATTTGCCCAATAAGCCTAACAAGTGATTTACAATTGCAAAGCAGTAATTAATTCAACAAAAGAAATAACAGTGCACGTCAGTGACAGTTACCGATTCATTCACCTTAGTGACTCAGTGACTCATTCATAACGAATGAATCATTCACAAATGCAACATAGGACCATTTTGCACAAATTTAACTACAGGTTAATGTTAAAGTACATAAAATTCATTTGATTCCACAGTGCTGTTGAATTCTGGATTCTGATTGGTCAGAAGGTGATGACGACAATATTATAGCTGCATCATTTCTAGAGTAAATCTCCTTCACAGGGATTTATTTGCTGTACACACCACGTAAACAGATATGAAATGTGTAATTGTTGAGATGGTGGAGTTTTCTGTTAGGTGATTTTTTAAAAATATATTTATGGATGGAGTCTACAGTGTTAGTGCTTTGTAACAGGTAAAGTTGTAAATAAAGCTGTTTGCTGGCATGAGAAAGTCTGTAGGACAGAGGTGTTTATGCTTTGGGGTTTCTTGATAACATGACAAGCTGCATTTTTCTGTCTTTCTAGCCTATAAGAAAGGCTGATGAGGATATGTCTGTTTATAGTTGTTATTACCTAAGTCAGTGGTTACCAAACCTCTTCCTTGAGATCTACTTTCCTGCTGGTTTCATCTCCAACCAAAATCACACAAAATCACACCTGTTTTAGTTGATCAAGAACTTCTTACGGCAACGATTAGATGGTCAGGTGGGCATGATTATGGTTTGAGCTAAAGTTTTCAGCAGGGTAGATCTAAAGGAATAGGGTTGGTGACCACTGACCTAAGTGATAACAGGAGCTAACTTGTTTGGAGGACATTCCACAACATTAATTGTAATAAGTAGTTAAAGTCTTGGTGGTTAGCACCACACCTCTGGGGGTGGGGGTTCGAATCCTGCCTCTGTCCTGTGTGCGCGGAGTTTGGATGTTTTCCTCGTGCTTCGGGGGTTTCTTCCAGATACTCTGGTTTCCTCCCCCAGTCCAAAGACATGCATTGTAGGCTGATTGGCATTTCCAAATTGTCCGTAGTGTGTGAGTGTGTGTGCGATTGTGCCCTGTGATGGGCTGGCACCCCATCCAGGGTGTCCCCTGCCTTGTGCCCAGAGTTCCCTGGTATAGGCTCCAGGCTCCCTGTGACCCTGTGTAGGATAAGTGGTATGGAAAATGGATGGATGGATTGTTGCCAAATTGCTGTAGTATAAGAGAAATAAAACACTAGGGGACATGCTGTTACAGGAAAATACAGAAAAAAACTTCAGGGTGGAAACAATAACTCCATTTCATCACACCATCCTGTGGTTTATTATTTTCCACTCAGTCCCTTTCACCAAACCAGGGCCTAACTAGTGGCCCTACACAGGGGCCCTACTGAGCAGGTTGGGTCCTGGATGAAGAGAGATAGCCAGGCTGCAAGTGGCTCAATGAAATGTTCCAGGGAGAAAACAGATAAGAAGCTAGTAACAGATGGCCCACAGTAGCGTGATCATCTGGTCACAAACAAAGGCCATAGCAGTGATTTAATGATCGTTCCGAACCCCAGCAATGATTTAATGATCATTCTGGCCTCACCTATTATTTATATAGACATATAATCAAGTGGAAAAGCGTATTTCAGCTGCAAACAACACGTGCTGAATCCAGAGCTCATCTGTCACGTAGTGTTGTCTTTTATTCCCAGGTCTTTTTATTCCCAAGGTAGCTGTAAAAGTGTTTTTCAAACACTGCATTTTAAAAATATTGTTAAATCTTATGTGTTATGTATTATTTCATTAAACCAGGAATTTTGAGTAAGGTCTTTTGATTTACTCAC
>JANDJT010000081.1:19542242-19562143 GCA_024331685.1 Stegophilus panzeri | reverse complement strand
GTGCAGCAGTAGAACATGTTAAGTGACTTGTGTAGCAGTAGAACATGTTAAGTGACTTGTGTAGCAGTAGAACATGTTAAGTGACTTGTGTAGCAGTAGAACATGTTAAGTGACTTGTGCAGCAGTAGAACATGTTAAGTGACTTGTGCAGCAGTATTACTTGTGCATGGATTGTTAAATATTGTGTCTCTTATAAAGTTACTGAGTACAGTGATCATGGAAGTGAAATGAAATTAAATGAAGTGAGGTCTTCATCAGACCAATCTGTTGCGAAGTCTGTGGGTTCATGAAGCTGGTCAACTTGGCCCAGACACTTTGTAGCCTTCTTCCAGATGAAAGGCATGTAAACAGCTCATGGGAGGTGTGAGAGGAACCCTGGTTCTCTTTGTCTTTCAATGCAGGTCTTTCAATGCAAAGATGTCTTTCAATGCAGGAAAACATCATTATCTGAGACAGAGGGCAATTTCTGTACCAAACAGTGATGATATATGTCAGAATGCTCTCTATGACACACCTGTAGAAACAGTTGAGGATGAGTGTGTGCCTGCTGGTCCTTTTCAGTCTTATTAGGAAGTAGAGGCAATGTTGAGGTCATCTTCACTAAGGACAAGGTGTTGAGGGACCATGACAAGTGATGTTCTTGCCCATGAGGGACTATGACAAGTGATGTGCTTTGCTGACACTTTCCACTGCTGCACCACAAATATGTAGAGGGGTGTGTGATGCTCGGTTCCTCATGAAGTCCACAACCATCTCTTTAGTCTTAGAGGACATTTAGAGGACACTATGAGAAAAATGTGTTGTCCTTGCACATAATACACAATCTCGAGAGCATTTAGTTGGATGATCACAACACTAGTACAGAATTAATCATCAAAAAATGTTTGAGTTTTTTAATTGTTTTCCCAGAAGTACAAAACTAAAAAATTTTTAAATGTGAATTTTTTCTAGATGTACTGTTGTATTGGTGTCTATAACATTAAGGGAAAGGTACAAAACCACCAATTATATTTTTATTTCAGGGGCACTTTAAACATAATGCATGAAATAAAGCATTGGCCCAGAATCCTAGGGGGAAGGCGGGGTGGGGGGGAGGGGGTCAAGCAGCAGACAGGAGTGACACACTATAGTAGAACATGAAGAGACAATAAGCAGCATGTCTATGTGATTGGCATTTAGACGTGATCCAAACAGCTAGACATTTCAGGAGCTGATTTGAAGCGGCGTCTCTGGTGCCACAGTAATGTCTCCTTCACGCTTGGCTCTAAATGGTTTCACAGTCGGAGGGAGTGTGTGGTTTTGTGTGTGTGTGTGTGTGTGTGTGTGTGTGTGTGTGTGTGTGTGGGAATAAACTTCACTCTCCAATCCCCTGGCCCATTTTAAACAGCAGATAAAAAGGTGCACCGACAGGCAATGACATGTTACTCCTCCTCCTTTCGGCTGATAAACAAAACGCCAAATATCCAGTGCATTTTTTGACACCCACTTTTCACCTGCCACTCCACATAAAAAGAAGCGTGTGGATTTTCACACGTCCCGAATTCGCTGAGTGATGGATGCAGTTTGGCCAAGTCTTTTCAGAGGAAAATAGCTAATGCATGCTCAGGAAGTCATTAGAAGTGGTCGAATGACATCAGAGGTTAATTTGCATATTCATTAAATCGTCTTGATAATTTGCATATCAAATGTGTTACATAGAGAAGAGAAGAGAAGAGAAGAGAAGAGGATTTTATCAGAGTAGAAGATAATAATATTATATATTATTTCTTCTAGAAAGCAATCTTTGGTCATGGCACTACAAAATAACTACTTAGAAAATTTGTCTCAAGACAAAATAAAGCAGTGGTAGTAAGGATTTAGGAAATAGACATGAATGAATTAGTTGGAATGAATTATGGATGAAAAAAACCTGCTTTTATTAATGTAAACATTGACAAGAAGAGAGTTTAAAACAAAGAAGAAGAACAAAGAAATAATCATGTGGACAAACAATGGTGAGCAGTGATTGGTTGGTAGGAACAACAGTGAGCAGTGATTGGTTGTTAAGAACAACAGTGAGCAGTGATTGGTTGTTGGGATCAATGGTGATCAGTGATTGGTTGTTGGGAACAACAGTGAGCAGTGATTGGTTGAAGAAACACTCACACATTAAATGTGTCTAAAAATGACCAAATATAGCAAAACATTACTAGGGTCCCTGGGTCAACAAGGGGCATGGCTTAAGTTAACTGAGCAGCCAATTGCAAATGTTTTCATGTGACATCACAGTTAGTCAAAGTGGTTAAGTTGTTTATGATTCGCTGACTGATTTTAATCTCCTCCCCTTTTCACTGTGAAATCAGGACTTTCTCACACAGCAGCTTTTATTCTCAACACACACGTGCACACGCACACACACACACACAGCAGCTTTTATTCTCAACACACGTGCACACGCACACACACACGCATACACAGGCATACACACACACACATACACACACACACGGGAATTATCGCAGTCAACTGATGAAATTTCTTATTGCATTAAAGGAGCAGTAATCATTATAGAACATGATTAAATATGTCTCCATCTATTGACTCAGGACTGTTTATGCATTTCTGCATTTGTTTAGTCAATAGTGTGATGTAAATGATGTAATTAATTATAGATGTTGGTGTTGACTCATTGATGAGAGAAACGCCTCCAGTGTGACGGATGTTAAAGGAGGGATCAGAGTTGTTCAGGGAATTCAGCCGTGCCCAGATCTATTTCTTCATTTACATCACTCACTCGTTCCTCCTTCCTGTTTTTTAACTGCTTGCCATCAAGACTGATAGACTTGTGTCAGTGCACTCGTCTCCTAAGTCTGAGAAACAGTGACAGTGGACAGATATGAGACACAGACGAGTGGGCAGGCGTCGCAGGGGACACAGCTTTCGTTTTACAGCCACGTAAAAATGAATGTGTTGCAGATGAAGCGCTGTGAGATCAGACAACAGTTCCGATACGTTCTCCTCTGCTAACCTGTTATACAGCCATCAGGAAAAGATTGATACTGATAAATCACTAAATCTATTTTTCATAAAGAATATCTGCCACTTACAAAGCTGATAGTGATGAAGTGATAAAGTTTTTTTTTCAAGTATTTTTAAAAGCCCTCAAATGTTAACTTATATGTTATGTAAGGAAAATTGGGTAGATAGAGTGTGGAAGAAGAAAGGAAGGAAGAAATGAAATAAAAATGAGTATGAAAGAAAGAAAGAATGAATGAATGAAAGAAGGAAAGAGGAAAAATACAACAGAATAAGAACAGCGAGAAAGGGAGAAAATTACAAACAAAAACGTATAGTGAAAAGGAAGGAGAAAGAAGGGGAAAACAAACAAACAATAAAGAAACAAACAGTAAAAACAATAAATAAATGAGAGATAAATAGAAAGAGAGAGAGAGAGAGAGAGAGAGAGAGAGAGAGAGAGATGGGCAGTGAGTGTGAGTTAAAGCCAGGCTGCTGATTGGACAGCTGCAATACTGCTGGTTATGACATCATCAACTGGCAGTCAGGCTTGGTCAGTGTGTTTCTCACTTTAATGAAAAACTGTAAGCAGTTTGTAAAACAAGTATAAAAACCAACAAGAAACACATACTAAATGGTGATTCATCATTTAAGAATTTTTGATAAAGAATGAATGAAAAAAAAGAAGAAGAAACAGAAAAAAGTGGGCAGAGTCACTGCTCAGCTCCAGAACACACATATTAAAAGTGGAGAACAATTAGGACTGATCAATGAGCTGGACTCATCCTGTGCTCGCTGTCCTGCCTGAAGGATTAAGTGCTATTGGAAAATTGAGTTTGTCCACACGCCGAATATCACGTGTTTATCCTCATCCACCGACTTCTCCATGACTAGTTCCTTCTCAAAAAGGTCGGCGTGTGGTCTCGCTGGGAGGTCAGAGGTTACACAGAGTGCCTCGTCAAGCTCAAGGGAAGTAATTTCCATTTTAATGTCACACTCCTAATCTGTCAGAGATGCAATGTACACGACACAAAGGCATTAAGCGAGCTTCATCTATCACCCAGCCTGTGTGCTTTCACTACTCTAATAGTCACCACGGCTCTTCGTATCTCACTGTCCATCACCTCGAGTGCTAGAACAGCTCAAGCTGGAAGACTGTAGCTCTCACTGACTGTGTGGAGTACCTCCTCATCTTCATCCTTATCCTCCTCCTAATCCTCATCTCCTGTGCTTCTCTCAACTGTGAACCCCATCCACTTAGCTGTGTGTCAATAATCTGCTCGATTCCTCTAATAGATCCACATCCTACTGAGATGCTCCTCCCTGTCCCTAATCATTACTATCATCCAAACAGGAATGTGAAACATGCATACACATTCAATTCAATACAATTTTATTTGTATAGCACTTTTAATAATAGACATGGCCACAAAGTAGCTTTACAGAAATGTATAAATTCTGGATGTAAATTTTAAATTTATCAATGTATTCCTAATGAGTAAGCCAGAGGCGACGGTGGCAAGAAAAAACTCCATGGGACGACATGAGGAAGAAATCTTAAGAGGAACCAGACTCAAAAGGGAACCAATCCTCATCTTGCTGAAACCAGATCCTATAACTGTTTACTAGTCAAAAAGTTCAATTGTGTAACCAGGGACTTATGAACATATGAGCAACTTATGAATATGAGCATCAAAGTCATTTCTGAATTCAATATAATTTTAAACTGAAGTTGATTTTGTTGAAGTTATCAACTGGTCAATGATGGAGACTTGACTGCAAAACTGGATATAGCAATTGCAGCCCTAAGGCTGTCCAAGGAAGAACATCCACAGCCATCTTTATGGTTATACAAATACTATATAGGGTATAGTAGTATATACTGTATATATCCTTAAGGGTTCTTTGGTTGTCGCTCTGGGTGTGAAAAAGGGACAGAGTAAGACTGGAAATGTTTCACTCAGCAAGTAGTACCCTCTTTGGAACCCATGTTCATCCAGTGACCCCTTATAGAATCCTACAACAGTTACACTTAACCTTAACTATCCAAAGAGTGTATTAAATAAGTATGTACATCTGTACTACAGTGTAAAGTCTTAATATTTTGGAAGCCTTAATGGTTCTTCAGTTGTTCCTCTGGGCAACCCGTAAAGATTCTACATTGTTTTGAAAGGGTGCCTAGAAGGTAATAACTCTTAATTATCCAATGTAAAAAAATTTAAAAAGGTAATAAAAAAAAAAGAAAAAGGACAATTTAAGGTTAAAAAATTGTATGACGCTATGAACCACTATCCAAAGAACCTTTGTGGAATCTTTTTCTAAGCATATATTAATTAAATAATATGTAATTCTATATAGAGTGCATTAAGTACTACAGTAAGATAATTCAGCTAACTGTTAAATGGCTAACAGGTTCAAGTTATTAAAAAATAAAAAATAAATAATAATAATAATATTAATAATAATGAACAAAAATTTGGAGTTTATATCACCCAGTTAACAATCTTAAAAACAAGGGTTCTTCAAGGGTTCTTTGGATAATTAAGTTCTTAGCTTCCAAAAAGGATTTAAGGAGCTTTTAAGGGTTTCCCCAAAGGACAATCATAAACACTTAAGGATTGTATATTTTAAAGAGTGTACGGCATATAAAGTACAGTCTAACTGTACATACTTTCTTAATACTCTCTTAGAAAATACTTAAGGGTTATTTAAGGATAGTTAAGGGTTCTTAGCTTTATTTTAAAACGTCTATGAAAGGGAACGTCTCTGCTGTAGGGTACATCTTGGGATGAAAATGGGGTTCTCTAGGTGTTCATTTGATAAGTAAGAGTACTAAATTTAAAATAAATAAATAAATAAATAAATAAATAAATAAAAGGATTCTAATTGGAACTGTTTCTTATACAGAAACACTCCTGTTTTAGGAGCTTTAAGAGTGTATAGTATATGCACTATATGTAATCCACCCACATTCACATAACAAGAACAAATACAAGTTCTAGATGAAGTTATTTAAAACTCCTCTGCAGAATCCAATATGCAGCTTCATTTTTGTCCACATCATTATTATATGTTATTATTATGTTATTATGTTATTATGTTCTGCACTGAGTGTAGTGGAGAACCACAGTGAGCATCTGGTTCTCGGTCAGGCTGTGCCTCTGTACACATCGTGTTCGGGTGACTGCTCGCTCAGCCCCGCTGCGCACCATCATTTTTCCTGTCAGAATCACAGGGGGAGGAATTTGCGGAGGAACCCCACCGTGCAATGTTTATATTTCATAAACAAAATGATGTTTTCACCGTAGGGCTGAGACGGGCGGTTCCACTCACTGAATTCCCCCCCAAATGCTCGACGCAGATTATTAATGCGCTCCAGTAACTGTTAATTTCACTTTGGGGGAATGATTTATGGGCAGGCAAAGAAGAGAGGCATAATCTAATTGAGATCAGAATAGCTGTTTCTCGCATATTCACAGGCACACCATCCAGATGGGGCACAATGATTAATGCCTAATGAGCAAATAATCCATGTAATGAATAAAAAAAAAAAACAATTCTTCAATAGCATGTCGCACTATAGGAGAGATGAATAGAAGAAGAAGATCATGATGGAAACGTTTCAGTCACCTTTTTCATCTAAAAGAGAGAAAGAGAGGGGACTGAGACTGGATTATTAGATTATTTACTTTCCTACTTTACAAAGTCAACACTGAAAGTTGTATTTGATGGCGGAAATTCATAGCCATTCAAATAGCAAATTTATTTGAGTCTCTGAAACCAAACATTATATAAACCGAACAAAATTACTAACTGAAAAACGAGGCATATTTCCAGTTCCATAATTAATCATGTAAGAAATAAAACACTCTTGGATGTGTTGGTATATGAAAATAATCAATGATGGGGTGGGGTGATTAAGTGGAATTACTGTTTTTATTCCATAGATGATTGTTTTTCTATAACTATTATAATTCTTTTTTTATTATAGAACAACACGTCACACTTTGTTTATCCATTTATAGTTACAATTAATTTTGTGGAATGTCTGCAAAACAAATTTGTTCCCGTGTTCAGTTACATTATAGGAAAATTATTTCCTTCAACAGCCTCTCTTTTCTCTCCAGCCAAAGTTAAATAAATAAATAAATAAATAAATAAATAAAAATTGAAAACTCCGATTGTCATGTTACCAATAAACCACAAAGGGTAAACTCCACTGTCCTGAAGACTTTCCCATATTGAACAACTTAAAGATTCACTTATAGCTTTATCTCTGAATGGCACTGGAGACTCCTTCCAGATAGCTATTCCTTACAGAAAAAACGTCTTCTAACAGAAAAATCTTCTTACCGAAAACTTTGCCATATCAACAATGTTCAGATGAACAATGTTTTTTTCTCATTGATCATTCATTTATCTAATAATAGACACGCAGTTAAAATTGTCATGCTAACCTGAAGGCTGTAAGCTTCCTTTAATGGTTAATTGCTAATTACTGTTAATTTAATTGCTTAGATTTGATTCTTCGATCCAGAAGTCAGCTTAATTGGCTAAATATTTGTTTTCTGAAACGTTTTTTGGCTGCTCTTTCAAAAGCATCCTGGAAATAATTATAATTGCAAGATTTATACGTTTATTGGATATATTTTCATCTTCATAGCTGCATCAGGATTGACAGTATACGCCATTTAAAAAAGAAAACCATCTACAGTCCATTTCTATACTTAACAAGATTTATATTATGAGCAAAGAGGATATTATTGCAGTAGAAAGTGATACCTGAATCAAAATTATGGAAGTTTCACATTGAGATATTGATGTTAATGTCAGAAAGATTGATAAGACTAAATGCTGACACCTTTTTCCCTTCGAGTCATTTCCAATATTGATTTTTATATGATGGTTTCATTTGTAAGCATTATAACACACAATGCAGCACCTTTCACTGAGCAGCTTTAACTGAGAGCCATTGAGAGCATTAGCTACTCCTTATCCCTCTAATGCTTCATTAGTGAAATGGGCCGTTCCCATCATTCAACTGCATCGCTAATGAGCTGCGTACTGAATTTGGAGAGAAAGAGAAAAGTCTCTTTATACTGTTATAGTGAATTATTTATTTGAGCAGCCGAACCGAAGCCATGCTGAACATTTTGCGAACAGTATCACAGAGTTTATTCAGCTGGACAGCCACCTTGGTGTGCTGCGAGGTGTCTGAATTTCCTACCGGCTCAGTTTCCATGATTTCACTATCCACTTATACTTCTCAGTTAGTAATTGTAGGTCCATGCTTCTTGCCAGATTTCCGTTTGGCTAAAACTAAATCTATAACCTCCCACAAACCCAGTATAATAGATTAAAATTGCATAGGTAAATGTCATACAGACAGACAAAAAATAGATAGGATAAACGGAGATAAATTGGGACAGATAAACTTATAAGTATTTTTCTGCTGGCCTGATCAAACTAATGAAAATCAAAATTAATGTCACTAATCCCTTGCACTGGAAGTGCCTGATAGAAATAATATGATTTAATTCATGTGACATGACATCATAAAAGTGGGCATGGTCAGCATCAAACAGGTTATACAGGTTATGGTATTAACATCTCATGACAAATATATCACACATATTTATGATTATATGCATATATGTATATTTTTATATATGTACATACACATAAGATGTACTAGTTTGAGTATATAAGCATAAAGTTACTTCAAGTCATGTACATAATTTTATCATTTTCAAGATTGTCCCAAATTACTAAACATGGTTCATCATGGTTCATGTTAATTGGGATAATCTTAAAATACAATAAATAGAGAGAGGAAAACTGAAGCAATATAATGGGTGCATAAAACACCCAACAGCTATATCTTAATGGATTTTATGTTTAAGAAGCAGGGGAATAAGGTAAACTGGGAAATACAGAACATTACTACTAGTATTTTAAAGAATATAGAAACCTTTTAGCAGTGGTCTGGTGTGAATTTTATTTAATCTCTTCATACAAATGTGTAGACACAATTGGGTATGAATTTGAAAAATACTGAAGATTTTGTTGTTGGTCTTTTTATAAAATTATATAATGTTAGAATCTTAACTTGTAGTGCTTTTACTTATGCTACTGTTTTCCTACAATATTAAAGTATGTTGATCTTTTTCAGTGACATTTCAGAACTGCCAATGAAGATCAAAAGGCCTAAACAAAAACAATGTGTTTAGGATAGAAATGATAACCAATGACTTTTTGCATGCCCAAATTTGTATTTTTGTAAATGTATGTTTTGCATTTTCTAAATGAAGCCATTTCCCCACACTGTAAAACAAGATAGCCCCTTAAAGTTATGTGAACTTATTTCTTCTCTTTAACTCCAACTGTCATGACAAGTTTTGGATATTGAACTCAAGTTTATAAGTTTTCAAAAATTAAACTTAAAGTAATCCATTGTCTTGACTTGGACAACTTTTATCAACAACTTGAGTTGAAACAAAGTTTATCTCACGTTTTTTAATTGAATTTTTGCTTCTAAGTTTAACCACATGAAATGTTTTACAGTGCATCATTTTTGCAGCAAGAACTACACTTTGGAATAAAGTATCTTCATGACTCCTTGATCATAAAGCTGTTTTTATTCTTGCTATACAAAATAGCCACATAATGTAAAAGCACTTTTTTACATTAAAAACAAACAGTGAAAATATATTTGTAAGGGATTTTTACATAAATATGATGCCCAAGGCATTTGCATCAACCTTTGACAGCCCTTCCACTACTTTTTTTTCTACAAACATTGCTCAACAATTGTGCTGATCTTTATGTAGAGGTTCATCTTATTACTACAATGTTGCTGCTACATAAGAAGAGGTCTGATTGGTCAGAGACTGAATAGCAAAGCTTCTGATTGGTGTAATGGGGTTATTTTGGTCTCATTTTATAGTTGCAAAATTCTGAGTAACAAAACAAACAAATAAATAAATAAATAAATAACCATTAGATTTCACTGCTCAAATTCTGAAAACAACAAAAGCACAACAATGGCAAAGTTATTGAATGAAATGTTAGAGGATGCATGTCATGCCGTGGGCATCCCACACTGTAAAACCTGATAAGTTCATTTAACTCAAAAGATTTGAGGAAACTAATTTCCTCAAAAATTTTAAGTTGATGAATCAATTTCTTTAAGCCAAATACACTTAAATATAACAAAAATTAATTTTAAATTACAAAGTTTGAGTTAAATGTTTGTTATATTTAAGTGTATTTGGCTTAAAGAACTTGATTTATGAACTTAAAAATTTTGAGGTAATTAGTTTCTTCAGATTTTTTGAGTTAAATGAACTATCTGGTTTTACAGTGCAGTCAATCCCAAAGAGTTCCTTCTACAACTATTTTCTCTACAAATCTTAGTATACATTTTTTTAATAAGTTCCACCTGTTAAACCCTACATCTAATAATTTCCAAAACATTCTAACAGCAACTTTAAGCTGACAATGATCCTTACTTACTTTCTTTCACACTAAATTTGATTACGTTGCTATTTTCTGCGATATTGCACATTGTTGTTTATGAGTAAGTGCACATAAATTGCTTAAGTGCTACAAATTCAATCATTTAATCATGTGAAGAATTAATTGGTTCTCTATTTTCATCTTTAAGTGCAAACACAAGTTTTTGAGCTGTTATGTTACCCAGTGCATTCACAAGCACATTTATTTTACCACATGGTCTGTGCAAGAAAAGACAGATTGATCCACAAGCTCCTAATTCTATAATGGTTTGCTTTAAGATGGTCTGGCCCGCCTCCCTCTAACCCATTTTCATTATAATTTCTTCATCATTATATTATATATTTCCCATCTGGGCTTTACTCGGCATGGTAATCGAATTACTATTCTTCCAATTCAGTCTTTGTCCTGTACTGCATCGCCCTCTTCATTTTCTGTGACTTCTATCAGGCCGGGGAATTAAGCTGAAAGCCATAAAGACGGCTGCAAAAAAGATACCAGCAAATAAAAGTTGATTTTTTTTTTCTGTTTCTGACTGAAAAGAAGACACCTGCGTGTTCCTGAAGGCTCGGGGGACACAGCCTTTTTACATCCATCTGCCTGATGTGATTGGTGTACAGACTTATGTGGGTTATTTACTCTTAAATTTTATTTTGCACACACACACACACACACACACACACACACACAAACATATACACTCACCAACCACTTTATTAGAAACACCTGTACAACTGCGCACTCATGGAGTTATCTAATTAGCCAATCATGTGGCAGTGGCACAATGCAAAAAAATCATGCAGGTCAAGAGCTTCAGTTAATGTTCACATCAAACATCAGAATGAAGAAAAAAAGTGTGATCTCTCTGACTTTTCCAGTTACGGTCCACAAGACTCACAAGATTAGAACCTTTATAAGGCCAGTCCCATGCCATGTATCTCTGACACCACTGCTCTAGCTTTTAACTTAACCAGAAACGCAACAATATTCAAAAATCTGACAAAAATCTCTTGTGATGATGGCTAATTAACAATAAAATTCAATTTCATTCTGTAGAAATGAGATTGCAAGAGATAAGCTGCTTGATTTATAGTGGACATTCTATTTTTATTTTTTTTGCAAATCCAGCCATGGTTTCAGTCCATAGCCACTCTATAGCTATATCCGTTCCATTATCAGGAAAGGTATGCAACCCCACCCCTAGACCCATTTCTAACTTCACCCCTCTAAACTTCATACATGTTCATATAAATTGAGTCATGTGAATTGTTATGAATTTGTGGAAACCATGTTGGCTTAATTAAAGTAAACAAGATTTTGGTTTACAATTACACATTTCTCACTTTAGTTAAACCTATTCCTCACATTCTTTAAGAATTCCTTAAGAAAATGCTGTTTTTTTAACTGACCCTACTGTTTTCAGTCTAATATTAAGTGTTTAAAATGACTGTGTAATCCATGCCATGATGAATTGAGGCTGTTGAGAGCAAAGCTAGTCCTACCCAGTATTAGTATGATGTTCCTAATAAAGGGGCTGGTGAGTGTATATCAAAACATATATAAAAAAATGTTAGTATAGTGTACATAAGAAATCTCTTGCCTTTGTTAAAGCCGGCTTCAGCTGCCAGCTCTGACAGATTAATTGCAGTCATGTTTTGGGGTGTGTGTGTGTGTGTGTGTGTTTGTGTGTGTGTGTGTGTGTGTGTGTGTGTGTGTGTGTGTGTGTGTGTGTGTGTGAGAGCTAATCTGAATTTAGAAATGTGTGTGCATGAGTATCAAAATAAGTGAATACATGTATTCTGATAATATCTAATAATCGGATTATAATATGGGTACATTTGGACTCTGTGGAGTGATTTGTGCTCGTTAAAGAGCTACTACTGCTGTGAGACAAATTACTACAAATTGTGAATTTTCACTTTACAGCATAACAAAGAGACCCTGTGGAGCTTTGCTTCTCTCTCTCTTGCTCTCTTTCTCTCTCTCTCTCTCTCACACACACACACACTTTTCTTTCTTCTTAATATAGAACCTGTCAGGTGTTTCAAATGTTGCCAACAAATACACTTTTTCCTTTCTCTATTAAAGAATAACACATCATACTCTTTGTCCATTTATAGTTACTGTTAATATTGTGGAACATTAGGAAAGCAAGTTAACACTCACATTATAGCAGCTATAAACACTCATTCCATAACCAGCCTCTCTTTTTCATTTAAAGCATTTGGCAGACAGCCTTATACAGATTGACTTACATTTACCAATCTCATTTATACAGCTGAGGGTTAAGGGCCTTGCACAAGATTTGAACTTATGACCTTCTGAGCAGTAGTCCAACATCTTAACCACTGAGCTACCCCTGACTTTTTTATGTTAGCAAGACAAAAAATAGCAGTTTTGTTATGTTACCAAGAAACCACAAAATCTTAAACTCCTCTGTTCTGAAGACTTCCCAATGTCAGAAAACTTAAAGTTACAGCTTTACTTCTGACTGTTACAAAGTGCTGACACTGGAGACTCCTTCCATAAATGAAAAATAACCACCTCCTTACAGAAAACTTCAGTATTTCAATTATACATATCTTAAACTGTTTATGTGGAACTGTTATTATAGAAACAATAACGTATTAGTTATTTTAAGTGCATTAACATAAATATTAATATAATGTGCATTGATATAATCTATATTAAGTTCATTATTATAAACCTGTGATTTGCAGCAGCACTGCTATCAGAACTGCTGTTATCTAAAATTAATCGACATCTTCTGACCAATCACAACCCAGAATTCAATAGAGCTGTGGTATAATGCATAATACGTGACTCTGTATAGTGAAATGCTATTGGTGCATTACTGAGCAGATTATTTAAAAGATATCGAAAATAATTATAGAAAAGCAGGAATATGACAGAAAGAATTAACCACAAAACAAATAAGCTAGGTTATGAAGAATTCGAATTACGAACATGATTTGTAAAATCTCATCTAGCTCTGAAACGGTTACTATTTATTCTCTCTTCCTGCTTGTGAACAGACACATCTTGTGTAGTGCCAAAGGTGAGAGAGAGAGTGAGGAAAGAGCAAGGTTTAAGGCAGGAGAGCATGATTTATGGCCAGCCTGAGCAGAGAATGCTCTTTTATGTACCTAATCCTGCCTGGGAAAGTTGGTATACATGATAGAAAGTTGTCAGGTCCATGTAGATAGGGCGAACAAAACAAGGCTGGGATTGTGTGTTTTCCCTGCTGTCAATTTGCTCCCAGGCTATAATGCTGTTTTCCCATGCTTGCCAAGGCCTGGACGTTTGCTCAGCCATCTCGCAATTGGGTGTTAATGCCTGTTTAGTTATGTCACCCCAAACTGTGGAAGAGCAGCTGAGGCACCTCTGTCTCGCTTCTCTCAAGCCTGAACTGTTTCCATTGGGAAATTTTGGATGAGGAGTTAACAAGAGGTCAGTGAGGAAAGGTTTAGGAATCTGCTGCTCCTTACAATGTCATACGAAGGAATTTAACCAGCGACTGGGTCACATTGCTTCTTGATGGGCCTGTTCTGCAGTAGGGTTTTGCTATGCTTAGTGTAGTAGTGCAAAAACGGTGTACAGAAGACAAAATCATCAAGTGTCATTTGATAAAGTGTCTTTTTTGAATCAAGACAAATCCTGGCCTTTTGAATACTGCCAATCTAAAACTATGACTTGTCTATAATGTTTATATTCAGAGCAGTTACACAAACATGTTTCTTATTCTGTGCTGATGAAAAGACAGCAATTCAGAAAATAACTCCAGGTCAATACTGATTTTCTATGAATGTATAGCAGTGTGTGACAGGAATAGACCTCCAGTTATAATAGGTCTGTGTATCTCCCCAACCCTAAGACACTAAGACGACGGCTCTCTGGAGGCTTGGCTCTTGACCCTGGTCGGTGTCTCAGAGCACCGTAATCACCCTCATTTCTGAGGGAATCGAATCCAGTGTAAACAATGAGCTTGATGCCTCATACGGATGCTCGTCACACACTCAGAGACTCTTTCACCCTGATGGGAGGCCCCTCCAGAGCCACATAGGGCTTTCAATAGAAAGCGATTTCACTATTCTGTCCGTTCATTAACAGAGTGACTTCAGCTGCACTTTGTGTTGGATTTTGGCCACCTGTCCATTAGGTTGCAATATAAAATCAATAAATTCTGAGAGACTAAGCATACACTAAGTGTGCTAAATGAATAAACTGATGAGAAATGATCATATCTTGCATTTAAAGTCAGAATCATTTAGCGATGACCACTGCATTTTAGGGCAGTTATACAGTATATCAGTATACCTAAACATAGCAATAAAGGGTAAAAATCTTAAAAAGTTGAATAAATAAATAAATAAATAAAACTTTAAAATGGGGGAAATGTAAATGGTATTTGGGGTAAAATGAACTAAACAGAAAGAAAGAAAGAATACTGTATGTGTAAAGACATACAACTTTGCCTTTGACCTTGCATTCTTTACTACAAACAAACAACATCAGTTTCGACCGGTTTCCTGTTCGGTTTATTGACTGACCACAGACCAGTGCTGTACGTCCATTGTGTTAAATGGCTTTTCATTTTTTTTATTGGCAGGCCAGCGACTGAGATGTTTTACTGCAGCTCTTTAAAGTTTAACAGCTCAGGGCATCCATGCTGTGTTAAATGGACACTTATAAAATCAAAAAAAAATGAAATAAAAATCAAAGTGAGATGGGAAAACCTCGAACAAAATGGAAAGTAACACCTCACACACATTAACCCCAGGGAATTAATTGGTAGTAATGGGGTGGTGGTGTTATGTTGTGTGAAGTGTGCTTATGATAAAGATTGTGGTTAAAGATTGCAAGGCTGGTAAGCTCTCACAACATATCAGATATATTTACATTCACTTTATACAACACAAAATAAATAAAACGTTAAACAAAAAAATTCCAGACTAGTTTTTCTAAATGCTTTTTAAGTATAAAGGCAACCAAACAGATTGCATATGATTCTCTGTACAAGATTGTCTGGACTTCACTAAAATCCCCCACGAAACCTATTTATTATTGATCCTTCCAAAAGTAAACGTCACCTATTTTATCTAGTACATAGATTTAAATAAAAAGTCAAACTGATCTGACTGGAAGCCCCATGCATGTAATGAACTATTTTCAGGGTTTGCTGATTCGTAGTGTCTGAAAACCTAGTGGAGAAAATCCAGTGCATTCTTATACTCTCACAATGCACTGTGATATGTAACATACAAATAATCTACCCTAAAGGCCATGAAATACCCATAATGCATGGCCTTGTTTGGTTTGATTTTCAGACTAATAAATGCAAATAGTTGCGTAATTGTTTCATTAAGTCATTTCTATAATTACATCTATAATTACATTCTATAATTATATAAATACATCGGTTTATAGTAAGCTGAGTTACTTTATTGTCCTCAGGTATGATGCAGATCAAATAATAGTGTGTAAAGCAAGTTAGTAAACACTGTGCATGTTTATGAAAAAGAGAAGTGCAGAGTACAAAATCAATTATGTTAGTCACCAATTTTGTTCCTTATAACAGTGCTCTATGAAGTGCTACTAATTTCCAAAAGGAGGGCAGAGTGAGAGGGGGGTGATTTTCAATACATTATGCCTCAGTTATGAAACTGTATATGAGCAAATTTATTTGTAAATAATTCACAGGAGCGTTTACACAAGAAATATCATATTACTGTAAATTCAGTTGGTTGGGAAAGATGTTCATATCGTAGGTTTTCCTCCTGAATTTCCTACTGAGTATAAGGAGAGTCATAACATGAGCCCCGATTGATTGCCTTCAAAGTGGCAATGAGTTAAAGTGATTTTATATACGGATTACGCTGTGAAGTTGTTTCAGTTACACACACAAATTTTAATGAACGTTTTGTGAAATTCAGTCATTTCGTTTTAATGACTTGAAAGACAGAAAGACAGCAATCCAAAACAAATCCATGCAATAAAACAAATAAGACTAGCCAATCAATGAGGACAAAAGTAATGACACTTGATAAAAGGTGGAAGAGTTCATGTGTGTCTGTGGTCGCTGACATGTTACAATGGCTGAGCTGCTTTACTGGAAGATTTAGAGCACGTCACACTCAGGAGGTCTTCTTTCACCATTTAGTTGTCATTTAGTCATTTTCAGCTGTTTGTGATCTCTGCCTTTTATGGAATTCTGCAGGTGTGACTAAATGTAAATCAGTTTTCTCCTGAATGCGCTTGGTAATTTATGGCTGATTATCAACATATAAGTAGGAAGAAAATCAGATCAAGAAAATCAAGAACTTTTATAAATCTGGCATTTACACACAACTTTACTAAAAGATTGATAAATGAGGTCCAATAAGAGACATGTACATTTAATACATAGGGTACCTACTGTATACAGTCTGAGCAGTGTGCTAGGCTAAAATACAGCCAGTCATTTAACATTTTCACTGCAATATAAACCTTTCTGAAAAATGACGACTGAATATAAGGATCCTAACATGGTGCGTTTGAGTTCTTGTCTCTATTGTTTGCTGAAATATTCATCGCTATGTCATGACTGTGCATGTTGAGACTTAAGCACTGATTAAATATACAGCAGAACAACTTTGTCAGCAGACAATTTAATTAGTGCTCCTCCTGATTAAAATGTTTCCTCTTTTAAAAGAATTTCAGCCTTTTACATGTACACTCGGCTAATTCGAGAATTAAATTAAAGGCCCAGTGATGTTGATGGTGAACGACCTCAGGTGCAACATTTGACCTCTGACTTTTGACAGAAGGACATACACATCTGGGATGCTGGGACACATGATGAGACAGAGACGAGAGAGCCAAGAGGTCAGAGCAATGCACTTACGCCCTGCCTCCTCTGTCATTCTGCTTCAGTCTGCATGGGGCTGTGTCCTTTGATTTGGCATTCAGATCAATAGTTTTTCAAAGATTGACTTCATAAGTAGGTCATAAGAAGCATTTCAGATATTAGCGCTGGCTAGAAAGAGGCTTCTCCAGAGTTCATGCTCTGGCCTCTTACTTAAACTTTCACCCAAGCAATAAAACAGAAAAAAATACACATGAATCATCCAAATTTAATAGAGGGCTGTAGAAAAAGAGAGACAAGGTGGATGAACAAGCCAATATTGCCAAAAAGAGAGACAAGGTGGATGAACAAGCCAATACAAGCCAATACTTTGATAGACCTACAAATAGTACACAGGATGATACCGAATATCAATGAAAAATACATTTAATTGTATATATTTCAGCCTCCTAATTGCACAGACATGCTGATGTGGGTTTTAGACACACTGCAACTTCCTGTCATTTATAAACAAGAGCTAAATTTCACAGAACAGAACGTCATTTATGGATGATACTATATCTTACAACTGGAATCACTTTTTTGCCGTAGTGAAGTTTGGTATAACTCCGCCCCTACACCAAATTCCCACCTCCCAAAGTCTGAAGGAGGGATTGTATTGAAAAACAGGAAGTGATGTAGATGAAAATAAAGTTCCACTTTGAATTTCACTGCAAAAATGCTTAACATGTGAGAACAGCATTATTATAAGCTAAGTTACCTCATATTTTTACATTATGACATTTTTATAACATAATTATTAGACAACACAGTCCTAAAGATTTTTACAGGGTTTTTTTGTTGTTGTTGTTGCTTGTTTGTTTGTTTAAATTTGTCATAATTCATTAGCAGATAAAACTGCTAAAAAAAAAAAAATCTGGCAATAGGATAAGAAATTGATACCTCTAAATTTGTTAAATTGGCTAGAAATTTGTTTTAACATGATATAATAAGGAATGGGGAGCATGGTGGCTTAGAGGTTTGCACGATTGCCTCACACCTCCGGGGTTGGACATTTGAATCTTGCTCTGTGTGTGTAGAGTTTGCAGGTTCTCCCAGTGCTTTGGGGGTTTCCTCTGGGTACTCCAGTTTCCTCCCCCAGTCCAAAGACTTACGTTGTAGGCTTCCAAATTGTCCATTGTGCCATGCAATGGGCTATGTGATCAGCAAATCAGCGATGCGTCAATGATTGCATTTTTTTAAATTGACAACACATCATATTTTTATCTGTTTATAGTTAGTGGCTATAATCAGTTATTCCCTCACCAGTTCCTCCTTTCCCCCCTTACATTTAATAAGAAAAAAACACAGTTTGTCATGTTACTGAGTACTTTTCTGTGTCAGAAACCTAACAGTACAGCTTTACCTCTGACTGTTACAAAGCACTGACACTGGACACTCTTTCCATAAATGTTAAATAAGTGTCTCCTTACAGAAAGCGACACTATATTAAAGATTACATGTTTTAATCCACTTGAATTAATATAAAGCTGTGATTTGCAGTTGCACTACTGTCAGAGGTTCTGTAACAGCCTTCTGACCAATCAGAATGGATTATTCTATAATAAGCTAATAATAGGAATTATCAGGTAAATTTGTCTATGTGCAAGATGTTACCATTTGTTAGGAAAACATCTGGGGCTGTTTTAATTGTGTACTTATGCAATTTTATTTAAAAAATAAAGAGGTTAGTTTAACAATGTGATTTGGTGCAAGCGAATAAAGCTTTTGTGTGTTTTTTGTTTGTTTACATTTTTTTACTTTTTAGACTTTGACTATATTTGGGTGCACACTTTAAAAATGACGGTACCAGAAAAAGGTATAAAAGAACCATTTCTGGGTGCTTAAAGAAAAAATTTAAACATTTTTTTGTTGCCACAATAAATGACAGAGATTCTTCAAATTAATGGAAACATCTACAGTGAAAATTTTAGTTTTCTGTGATACCAACAAAAATCGATAAGATCATTGAAAGATTGTTTAGAAACAAACAGAAGAACAGTTCTCTTTTTTTGGAAATGCTCTAAAAACATTTTGCCTCCTTTAGTTTCAAGGGTGTAAGTGTAATTTATTTTTATTAAGATTTTTTTTCAGACAATTAAAAGAAAGATGACTCTGAAACTTAGAAACTCTTAGAAAAAAGAGGTCTAGATAGAATCTCACAATATAGTGAAATTCCATCGCTCAAAGACATGTGGAAAATTATATTTCTGCTGAAGTGTCGTGATAATATTCCAATATTTTATAGTTTATAGTTTTTCATTAGGCTAATTTTTTAAGGCTGATACCCAGAATGCACTGATGATCCAGTAACACTCTCTCTCTCTCTCTCTCTCTCTCTCTCTCTCTCTCTCTCTCTCTCTCTCTCTCTCACTATTGAGTGAGTTGTCGCTCTATAATGGAGTGACAAGATGGGGACAGACTCCTCCCTCCCACCATCCCAATCCTAAAGCACATTTGGGTAATATTCCAGGGTGGCCCCTGTTTATCATGTGATGCATTCGCGGGT
>JANDJT010000081.1:19498087-19522729 GCA_024331685.1 Stegophilus panzeri | reverse complement strand
TAATGGCTGTGTGTTGAGTTATTTTGAGGGGACAGCAAATTTACACTGTTACACAAGCTGTACACTCACTACTTTAGATTGTAGCAAAGTGTCATTTCTTCAGTGTTGTCACATGAAAAGATATCAAATATTTCCAAAAATGTGAGGGGTGTACTCACTTTTGTGAGATCCTGTATTAAAAAAAATTTATCTGAAGCGCATCTGAATCTCTTCTAATGTACAACCCTGCCTTCACCAGAGTCCGATTACACAGAATAACACCAGACTGTGTGCTGAGAGGGAAAAAGTGATTCAGCTTCAAGACGGAGCTACAATTATTTCCGTCACTGTTTGTCCACGACCATAGATAGCCGTGTCAAAGTGTGTCATCTATTAATTAATGCCATGCTGCCTGGCTGTAATAACTAACGTAGTACATGGTGATTACACATCAAATTATCCTCGACACTTTACTGCACCTTTAGCTACACCACATGCTTAAAATGTTGATTTGAGCCTAAATAAGGTTCTCCTCATAACCCCATTTCTCACATGGCTCATAAAGCAAGAAATCTGCATTTTTACAAGGGCTTTATTTGCATGGTTTAGCCCAATTACAAGAGGCGCACTTATACCAGATGACCATGTCAAAAGAATATGAAAGCCTGCGTAAACTGTCAATTCTGTCTGCAAAACACGTCGTTGTGTACAAGACCCTCAATTATTGAAAAATAGGTGATCAAAATTCAGCAATAAAACACATCAGACCATTGTAGTTCAAATGTTGGAATTTATTTACATTTACTCCCGAGCCATGAGTTTCTGCTTCTTCAGCTTCTTCTGGGAAACCTGCAAACAAAGTTAAAGCGGAATCAATTCATCATTACCAAGAAGTGAGCACCAGGAGTAGAACCAGCACATTTATGCTGGTTTTTATAGTTATGCTAATGACAAAGTAATAGGAGTGTACAGCTGGAGTAGCAGGCAGCTCAGGTAACGGAGATTCTTTTCATCGTTAATCCAAAGGTGCCCAAAGATGTCATCATTGCAGCCCAAAAGAGGAAAGGGAAAAGAAAAGCATATACGTGTACCTTTTTCTTCTGAGAGACTTCCTCCTCTGGTTTGGGGACAATCTGTTCCTTCTCAGTGAGGATCATCTCAATGTGGCAGGGGGAGCTCATGTAGGGGTTGATGCGTCCGTGGGCACGGTAGGTACGCCTGCGCATCTTCGGGGCCTTGTTCACCTGGATATGCTCAATCACCAGAGAGTCCACATCCAAACCCTGGGTGAGGAGAGCCAAGAGTCAACTTACTGATACAAAATACGTCAGAAAATGACCATTTCTTAGGAAAACAGAAATCCTCTGTGAAACTGCGTGCACACTGTTTGTCGCCCTTTGATTGTGAACCATTTAGCATGAGACACAGCGAGTTTGGTTTAAATCATGATCCGAATGAAGTGAAGTGTGCCTACGATGAAGTACATCGTCACTGGGATTCATTCTAACTTGATGGATTTTGTGCAATTCACAAGTGAGCTAAGTATCAGTTATGAGGAAACATTACTGAATAAATAATTCATCTGAAAAATAAAAATCACAAATAACAGATTAGAAGAGAATCTGAGAACACTTACACGTACAGTGTATAATCAATTTGAAAAGATCCCTGGTGTCTAAGGTTTTCTCATCCTTTCACAACGTTGTCTCATTCTGACAAACGAATACGCTGTATGCATACGGCCGTACAGGCACCCCAGAAGACATTTGACTTTTTGGTTCAGCAAATTATATGCAGTGTGAAAGCAAACAAAAAGAATAAATTTCACTGGTTCAGAGTAATAGGAGTGACAGTACCCTTAGGCACTCAAAGATTCTGCCAACATTGGATTTGACCAATCAGTGATCTGCACCGTTTCTAGCTCTGCACACATCTCTCCTTGGTTAAATTCATGAACCGTAACAGTAGAGATGTGTTTAGTTACAAGCAATGTAAAATAAATAGAAGTGATCAACTACGTTAACCTCACAGTTGTAAGCTGTTACACCGCCGTTTAAGAAAAATATTTAAGTCATGGCTCTGCGTGTAATCAAGTACCTTCAGTTCAGCATTGCTCTCTGCATTTTTCAGCATGTGGAGGAGGAACTCTGCGCTTTTCTTAGGCCATCGTCCTTGAGTCCAGTTATGTTGCTTGGCCTAAAAGGAGCGCAAAGACACATTTACAGCTCTGCAACCAGAGTTTAGATCTCATCACTTTCTTAAAAACACTGCAGGTTGCTCAGATTAATAAAGTTGTTTTCATGGAGAATTCCAAAGGTGTCCTAAGATCGTCATCATTGCAACCCGACTACATTCAGCATGAGAACGATAATATTTATTTTAAAAAAAATAAAATAAAAATAAAAAACAACCCACGATTCGGAACATAATTTAGAATTTTTGTAAGCTTTAAGGACAATATACACCAATCATTTCATTCTGGAAATGGAACAGTTTTGTGGCATGAACACATCAACGGGGGGGAGAGAAAGAGAATTTAATAAATCCAGTGATTACACTGGTTCAAAGCAGTTTTAGATTACAGAGACACACAGCATCTGTACTTTTCTGTTCACAAGCTTCAGGATCCTGAAGGCTGTAATCTGATTAGCTCAACTTGCTTCCATGTATACAGAAGTAAGCAAGAACCTGGTGTTTGCTGAGAAGCTACAGGAAACAGTCAGGTCTGCCCTGTCAGTCAAAGGGCCTCCTATTAAACAGGCAGTTCTTGCCCGCGTTTATCACCTGTATTTACCCATCATAGATTTATCTAATAAACTAGATACAAATCTACCTAAGGCAAAAATGGCGGCATTAATCAGATACTGACTACTGCATTTACCTCCTTCATTGATAATATCCAAACTTGCGTACTAGCCCAGAGCTGTGCTAGAACCCCAACTTACATATTCAACTGAGAATCTGAATAAACAGTGTTTACCGTGGAAACTAAATGAGAAGTTGCATGTTATGTAATTTTTTAAATGCATTTGTGACCATATGATGCTTAACTTGAAAGAACATCAAAACAAAAAGTTAGCAGGTCACTAATAGTACAGCTAAACTAGGAAATGTTAAGTGATGCATCAGCTTTCCCAACAGAAAGAGTGTGTCCTACAGCAGCACGGCTTATTTCCCCAAACTCCACCCACATATGAACAGATGGATATACAGACTTCACTGAGCAGCACAATTACCCTATAAGAGTCCTTAATACTAATTCTGGCTGTTTCATATACACAACAGACAAGATTGTTTTACATTTGATATGTTATAACAGGTTTATAAGCTGTACACAGGTTACAATGACTCTACAGGTGAGGAAAAAGCAAGAAACCGTAAGCTTACCTGTGCACAGCGGCCAACACCCCCATTGTAACGGCGGAAGGGAACACACTGGTGCTTGACCACGACGTCTTTCAGGTACTTGGTGGCTTTGCGAATGTGCATGCCTTTGATGGCCTGAGCCGTCTCACGGGTGTTCTAATGGGGGGGGGAGACAGGAGAAGAAAAAAAAACCCACACATCAAACCAAAACTGACAACTAACTAACTGCATTCCACAGGGAAACAGCTGCTCAGAATGTTAAATTCTTTTCATTATTAATCCAAAGGTGTCCTAAGAAGTCATCACAGCAGCTGGTGGATTCATACACAACGATGGAAAGAAAATAGAAACAAAAATACACCAGGCCTTGATATATAGGGAAATTAAGTGATAATGTGGTTTATAAATATGTAGAACACCTGTTAACACAGGGGTTCTCAGCCAGTGTTTGACCCCAAATTAAAGTCTCAAATTTAAAACGCACCACATGCTTTGTTCATATTCTGCATTTCATGCTACATTTTCATTAGCGTAAAGACCGTTCTACACAAAAGCATCTTGGCTCACATGTCGGGGCACGAAGCATACATTTCTGTGCTTTCTTGCATCTGATAAAATTAAATATACCGAACAAATATTTGTAATGCATTATAAAACACACTACCACTGTACATGTGGTACAATAATTTGTGTAGTTCCTGATGTAAAGGCCACAGAATTTAACACGACTGCAGTAAAGTTTTACCTTGAAGTGGACACGAAGGTTGGAGCCCCGCGCCTTGCATGCTGTTGGGGAGGTAAAAAATAAAATAAAAAAAATAATAAACCATGTTAAAACGTAGTAACTTTATTAAGCTGAAAAACACAAAAACAAACTATACACTCACACTTAGTCGGGTTCTCGGGGTCGAGCGAGTAGCGGACCATTTCTGCAGGTCTGTGGAGGAAGTGAAATGAAATCCTTGAATCATTTATTTAGTTGATTATGAATGTTGGGATTGTACAGCAAAAATACAAGGTTGCTCAGATTGATTGGGTTGTTTTCATGCTTATTTCCAAAGGTGTCCTAAGATGGTCATCATTGCAACCTGTAATACTTTAAAGGATGCTAGAGACAGCTGATTTACAGAATTAAAAAGAAAAAAAAAGAAAAAAAGCAAACATTACAGTTAGTACTGGATGATCAGGTCAATCACTGAGGACACTCTTCATTTTTTTCATTTAATTGCTACTTTAAGACAATTTCGTCCATGATCCATGATAGCTAATTCTCATCTACAAGTCATTCAGGTGAATTAAAGACACACCAAACTATTCAAAAAATTACAGACTGAGGGCCAAAATAAATATTTACCACCGCAATGGGTTTAAAAACAGGCCACAACTACAGGCTTATCATTTTAATGCTAAGTTATACCGAAGTGCATGTAAGTTAGCATGAGGCTCTTGAAGGTGGTATAATTCATTATGGTGGATGGGTTTTCAACCAACATTAACAGAATATTAACATTAACATTAACAAGCAAACAGACATTACCAAACTATAAGTCTTTATCGTGTGCTACTGCTCCTTTGCTAATTGTAACCGTGGCCAATATGGCAGCACCGATACACCGAGACCACTGCGACATTTTCTCACAAAAATCACTCAATATACAGGTTCATAATCACAAATGTTATCAAGGACAGACCAAATAAACACGCAAGTTTAAAATTCAAACTTAAAACTTTAGGATGATAAAGATATCGAGTGGATAATGTTGTACTTTGTGATGACAGCCAGTTCTAAAGCACTTACGTTCTCAGGCCGCAGAAGGGAAGAGGAAGTGCAAAGCATGCTGGGAAATCAAATCGATGTTCCGTCTTCTTCGGCGCATATAACCGCGCTTTAAACGCCACAGCGACACTTAGCGGTTAAATACTGTCACAACTAAAAACTATTATTATTATTATTATTATTATTATTATTATTATTATTGCTATATAATTACACGTATATTAGTATATCTGAAGACAATATTCTAAATATTTACAGTCTGAGACCACATCTTGGATTTTATTATTTATTTGTTTGTTTGTTTGCTTGCTTGCTTATTTATTTATTTCAAATTGTAAATAAACAATGTTTTCGAATTTTGAAATATCTAAAATAAAGAAAGTAAATGATCAATATCTTAATCATTTGAGGGCTTTTAATATGTCACTTTCAAGGAATTTGAATGACTCCACCTTACTCACTGCAGGGCTGTTGATTTCCAATGGGGTGCTGAGGAGGTGGGTTCTTGTTAAATTCAACCACCATTTTTTTGTGTACTGAGCTCCAGGTTGTTCTCAGTACACCATGAAACCAGATGGGCCACTTGTCTCTTACAGGCAGACTCATCATTGTTGCTAATGAGGCAAATTATAGTTCTTTCGTCTGCAATTTTTGTCAGTTTGATGAAAGGGTTGCTGGATGTGCTTTCATTGTTGTACAAGGAGTACAGGAGAGCCGAGAGCACACAGTCTTGTGGAGTGACAGTGCTGATGGATAGGGGTTCTGACTGGTCGAGTCCCAGCCACATAAACTGTCTCTTGTCTGTTAGGAAGTCAACAATCCCCTGGCAGATGGAGGGGTCCACACTCAGTTGTAGCAGTTTGCTCTAGAGTCATTCTGACACAACTGTATTAAAGGCAGAGCTGAAGTCCACAAACTTGACTCTGGCATAGGAGCCTAGTGATCCAGATAACTGACGACATAATATAGATTCAGGTTGACTGCATCATCAGCTGAGTGACTTGCCCTATAAGCAAACTGCATTGAGTCAAGAATGTGGTCAGTGACAGACTAGTAGATAGATAGACAGTCAGTTCAACAATACAGACTTCATATAAAAACTATAATGCACTTCCCTTAACTTTCCCACTATCTATTGTTACCTAGATGAGGATGGAGTTACCTTTTGAGTCTGGTTCCTCTTAAGGCTTCTTCCTTATATCATCTTAGAGAGTTTTTCCTTGCCATCATTGCCACCGGCATGCTCAATAGGGATAACTTCACACATTTAAAATCTGTATCCTGTGTTTATATGCTTCTGTAAAGCTGCTTTGAGACAATGTCCATTGTTAAAAGCGCTACACAAATAAAATTGAATTGAACTGAATTGAATAATAGAGTTTTTCCTCTCCTTTTTAGATCTTCGAAAATAATATGCATGTCATGCATAGGGTAGGCTACTGATATTGCAAATATGACTTCAAAACACAGACACAGCGTTCTTATTTTGGGACTTTTGGACTGCTATGTCTTGCACTCTAATCAGTATTTTTATCTAATCAAATCTACATATCCCTGCTTGGCTTGAGGATAGGCATCCTGAGTTTGAAATATATTATTTAAAACATTGAAAAATAATGTTTAAAAAACTGTAAAAACTGTGCACCTTCAAGAAAACTCCAGGATTTAGCCTACTGGTTTGATTTTAAACAGATTTACTGGAAAATGTAATTTCCTGATTTAGACACTAGATGGGAGCAAATGACAAACTCAAAGCAATAAGAACATCAAATTTCATTTTAGGTGCAGTAGCGTATTATTAATCTGTTAGAGGTGTCATTAGCCTTTAGGGGGGAATTCAAGTATATACCATTTGAGTAAATGCCACCGACAGGTGAAGCTATTAGAGAATGAAACGTAACACAGAAACTTCATTATATTTATTAAAAATAAATAAATAAATAAATAAATAAATAAATATATTTGTTTTAATATTTGCTACTGCTTTTGAGTTTGTTGGTTTGGCTTCTCGGCTGAAAAAAAAAACAAACTATGAGAAACCATTAGACATTTCTAATGGTTCCTAAGAGTTTCTGGTCGTCTGTAGTTTAGTGTCTGGTAGTTTAATGGAGTGTGTTACCTCTTGGTTTCTATTGGCTTATTGCATGGGTTAGAGTGACATCTGATGAGTTGAATCATATATGTTAGAGCAGAGGAAACAGGAAAAAGTGCAGAACAGGGAGTACACCAGGACCAGGGCTAGGAACCAGTGGCTGAACCTGTGGTCAAATTTTAATCTTATAGCAAGAGAAGGTCCTTTTGAATGGGGAGTCCCATTATGTGATGGAAACCATTAGAGATTTTTCTAATGGATTGTAATTGTCGGGGGGGGGGGGGGGGGGGGGGTCCCTCCATATTTGTGCAACATCAGTTGCACATGTATTTTTTTTCTTTTTGTACAGATCATTGATTTAAATTATTAGTGAGACTAATAAAGATAGCTTATAGTTTGTTTTGCTTTTTTTTCTTTTTCTCTTCCAATGTAATTACTTTTTTTCAACATCTGAGCTATACATTAGTTTTAATAGTAATATGAGTTTTAGACTCTGTGTGAGTGAGTCAGCGTGACACACAGGGCCTGTCTGCATATTTTATAAATTGCAGTGCAACTGAAGATCCGTCTTAGCACGCATCTCTGCCTGTTTGTCCTACATCTCGGACTGGATGAAGGAACACCACCTTGAGTTCAACATGGCAAAAATGGAGCTTTTCAGCATCCCTGCTTGCCACTCAATCTACCACAACTTCACCGTACTGCTATAAGCACAATCACACTCAACCCAACCAGGACAGCCAGAAACCTTGGGGTGACATTCGATGACCACTTTACAGACCACATTTCCACAATTGCACCATCCTGTGGGTTCATTCTTCATAACATCAAGAAAACCAGACCCTATTTCACTGATCAGGCCATACTACTGCAACGCACTACTCCTGAACCTCCTTGCCATCCATCAAACCCCTTCAGTTGATTCAGAATGTAGCAGCACGCCTTGTTTTCAACCAGCTAAAAAGGACCCATGTCACACCCCTCTACATCTCCCTCCGCTGGCTTCCTGTAGCCGCCCTGATCAAATTCAAGGCCTTGATGCTCACGTTCAAGACCTTGTCTGGAACAGCACCCCCCTACCTCAACACTCACCTTGATGTTTATGTTTTCTCATGCAACTTGTGATCAGTTAATGACCGGAGCCTGGTAGTGCCTACTCAGCGAGGCATGAGGTCCCTTGCCAGAACCTTCAAACTGACTGAATGAACTTCCAATCACAATCTGGACAGCATAATCCATCACTATCTTCAAAAAACGGTTAAAGATACATCTCTTCTGTGAACACTTAACTTGGCACATTTTAAAACATTTTATATTTCTCAGTTTTTATGATTATGATTTGCTGGGGGGGAGCACTTTGGCTTAGTGATTAACACATTTGCCACAAACCTCCAGGGTTGAGGGCTCGATTCCCGCCACAGCCCTGTGTGTGCGGAGCTTGCATGTTCTCCCCGTGCTTCTGGGGTTTCCTCCAGGTACTCCGCTTTCCTCCCCCAGTCCAAAGACATGCATTGTAGGCTGATTGCCATGTCCAAAAGTGTCCATACTGTATGAATATGTGTGTGATTGTGCCCTACAATGGATTGGCACCGTGTCCAGGGTGTCCCCCGCCCTGTGCCCCATGCCCCCTGGGATAGGCTCCAGGTTCCCTGCGACCCAGTAAGGATAAGCGGTACAGTAAATGGTTGGATGGATGGATGGATGGATGGATGGATGGATTTGCTTGGGAAAGTTTGTAACTACACTATTCAGCCACTAGATGACAACAAAGTACACACTCAATACAGACCCGTATAACCTCGGCGCCGCATAGACTGCTGGATCTTACGTCAACGTCGCCGCCATATTTGTCTGGGCAACAGTAATAAGCCTCAGCTTACATTATAGTTATATATATATATTCTCAATTAAATTGCCCATAATCGAGATTTACATCTATATTGCCGTTTTTCTCCAAACCGACTTTTATGACAAGCTCCTCGTGAATCTTACTGTAGTTAGTTGGCTAGTTAACTTTTCTCACACTCTGAAGGTTTCCCAAAGACAGACAGTTGAGGAGGAAGTGGGAAGTAGTTGTAAGAAGGGAAGGTTTGAGTGAGCACTTCAAGCCAGAGGACTTTGACAGGAGAGGTCAGACTGTCAGAATTAAAGATGGCGGTAAACCATCTGTCCACAGTTTCCCCACTCATCTCCAAACAGTATGTATATCGACAGGCTATAATGATTTGATAGGTTGTCATTTATTATTATTATTATTATTATTATTGTTATTATTATTATTATTATTTTCACATAAATGTTTTACTGCTGTAACTGTAAATGTTTTACCGGATCCATAAATGATTATCTTATAATTATATTTGTAATTATCTCATTTTGGAGTATATCTGTATCCTTTTATTGCTAAAAAAAATATAGAATGCAGACTGACTGCCAGTGTCTCACTATTTGATTTGTATTTGCCAATTTTGTTGCATTTTCTCAATGATGGTCAATTCTTAGTACTTAAATATGCACTATTTCGATTTATTTCTTTATTTATTTTTCAGTCTTTCAAAGTGAACATGCTGTGTTCTGACCCGGAACACAAGAAAAGCTAACATGATGGGGTTGAAGACAGAAAAAGTCATTTCCACGAAGGGAAAAAAAACTTCATGCACATTTCGTGTATATTAAATCATATAACATTAGAGACGTTTAAGAAAAATAAGCCGAATCTATGCTTGGCAAGCGTGAGTTTTCACAATACTTTATTTGTACTCCATGTAGATCATAAACCATTGAAATTGGTTGAGAAATGTAAACGATGATTTTTATCCAAAAAAACTGGAGTGCCCCTGTTTACTTGTATTAGTTTGTAGGGCAGTCTTGTCCGGATCAATATGGCAGACAAGTTGATGTATTGCAGCAACGGGCCAAAGTAGCCAATGAGTCATCTATGTATTAATATGTCTATGTGTATAATGCTCAGACAAATTATTTATTACATAGGCCTATATGTTAGGAGAATCATTAGGCTTTAGGATGGGCTTTAGTTATAGGTTGCCATGTGAGTAAGCATTTTAGCTGTTTTTCGACTGTCTTTATATATTTTTAAAGTGGTTAACTTTCATTTTGCTCATGATGATGATCTCCTACTGGGACAACGATGATAATCTTAACCTAATGTGACTATTATGATGGATGATCAGATATGTGGCTGATCAGTCATGTACGTACTTACTTAATCCTCTTTGTCCCGTGTGAGACATAAGGCCACAAGTGTCTCACACGCAAGATCACTCATATAATCTGTTATATTTTATGCCCTCAACCAATTTAAACAACCTTCATATATTGCTGATAGTGCTAGGCCAAGTCACCTTGAACTGTGAAGCTCTGGACCCTCCCTGATGTTCAGAGCTGCTTTCAGTCACATAACTACATCATGTGTGTGTGTGCGTGTGTGTGTGTGTGTGTGTCAGTCTCTGTACAGCTGAAGTGCTTCAAATACAGATAATTAAGTGGTCTTCAGGGGCATTGGATTCTTTTTGACTGATAGTGCATGTAGCAGGATTGCCATCATACTTTGATGAGAGCAGCAGAAAACATCCGGGTATCAGGGCACTCTGGGGGAAAGAGAAGTGTTTGGCGAGGGCTCAGAAACTCTCTCAGTGTGCTCCCAGAGGAGTTAAGATCTGAGTAACGCAGCTTTTCTCCTGTCAAGAGAAAGAGCGAATAGTGTGAACTCTCTGCTTTTCTCTGCGTCAAGTGCTGATGGAGAAGCGCCAACTTGCTGAATCATTCGCACGCAGCACAGTCTCCTGTTTCTCACTGCTTCCTGCATCCACACCACCCCCACCCCCTCATACACCCCCAAATCTCCATCAACCTGGTTTATTCCTTTTTATAAATCAGCAGCCAACATGTGCACATTACCTCCTCCAGGTAAGCACAGATATACAACTTGTCCTGCTCATCCTCACCTTAACGAAGGGCTTGTGTTAGTGTTGCAGTATTGAGCAACTGTCTGGAAAATCTGCTGACAGGTGATTAAGGGCGCCCCGCAAGAACAAGTGCTGGGACAGCTTGAGCACTGATCACTGATCAATGTGCACCTTTTTAAGAACAAGCATTACATTACATGAGGATATGTTCTGTGTAGCAAAAGCACATCGATCCTGTAAAACAGCACACGCTTGCATGAAGCATGTACATTATCCTGCTGAGCTTTTGTATCTCCAATGTACTTGCCTTTTGAATGATATCAAGACAAAATAATAAGCCAGGGTTTTTTTTTTTGCAGCTCTGCACAATTTCTTGCTGGTACTTGGCACCATCTTGGTATTTTCAGCTAATGGATTAGTCTTTGGATTTCCATTTAATCCATTTAACCATCTATGGTGAAAAAAGTTTATCATACATTTCCCATCCCGATAGCTCTATCCTTAATGCTGATGCAATTTAGCATTCTGGCCCACTCCTCTGACACACACACAGATGGACCATGTAGCTAAGGGATGCTTTATATGAGAGGACTATTAAAGTGAGTGATGCAGATGCTGAGTCAGCAGCGCGCTCGTTACTCATGTATGTTACCAGGTGATGGAGTTACGGCTGAGTGCAGTAAGAGAGGGATGATTTACTGAATCACTTACAGAAGCAAACTGTGTGAGCTGTGAGAGCGAAAGCCATGATGAGTAACAGCCTGTGTGTCCATCCATGCATCTGTCTGTCTGTCTGTCTGTTTCTGTCTGTCTGTCTGTCTGTCTGTCTGTCTGTTGGCGGCTGCAGTGCTGCAGTGAGTCTCGCCTGTGAAGTGACGTGCTCGTGCTCTCTTCCTCTAACTCCTCCCCCTCCTCTTCATCCTCCTCTTCTTCACTGCAGAAAAGCAAAGACAGAACCAAAAGGAGGAGTGGGAGTGTTTTGGAAAGACAGAGAGACTGCAGCACTGCAGAAGCTGGGCGTTGGCTTCAAATTAATGAGAGAGAAAGAGAACGACCAGGAGAAGAAACCAGAGACATGGAGAACAGGGTGGAGTTGAGTTGGGTGTGTTGGAGATAATGGGACATTATTACTAGAGCAGGAGGCTAACAAGTTGGCAAGTCAAACTCAAGCTCAAAGGTAGTGCAAGAAAAGTCAGGGTTTAATGTTTTTTCTCAATACTTTTGTGTAAAACTGATTCTGGAGCAGGGCTACATATGTGACCTAACAAAACCAATGTACCAATCATCCACAAGATTAGAGAATGAGGATATTGATGATGATGATGATGATGATGATAACGGTGACAATGTGGCACTCAGAAATGTTTAGCCCAAGAGCCAGAATGCTAAGTGAGGTGTTTTGCTAGCTTAGAGGTGGTGGTTGTCATGGTAACATTATATTCTGACAGGTATGGACTGTTGTTAAATGTGAAAATGAGGATGTAAATATTGACTGAAATCCCACTTAGCTAGCTAAACTAACAAACAGTAGTCATATTAGTCTAATAGAGATGGCAGGAGGGCATTTCTAACTTCCATATTCACGCATATTTATAGATTAATATATAAAGGTTTGCTGCTAGCTCATTAAACCCACTGTTTATGAAAGACATTCATATTAGGTATCATTTGTACCAAATGAACAAATATTTCTTGAATCTATTCCCCATTGTTTTCAGTCATACTTTAACAATACATTTTGGTTCCTTGTAATTGTTTCCTGTGGTGAACTAGCAAGGATACAGATTTTGAAATGCCCCTAGTCTGTTAAAATTTATGCTACAAATTTATTTACACCATATTTATTAAGTCCTGTGTGTCACTGCATCTCTGATTCCTGTTTCTGTTCCCTCGATTCGTGGCCTTATTTCTTGTTTCCAGCTCTGTGTAGTTTGTTTACCTTTCTTTAACCCGGTTCACTCTGGATTGCTGCTGTGACCTTGTTTTTCTTGTTGTGACCTTGCTGTTCTGTATAAATTTGTCAATATTAACTGATTGTTTGAGCCTCTTGACTCTCGCAATGGACTCTTGAATATGAGGTTTGAAAATGAAAAAAAAAAAAAAAGTGAGTCCTTCACAATGCGCCTGAGCTTAAATATTTAACTTTAGTAGGAGCAGCTCGTGACCATAGATTTTGATGGGGCAGGACACTAGTAAGGACTAAGCAAAATTAAGTCAAGTGGCTACTATGTAGTGAAATATTAGAGTAATCTTGTAATAAGTAGCTGAGAGTTGTCAAGACTTGAACAAAATAACAAAAAGCCAAATAATACAATTCCTATAGTTGATCAAACTGATTTTTTTTCTGATATAATACTGCCAATTCACTATGCCTCATTTGTAAAGAAATCTAGCTCACCAATCTTTCTGATGTGCAAATTGTTGCATTTTTGACCATTGGGTATATACAATAATAAATCTACTAAGCTAAATGGAGCAGTGCTGCGTGTGCTGCGTGTGCTGCTCCACAATTGCTCAACATCTAGAAAGGTGACCAATGGAACATCAGTTTATATCTGTGAAACAGCAAAAAAAAAAATTAAAACAGGTAATTAGTATTTCATTGGAGTTTAAAATGCATGGAGTTGGGAGCGAGGACATTATCAAGATTAACAACTGTTGAAAGGCTGATATAGATGGCCCCCCGACAGATGACCTGCTACAGAGCTTCTGCTTTAATATCTTAATGTCAGGCAAGCACCTTAGGGAAATCAGTATAATGTGTGCCTGTGCAGTACAGTGTAGTCCTTATGTATTTAAGGTCTTATGGAAAAAAAATGTAAAACGATTAAGAGACTGTGAGTAAACCAACTTTATTTCCTGTATTGATCAGAGCTGTGCATTATGGTGCTTTACAGTGTTTTTTACGATGCTACTTGATTAAAAGACCATATGAGGTCTCAAGCATTGCACACACTGAATAAGACATGTACTGGTCTAAGATTTGTACGTTGCTACAAAAGATTATTTTTGTGGGGAAATTATAACATCAGAACAGCTGAACTGCCCAATTATAATATGCACTTAATTATAAGTTTATTACTTACTTAGTTATTATAAAATAATTAGTAATTACTCACTTGAATTGTTTCAAAATGTGATTACACTGATATTTCCTGTAAGTTAACGTTATTATTGTTGTTATTATTGTTGTTATTGTTGTTGATATGTGATCATTGATCAGCAATCAGTGCTCAAGCTGTCCCATTATAATTGTAGATTAAAAGTGTGCAATCACATTGCTATTTTCTAGGAAAGAAGTAGCTCATATCCCAAGCTAAAGCTTAATAATTTAAAAAGAAACACAGTTGATGTTGATGTGAATATTGTTGCAATATAACAGCTGTTTTAATAGACTATTACGCTTACTAGTTTAAGGTACATGCAAAGAAATTCTGTAAAGCAAATATTCCTTTAAAAATATTGAAATTAAACATTTCTACATAAATACTATAAAGAGCCAACAGTAAAGAGTAATAAATCAAACAAAATCAGTATTTCGTGTGACAGGCCTTTGCTTATAAAAAATAAATAAATAATAATCTCAGGTAAAATTTGCACAGTTTTATAAAGAAATTGTCTGGTAAGTTTCACTGAGCATCTTGGAGAATCTGCCACAACTCTACTGGAAACTTTGACTGTCACATTTGCTTTTTTTTGCATGCAAAACCCAGAAGCCTTCATTACGTTTTTTTTTTGTTGTTGTTGTTGTTTTTGTAGGATTTTTTTGTTTGTTTGTTTTTTATGTAATATTCTGATTTCTTCACTGCCATACAAACATTCTTCTTTTTTTGTTGGAAAAGTAAATGTTTGGAGATATAAAATCTCATCTCTTCATCTCCCTCCATCCTGTAGCCGCCGGCATCAAATTCAAGGCTTTGATGCTAAGAAACAAGACGTTGTCTGGAACAACACTACCCTACCTCAACACTCTTTATGTTCCCTCACGCAACCTGCGATCGGTTAACGACTGACGCCTGGTAGTACCTACTCAGCGAGGCATGAGGTCCCGTTCCAGAACCTTCAAACTAACTGTCCCTCAGTGGTGGAATGAACTTCCAACTTCAATCTGGACAGCAGAAGCCATCAATATATTCAGAAAACGGCTAAAGACCCACCTCTTCCGTGAACACTTAATTAACCACTAACTTGCCACCCCCACCCCCCATTATTTAAAAAAAAATATACACTGGCTCTTACACCTCTGCGCACTTTGCTTCTCTAGAACTCAATTAAAAATCTTGTATGGTAGCACTACTTGTATTGTTCTCCGCTTGATATATCGCTTTGCTTGTATTTCCTCATGTGTAAGTTGCTTTGGATAAAAGCATCTGCTAAATGAATAAATGTAAATGTAAATGTAAAATATTTTGCACTGATTCAATAATGCAGAAGTCATCAAATAAACATCTATAACAAAATTTGTACTCTAAAATAGAGTGCCTAAGACTTCTGCACAGTATGCTATATGTAAAAATAAAAATATATTGTTTCAAAGTTATTGAGTTGCATTGTAAACGTATCAAATGTGTTATGTAAACAAATTTTACAATTATTATTATTATTATTATTATTGTTGTTGTTGTTGTTGTTGTTGTTGTTGTTTAAAAAATAACAATATACTAATAAAATTAATATACTCATCATAAAGCTGAACAGATAAACTTCTTAACAAAGGTTTCAATCACAATTTGTACATCTTGAACAAAATCTGCATGGTTTCAGTGAGAAAAGAGTCCCTCGTTCAGTTTCTTTCTGTACCTTGATTTTATGACTCCAAAATAAAAGAGCACATCTTACTCTAACTCCATTAAGACACATTGGCTTGTGTGCATGAAGCGTGAGCTTTAATAATTAACTGAGTGAGCAGCTGTTAAATATTAAAGATTACACTTCCATCCATAGACGTTCCGTACCACTTATCCAACACAGGGTCACGGGAGAGCCTGGAGCCTATCCCAGGGACTAAGCCCATCACAGGGCAGATTACACTATATATTATTATGCCCTGCAATGGGTTGGGACCCCATCCAGGGTGTCCCCCCACCTTGTGGCCCGAGTTCCATGCTCCCTTTAACTCTGTGTAGGATAAGCGGTACAGAAAATGGATGGATGGGTGGATGGATGGATGGATGGATTAATTATATGTTATATATTGTCTGGTTTGAATATTGGAAACTGTCAGCATCCTGACAGGCTGGAGAAAATGAGAAAAAGAATATCAAAAAAGTTTTTAATATGCAATTTTATACATTTTCAATTCATTTCTATATCAAAGAATGTTTTTAAAGTCTCTTCACTGATAGATGAAAAACATTTCTTTGTTTAGCTAATGTCAGGACTAAATGTATGGCCTTTTCTACATGTTTAGATGATGACATTTTTATAAGACAGAATATAAGCATGACAGCAGTGGGGAAAAAAGTCTCTGTGGGGGCTTCTGATGTCTCTGTTTCTCCTCTATATTGACCTTTCTCTGAGTGTTGTGTATGTGCTGTACAGTGTACATCATGTGGTTGCTGAGCTTTAGGAGATTGCTTTAAGACCTTGATGAATAGGCATTCCTGAAAAACCCGGTGTCCCTCTGCAGCATAGTGAAGGAGAGTGTATGGCCAGCCTCTGCACACGGCTCTTATTTAATAATTCATACTTAAAACTTCACAGCAATTAATATGGTTAGAAAGCCCTGAGTTAAGAAACATATTAAAACACAAAGAAAATGAAATTGTGAAAAAAATAGAATAAAACAAAATAATAAATATCATAGTTTTTGCACTTTGAACAGTGTTGATCTTTTTGTGAAATACATGAACAAAATGACACATGTTAAAGAATCCTTGTTTTAATGATATTGCTGGCCAACCAAAGCATTCTCTATAACTGCTTATAACACTTCATACGGTGGCCAAAAGGACAAAGCCACAGAAAAAAATACAGAATTAGTTGTCACACAGACATCAAGAGCAGAAATATAGAGACCATACAAGATGCAATCTACTCATCAGCAGTCAGAATCAGAAAGCCAGATTGGAAATCATAAAAAAAAAATACAGAGATGAGCCACATCTCTGTGCTGGAACCAATCAACCTCTACCAAAGTGATGGAAAGGCCAAAGTGTGGAGAATGAAAGGATCTGCTCATGATCCAAAACATACAACTTCATCTGTGAAACATGGTGGAGGTAGTGTCATGGCTTGGGCTTGCATGGCTGCTGCAGGAATAGGCTCACTAATTTTTACTGACGAAGTAACTCATGATATGAGCAGCAGAATGAATTCAAAAGTTTACAGTCAGTCACCAGAACTTAACTCAATTGAACATGCATTTCACCTCCTGAAGAGGAGACTAAAGGAAGAAACCGCCCGAAACAAACAACAACTGAAAGAGGCTGCAGTAAAAGCCTGGAAAAGCATCACAAATTTTAAAAAAAGAACAATTTGTTGATGTCAGTGAGTCGCAGGCTTGATGCAGTTATTACAAGCCAGGGATATGCAACCAAATATTGTGTTATTTCTTTTAATACTTCAAGACTTATCTGCCCCATACTTTTGCTCATCTAAAAAAGTGGGTGGATTGATACAAACGGTTCTATGTTTTATGTTGTTTAACACATCTAGATGCAAATACCAGGAAATAAAAGCTGAAATCCTAAACCTGCGTCTCATATCCACCTATTGATCTCAAACCCAAATGTCTTTGGTGTATAGCACAAACAAATAAATTGGCCTTGCCGTTCCAATAGTTTACTGGGGACCATAGTTGATGTCATATCATTTTTATGAGACGAGTGTGTTTGGCAGTTTGTAACTATGATGCTAAACTGGTAGCTATTAGCTTCTGTTAATGGTTTGCAATGTTTAGACTTGCAGCTCGATTGCAAAATCTAAAGAAGCAGAAGACACAGAAGTTTACATTAGACCATTAATTAATGCAGTTCTTGGTTATGAATTCTCTGTTCAACCAATGCCCCAGCCCCACCCCTACCACAAACACACACACACATACACACACACACACACACACACACACACACACACACACACACTTTCCAAGGTCACCTTAGTTTCTAAAGCTGGCCACTATCACAGCCAAACAATAACGACTCTAAATGAGGAAAATGCAGCCACAATATGATAAAGTAAGTGCATTTATGATAGTAAAGCCAAATCGAGTCTCTCGCTGGATCAGCACTAATTGAGTCAGCACTTTAGCAAGGGGATGGGGGGCAGCCCTTGTGGTTTTACTGCCCAACAGAGGGCAGCGTTATCTATGCTTCTTTGTAACAGTGCACCATCAAAATAAAGACACACACACATACACACACACACTAAATAAAGACACACACACACACACACACACTCACTCCGCAGTGCAGAAACTTGCCTGCACGGTTACCAATTACACCTCCATCGTAGATCAGCAGGCCGGCGTGCAGACGCAGCACATTTGACCAACCTAGAAACGCAGGGCGTGGAGCAGAGAGCTGCAGCTACTCGAGCCCTGGGTATAATAAAAGCAACAAACCCTGCAGCTTTCTAACACACACACACAAACTCCATGAACTTGAATCTGAAAACGGGAGAGTGTCTACAGATGGCAGCCCTGATCTTCCCAAAAATGTTATGACATCTTCAGCTGAGTCAGACCTTAAAAATTTGCAAAATGTAAGGTGCAAAGGTAGGTGGCAAAAACATGCTAACCATGCTAACCAACTAACCAACCATAAACAATTTAAAAAAAAAAAAAAAGAAAGAAAGAAAGCTAGTAAAAAATCATGGCATCAAATCTATCATCCTGTCTGACTGCAAACCACCACCTCTTTTTCCAGGATTAATTATAGTCTAATGGGGATTATTCTATTAAATCTCACACTGCTAAAATTAGCACCTCTGCCATTATGATTTTCTGCACTGCAGTATGAAGGACCGCCCCTTTAGAGGTCAAGTCAGCCAAAGCAGATTTGCTACAATGGCTGAGGACTACAATTGCTATTACAGCTTTAGGACTGCAATTGCCATGAACAGTTTTGCACTCAAGTCTCCATCAGTGAACAGTTGATAACTTCAACAAAATAGACTTTATGTTAAAACTATAATGAGTTTCCTGGTTACACACTTACACCTTTTGACCATGTAGAGCACAGATATAGAAGGGAATTATTTATAATTGCATAATTTATCTGGAACGTCACTCATATGAGGGTGGGTTCCCTTTTGAGTCTGGTTCCTCTCAAGGTTTCTTCCTCATATCGTCTCAGGGAGTTTTTTCTTGCCACCATCGCCTCTGGCTTGCTAAGTTTACATTTAAACTTTATATCCCGAATATACAGTACTGTGCAAAACTTTAGGCACATGCAAAGATGCTGTAGAGCCTTCAAAATAAGAACTTAAATGATTCTACATTTAAGAAAATACAGTAAAGAGCAGTAAACAGTAGTAAATGAAGCAAAGTCAATATTTAGTGTGACAAAAAAATTCGAATAAAACTAAAAATAGTAGTCTCCGGTACAAATTATGCAGTTTTATAAGGGAATGAGCTGGTAAGTTTTATTGAGCATCATGCAGAACCAGCCACAGTTCTTCTGAAGACTTTGACTGTCGCAATCACTTCTTAATCTTGCAGCAAAACCCAGCAGCCTTCATTGTGTTTTTTGTCTGAAATGTGGTCTCTTACGTATTATACTGCTTTCTTTAATGATATACAAACATTTTTCTGTAACATTTAATTTTGTGCTAGAAAACTAATCTAAAGGAATCCAAAATGTTTTTGGTACTGACTTGATAATGCAGAAGTCATAGAATAACTATAATACTATAATAACTATAATAATCTATCATCTATAAATCTAATCAAAGTTTGTACTAAAAAAAATAGGGTGCCTAAAACTTTTGCACAATACTGTATATTTTTCTGTAAAGCTGCTTTATGGCAATGACCATTGTTAAAAGTGCTATAGAAATGTAATTGGCTTGAATTGAAGTGAATTGCTATACATTGACAATGAACATTGACATAGTTCAAAAATGTCAAACCTAATGTTCAAAAAACTTATTCAAATTATTGCCCCAGTGCCCTATGTACATAAGGACCTGTGTGTAAAGGGTACTGTTCCAAGATCATTATGTTCCTAGGGTTTTATCTTCCCTAAAATCTATAATAGTCAAAGGGCCTTGGCCTTAATGTTTTAAGGGCCCTAGAGTCCTAGTGCCCTATGTTCCCAATATCCTAAATTCCCAGTGCCCTATGTTCCTATTTTCACAGGACATTATGTTCCTTGTGTCTTATGATCCCAGTGCCTTAATTCCTAGTCCAGTATGTTTCAAATGCCCTAAGATCCTTGTGTCATGTTGTATGTTGCCTGTGTCCTATGTCCTATGTTCTCACTGCCCCATGATTCCAGTGTCCTATGTTCCAAGAGCCTTTATGTCTTTATTTCCTCTAAAAAAATAAAATAAAAAATTCCACCCCATATTATGTCCCTGGCATGACAGATGTTGGACATCTGCTGCCAAGAGATATTGTTGCTGATTACTTTCTTACATTATGTCTTCTAGTCACCCAAAACGAGAGCTCACAGCTCACAGCATGGTGACAAACGTGAGAGGAACAGCAAGTGCTCAGAGTGGTGAAGCTGAAATAGGTGAAGCAGAAGACACTCTGCCATGGCATATCCTGCTGACAACTTAAATATGTTTCTCCTCTAATGGTTCTGCATCTAATCGCATTAAATCATCTGAGCTTATGCACACATACACAAACTTAGACTATTTCTGCAGGTGAACGCTGACGCATAGCCTACACATTATGTAACTAGGCACAGGCACACACACACACACACACACACACGCATAAATGTATGACGCACCTCTGCAGGTTTGTGGGCTGGTTATTAGCCAGTTGTTTTTTTTCTGATCAACTCACTTCGCTTAAGTGAATCGATTCTTTTGAACACTATAGTTTAGATGATAGAAATGTTAGCTATCAATGGTTAGCACATTTTCCTCACCCCTCCAGGGTTGAGGGTTTGATTCCCGCCTCTGCCCTGTGTGTGTGGAGTTTGCACGTTTTCCCCATGCTTCCCCATGGTTTCCTCCAGTCTGATTTCCTCCCTCAGTCCAAAGACATGCATTGTAGGCTGAACTGGCATCTCTAAATTGTCAGTGTGGCATCTCTAAATAGTGTGTGAATTGGTGTGTGAGTGTGTGTGTGTGTGTGTGTGTGTGTGTGTGTGTGTGTGTGATTGTGCCCTGTGATGGGTTGGCACCCTGTCCAGAGTGTCCCTTTCCTTGAGCCCCGAGTCCCCTGGGATAGGCTCCAGGCTCCCTGTGATGCTGTGTAGGATAAGGGGTATGGAAAAGGATGGATGGAAATGATTAGATAGATTCACTCTAAACAACATGTGGAAAGTTTCCCAAAATGAACCAGTTTATCAAGGTTTAGGTTATCAAGATGTAGTTTCACCAATTTCACCAATTTCATGCACAACACTGTTGTTCAGTGTTCTCCTGATGGTGGCCTTTAGTTGCTTAGAAGTTACCCTGGGTTCCTTTATGACCTTGCAGACTATTACACGTCTTGCTCTTGGAGTGATCTTTGTTGGTCGACTGCTCCTGGAGAGGGTAACAATGGCTTTGAATTTCATCCATTTGTACACAATCTGTCTGACTGTGGACTGGTGGAGTCCAAACTCTTTAGAGATGGTTTTGTAACCTTTTCCAACCTGAAGAACATCAACAACTCTTTTTCTGAGTTCCACAGAAATCTCTTTGTTCATGTCATGATACACTTCCACAAACATGTGTTGTGAAGATCAGACTCCGATTTAAATAAAAGGGCGCTCATTCACACCTGATTGTCATCCCATTGAATGAAAACACCTGAGTCTAATCCTAGAGGTTCACATACTTTTGTAATATTGGATCATTTTCCTCATTAAATAAATGATGATATATAATATTTTTGTAGAAAAATAACTAAAATAGCTATAAATTATTGCTCATTATTTTGTTTTTAATAAGGGAAACTTGGTACTCTTAGCAAAAGGATTCTTCAAGAATTCTTTAATGGTACATTTTGTTATTAAGGTTTTTAGATTCTGAAATCTGAAGTCTGAAATAAAACCAAACCAAACAGCAAACAATCCAAAATCATCAGTTGATCTAGTTGTATTTAGCACCAAGCTAATATGAATGAAAGCAACTTATTACTTCTTGTTTTCTTTCTAGTCTATTTCTGGCAGGCTTGAAAAGCTGGGTTGTTTAATGGCACAAGCTATTCTGTGCCCTATAGGTAATCACACTCATATATCTGAGCCTGTATGTGTGCTAGTGGCAGAGTTACATAACAGCCTCTGATTAGATTCCACCTTCCATATTGGCACTCTGAAATCTCTAGTCTCTCCCCTTGGTTTATTACTGCACCTGCTCGCATTATAATCCAGATAAAAAATGACCGAACAACACACATGCACACGTTTGTTCTTCTATCTTTGTGAGAACCTTCCGCTGACATAATAATAATGCAGCTATTTAATGCTATGCTTACGCCTACCTCTAAAACTGACATTAACCTCAGTAACTAAGAGGAAAGCTTATGGCTCTTTAAGTTTTTGTTTACAAAAACCCAAAAAAATACTGTTTTCGTTATCGGGACCAACCAAATGGTCAAAAGACACCCACAAGGTCAAAACTGTCATATTCCTATCCTTGACAATTCATCCCCACCAAGATACAAAAACATGCCCACACACACACACACACACACACACACACACAAATGCAATAAAGAGTCTGCAGCAACACCGTGTTATCTCAGCACTTAAAGCATTGCACATACTGATAGCATATATTCAGGTATGAAAATGTTGCGTCTGCCTTTAGACAGAGAAGGATTACCCAAAGGCACCTCGTAATCCAATCAGACAGAAAGTAGTGTATCCTGGAGAATACAGATGTATTGAGGACATTAAGAAGCCATAAACAGCCTCTGCTTTCATCACCTCCCTCCAAATAGGTTCATACAGCAATGCAGTACAAAATGAAATGGGAATAAAGTTTTGGCTCACTAAACTCTGATTAGAAACCTTCTATACACAGGTATATCAGGTTGGCTCTGGTTGCAATGTTTGTCAAGTATCACCATGGAAATGTGATTCTTTCACTCAGATTACAGTAAAAACAACAAGCAACATTATAGACAGGAAAAGTGAATGGGCACACGTTCTTGTAAACAACTACAGAACCACAGTAACCCATGGTAATTCTTGCACGTGCATAAATTTATAAAAATGCAATATATTTCAAAATACATTTTTTTAGAATACATGCTTGAAATTGGCCCAGTTTTTCCTGGCAACAACATACACTTTGACTATGTTTAACACTATCGTGCAGTATTAATCATGTATTTGCTTATGAATATGGATATATTTCAATTAATTTTGGATATATTGATAAATAATTTAAAAAAATTTTTACTTAGAATTGGAACTATAGAAAAGGTTTTAGAATTCTGAAATATTTAAAACATAAAAAGTAAATATTCAATATAACTCTGATGAATTTGATCTAAAATTGATCATAAAGCAAAAATACTAAGCAAATACTAAGAAACTAGTGTAATTCATTAGATTAATGTACATTTTTCAAAGATTCTACTTTTCACGCAAGTGATAATTTGTAATTTCATTTGTAAATAAATGAATGTAAAATAGAAGCATTTTCACGAGTTGTCTCAGACTTTTGGACCCCACTGTATATTGCAATATAACCTTTAAAAATGGGGCAAATTCAAGTATTTGCATATATTCTAAAAATATATTTTGAAATGTACTGCCTTTCCATATGGAAATGCACATATGACTAATCTCACACCTCAACAGACAGTCTGGAGTCCAAACACTCTTCACAAATAGCGCCCCCAATGACCCCATTCTTGCCAAGTTACATAGAACAATAGAGAGAACTTAGACGATCATACTTATCAAGTTTTGTGACAATACCTCAATACTAGTTGTGTGAAATGCCTGCTGAAACCTAAGTTGATGAAGGTGGCCACATTTCTGAAGTAATCCAGTGATGATTAAAAATCCAGTTACAGATTAGCAGAATGATGCAGCACACCAAATTTCTGTGAATTTTCAGAAACCTCTACTGAACATGTCTTTTGGTTCAAATCCATATTATCAATCATGAATTATAGCTACCTGAGTAAACCTCAAGCTCCACATCCATAGAATTGATTGAATTGTAAGAATTGATTACTCAGATTCTTAGAGATTATTGGCAGCCATAATGTTTACAAATCTCAATATGTTTTTGATCATTATCGAAGTTCACAATAGTTATTCAATAGTTGGAGATTGACACCAAGTTTGTGAAGATAGGCTAAAAAAAAAAAAAAAAAACCTAGGAGTAGTGTGCAAAACAAAATTTTGCATATTTTGCAAATTAACAAATATATA